>OZ014521.1:544974492-545574492 GCA_963966055.1 Lathyrus aphaca | reverse complement strand
TCTTAGGTGACATAAATCAACTTTCAGAAACTCTGGAATTCAAAAACAAGTCCATAATCTTAAAATTTGGTTTCACACACATTCTTTTTATTTTATGTTATTCATGTCATAACTCATTGACCATCAATTTTTCTAAAAATAAGTTACCCATTATCATGCTGAAAATTATACCAAATCTGAGAGAATATAGGATTGGTAGAACATCTTGGTAAGGAGCAATTAGCATTTGATCATCTTAGTTCAAAACATAAGCATAAGAAGGCCTAGGAAACTAATAGCATCTTATCATAATTATTTCAAACTCATCTACCTATAGTTCTATAAAAAGTACTTCATAAGAAATATCAAACTTTCTGATTAAAATTAAAAATGCTTTTATCATTTTTCTGCAAAACATTGTTTGAAGTTAAGATAATCAACCAAAGACGCGCTCTTGATTTCGCGGTCTCGAATAAAACCATTCTTCTTTTCTTACTCTAATATGATGGAGAGACGACTAGAACTTCTTGGTAGTGACAGTAGATCTTTAGCCTCATCCACAATTGTTGAATCACAAATCACATACATCTTTTCCATCTTGTATGCTCTAGCAATCAAAAATTTTGCAAATATCACTTCTAGCTCTTTGCCTGTAAATCCTTTCAATGTGACAAATTTTAACTTCTCAAACAAGTTAAAATAGTAAATTTCTCGTGTCTCCCAAAACATCGACTTATCGAATGGTAGAGCGTTATCATCATCATTGGTAGTAACATTGGAAGTTGAAGCTTGATTTACCTGTAAAATGCAATTACATCTCACACATCATAGCATAATGAAGACTAAAAGTTTTCTAAAGTTAGTAGAGAGTAGAAACATACTGGTATAGTGACTTTTAGAGTTTTGAGAAGGCTGCAAGACAATAGCACGTGCGAAAGTGCAAATACTTCCCTTATGTTGTTCAAATCCAAATCGATCGATAAGGTCAAAAGGTTTCGAAAAATGTTTATTGATCGAGATTTCTGCATTGAAGAGATAGTTAGGGCAACTTTATATATACTTAATCCATAGGAATACAATAGAATCGGAGAAAACTTACGAAATTATCACTACAATATTCGAGAATATCTTGTGTTTTCAGAATGTTATTCCTTTGGTTATGATGTAATTGAGCCCTTTGATCAAATGGATTGTAGGCGGAACAGAATGTCCGAATATTCTCCGAGTAAATTCGAAGATCTTGTGGAGGGCAGATTATAGAATCAATCATCAACACTTGAAGATCCTCAACCCTAACATCTATGTTTCTAACATTCAACCAAAAAAGCTCCAAAATTTTAAGAGATTTATTTTCAATCTTGATGCCATTGAACCCTTTTGATTCAACCAAACTAAACTTCTCCAAACCAAAGCAATTTTGCAAAATTCCATTGAGTGTACTATCAACATCTTCAACCGTGGATATATTCTTGAGCTTCAAAATCTTCAACCTTTCGCAACTTTCAAATGCAGGTAAAATTGAATCTTCGAGTTTGTAATTCGTCAATTCAAGCGAACTCAAATTTGAAAATATCTTAGCCTTAAAATAATCCTTAGGAATACGATTTAATTTCTCACACTCTAAACTCAAAGAACTTACCTCTTTTCTCTCTATCAAAAACTCGACCGAAGTTTTCAAATCTCCTAGAACTCGAAAATGTTTGAAGCGACCACTGATTAAATTACCCTTGTGTTGATGCAATACATGGTTAACCATGTTATCATACATTTGTGTCACTCTGTTTTTATCTGATAAATCTGTTTTCTTGTTTTTATATGATAAATCTGTTTTCTTGAGTTTTACCATGCGAGTGCAATCAAAATCGAAGTGCAAAACATTTTTCCATAAATTTACCCAACGTTTTGATAAAATACTTGTTCTAAGAACTTCATCAATGGAAAGATGAGATATTATAACATGCAAAATAGAATCTGGTAGATCACTAATGTAGTCTTGTGTTTCATGGTTGATTATTCGTGTCGCCATTGCTATTTTCTGCAAACAATCAAAATTTGCCAGATATTAATGTCACTCTAGGGTTAGATATTATTGTATTTCTACGCTAGGGTTAGATATTATTGTATTTCTACACTAATGAATATAAGTGTAACTAATGCTAGTAAGATGTTTGAACCTGGAATGAAATTGGGTTGATACCTTCGATGGCTAGGGTGAAAATTCAGATAAAACCTACTATTTATGGAGCACAAGGAAACAAACTATACTCTCTTGGAGCACAAGTTAGGGCGAAAGAATAGTAAATGATATGATATGATAGTACATGTGATATGTCATGCTTGATGGATTTTTTATATTTTAATTACACATGACTTTTTTAATTACCATGTGGAGTTTTTAACTCTTTTTTATTTTATTTTAAATTTTTTTAATTCTATTTAATTTTTTTGTATTATTTTTATTTTAAAATTAATTCTATTATTTTAAATTAATTTTTTAAAAATTATTTTGATCGGGTAAAGATCAAACACACATAAACTCATTGTCATGCCACTCGTTTTGCCAATATCCAATTAAGATAATTTTTTAAAATAATAACTTAAAATAATATAATTAAATTATAAATAAAAATAATACTAAGAAAATAAATAGGATTAAAAAAAATTAAAAATTAAAATAATACTAAAAAAATAGAATTAAAAAAAAAAAGAAAAAGAGTTAAAAATACCACATGATAATTAAAATAGAAATAATTTTTTTTTAAAAGTCAATCAAGCATGACATGTCACATTAAAAAAATATAAAAAATATTAAAAAAAAGCCAATGAGGAGCCAAAACTAGAGAATCTTCAAATTAAAGAGAAAAAATCTGTGTTTTTTATAGGGTTGTTTTTGGGATTTGCCTAATATGGCAATGGGCAGAAAAGATATTAACCATTTTATTACTATTTACTAGCATTCAAACGAATTTTTGGCCGCTCTTTTTAGTGTGTATACATGCGTCAAATATAAACAGTCATTTTTATTTAATTTAAATTATTAGTGTAATAAATTTTGTGACGTGCATTCTCATATATTTTTGTTCTCTTTTTTATAATTGACCTGTTTGTATGTTTGTCCTTTAATACATATGTAATATATCGTCCATGGGTATATATATATATATATATATATATATATATATATATATATATATATATATATATATATATATATATATATATATATATATATATATATATATATATATATATATATATATATAATACCTGACCCTTCTTCAGAGGAGGGTTTAATAGTGTGCCCTCAGTGTTAGGCCAATGACGGATGACTGTCAAGATTCCAACGTGAAAGTAGGGATGACCAACTCGTGGTCATCTTCCTGGGTCAACTGCTCCACACTCTTCGGATAATGGGTGGACTTGCCCGTTACGGAGGGCAAAACTGCTCCGTGAAGTGTGGGTTCATTTGATGACATGTCTTCGCCCGATGAGCACATGGATAACGTGGTCTTCATCGGTCCCAATGGGTTGACCTAGTACTTTGGGCCATCATCGACATAATGTTGGATATGGTCGTGCTCGACGGTGAGTTAGCCACAAGCACAGTCCAAAACAGAAGGCCCAAAGTCGTTGTTCCTAGGCAAAAGAGCAATGACTTAGAGTCAATTTATGTGTCGAGGAGGAAAAGACTACACACAAAGTCGACCTTCATTCGGGCGTGCAATAGCGAGCTTGCGTCATCGTAAACGGTTGTTGGAAGAATATTAGTTGGGGATTCTTTGTATCGGGGAGGCTCTTCCCTGCGAAGACTCTGAATTTTATGATAGGGTTACATGTCGAGGAGAAGGTTCTCGTGATTCCCATACTCGTTATTTAAGCAAGGGCTTTGGTTGAGGTTACACCCTCGTGCCTTTCCTTTCCCTTTCACTTGATTTGTAGTGGAAAAATGGATTTGATTTGATCTTGGAATTCATTGATTTCCTCTGCTTTTCAGGTTTAAATGGCTGGTAGTGTCGAGAACCTTTGTCTAGCTAGCACAATTAACTATCCTAATTTAGAGTGGGTCAGGCTGGAACCCCGCGAGATAACCTCATGTTATATCGACAATGATGAGGGTGCTTTCACTATTGTCGAGAAGGAAGAGTACCCAGGGGCTCCGGAGAGATGGGAAGTGTATAGGACTACACCAGAAGAGCGGATTTGTTCGCCATTCATGGGGAATCCATTTCCTATGTATGAATATGTCTTCAAGGAGTTAGGTATTCGATTGCCGTTCAACGAATTTAAAATGGGCGTCTTTGATCGGATGGAGTTGGCGCCTTCCCAGTTGCATCTGAACTCAATAGCTTTTATCCGGGCTTTTGAGATCATATGCCAACATCTCAAGATCGACGTCACCCTTCCTCTTTTCTTCTGTTCCTTCCACCTTCAGCAAAAATCTTTGAATGGGAAACATATATGGGTATCCCTCAAGCAAACAAAGAAGTTGTTCAAGGTGTTTTCAAACTCTGTTCGTACCTTTAAGGATAGGTACTATATGGTTAAGCCCGCGTCACGAGCAACCATTGACTTTGTATTCGAGCGTATGGATGTGCTCAACGAAGATGTCAACATGCACAATGACAAGGACGGGAAGGACGTGACAAGGAGGGAGTCAAGTTTTGCCTTTTCTTGGGAAAAAGCCCATTTTGATAGGGGCATACTATCTTGCAAAGTCGAACAAGTTGGACGCCGAGGACCAACGTGGCTACGAAAAACTCGTGACGTTCTTTGACAGCTTTACTCTTGCCCGGTGTTTTACTAAGAACGGTGAGGCTATCATCGACGAGGCAATATTGATGTGATATGTATCGCCAGCGTTAAAATTCTGTTAAAAAATGTTGACTGGACTAATAGTTCACTTGTGGAAATGCTGATGTGATATGTATCGCCGACGTGGTGGGCTTTTCTTTTTATTTTTCCATTTTCTAATACACATTATTTCCACATCAATTTTTGTTTTGTTTTGATGTTAAATCCTAAAATTCAAAGTTTAAAAATTGTGCTGAGAGGATTTTATTTGTAAGCAAGTGATATATTAAAAATCGAGTACAAAGGGTACTCCACCTGAATACAAAGGTACAACCGAGAACTAAATGCTCGCCAAAGCAAAAAACAAAAATATTACAAACCAAATTGCTCATATACCATGAAAAACAAGGGGTCCTTTTCAAAATCGTATCAGTTGCAATTGGGGTGAGTAATTTCCCCCATCCTGGACCACCTCCACAACAATAATTTGATCCTCCAAACCATGTCCAAAATGTTCCACTTCGAATTGTCAAAGATGATATCATTCTAAGTTTCCCAAATTATCCAACAAACCGCCAACCAAATATTGCCTTCTCTGCCACCCGCAATTTTTTGGATTTGCAAAAGTCGAACCAATCTGAAAAAATCCTCTTCAAATCCATAATCATCAGAATCTTGAAGTCGACCCAATCTGAAATCTCCATCCAAACCAATTTATCCACTTTACACCCAATTAACATATGGAGCACGAACTCCACCTCATCCATACAAAACATACATAAAGGGTCGATAAAATCAACATAAATTCTTCTCCCGATCAAAGAGTCTTTCGTAGGTAACCTGTTTAAAAAACGGCGCCAAGCAAATACCTTGATCTTAGCGGGCACGATCAAACTCCAAACCAAACCATAAACACCATCATATTTGTTCGCGGGGCCAAAAGGAATAAAAGAAGAGAGAGCCAATCGGTACAAAGAGTTAACCGAAAACATACCATTGTCTTCCAACTTCCACACCGGCCTATCTTTTTTATCTTTGATTGGATGAGCCGAAGATAGCAATATTCTCAGTAATTGAATTTCAGATGTTGCACCCAAAACTGAACTAACGCCATCCCGGTGCAAAACAAAATCAATACTCAAAATCTCCTCCGCCTCGTACGTCCTATTCGCAACATGAGATCCAACACCTGAAGTGAACAGCTGCCCCGCAAGACCATCATCAATGCCTGTCACAAAATCTACATCATGAGTATCCAAACCATTCGACCCAGTTGCTGCGACACCAAAATTTCGATAGACTGAATTCAACAAAGCTTCAGACGCCTGCGGTGATAAGGGGATACCAACAACGAAATTGTCTGCAGCAGAAATATGCAGCTGTATACCAGAAACATAAAGAGAAAAAACATCAACAGTACTATCACGAAAATATGCATCCGAATGTAATTGAGAAATTAAAGTCCATCTGCCACCACATTTTCTACATCAAGGCTCGACACTGAGGTGGGAAAATTACCTGCCAATTCACTGTCAAAAGAGGTAACAGAACTAGCCACACCAACACTTTCTTGCGAATTTTCTGAAAAAGCGTTAACCTCAACATTGTCGAGTTCACTGTTGATCACCTAGAAACCCTCATGGCCCAGGTCTCCCCATTGTCAAATACCTTCCCGCCACCCTCCCATTGTCGCAAAAGAAACTTCCTTCAAAAGAAATCCATGAAAGATGTCCGGAAATAAAATAGAAAGCGGTCTGAAACCACTCCAATCCGATTTCCAAAAAGAAGAACTGAATCCATCTTCAATAACAACTCTACTGTTATCCACCATAACATCACCCAAACGATGTTTTCCAAAAGAAGACATTAAATCATTGAACCAAAGAGAGTTGTACTTTTTCTTCTTGTCGTCAATCCGGTTATGACAAACCATCAACCGAATATCTCCATATCTAGCCTTAAGAACTCAAAACCAAAGGTCGTCTGATCCCTCCAAAATCCTCCACCTCCACTTATTTAAGAGAGATTCATTGAAAATATCCATTCTTTTCAAATTAATGCCGCCAAGTAACCCATGACCTTTTCATCAGAAAACATTGTTCTTAGACACAAGACAATTCAATTCACTTATTTGTTTCATTACAATAAATTTAAATATTACATAAATAAAATATTCACTATTTAACATTTCTTGATTTTATTAATACTTCAAATATTAATATTTAATATTTCAAATATTAATATTTAATATAGTTTATCAAATATTTAATATTTTAACTATTAATATTTAATATTTCAACTATTAGTTCATCAAATATTTAATATTTCAACTATTAATATTTAATATTTTAACTATTAATGCGTATAATAATTAGTAAATAATTAGTCTTAAGTATTATTTAGTAATTAGTAAATAATTAAACTACTTTTATTTTACTAATTCAATTATTTTACTAGTTTAGTCTATAAATTATTTTAATAATTCAACTATTAAAATACTTATATATTAAAATAATATTTAAAGACTAACTATTTTACTAATTAATAAATTGTTCATAAAATAGTTTATTAAAATAGTATATATTAAAAGACTTATATATATATATATATATATATATATATATATATATATATATATATATATATATATATATATATATATATATATATATATATATATATATATATAATAGTTCATAAAATATTTTTATATTAAATAATTTATAAAATAAGTGCATTATTTATATATTAAATAGTTTATTAAATATTTCAACTATTAATTATTAGTTTATTAAATAAATATTAAAAAATCTATTTAATAGTTCAACTATTTCAATTATTAACTAGTTTATTAAATATTTAATTGATATTTAATAATATTGTGAGAAATACTTATTTAAATAGTTGAAATAAGTATCTACTTAATCTAAATCTAAGATTGTCATGATGACAACTTTGGTGACAACCCTAATTCTAATTGTCTAGGTGACAACTTCCCTAGCTTTAAATGTCAATGTGACATTTTCTTAGAATATTCAATATTAATATACATAATAATAATAACATAAATGCAAAATAAGTTACAAATAAGTTATGAATATTATTATTATTATTATTATTATTATTATTATTATTATTATTATTATTATTATTATAAATACTATTATTATAAGTTACAAATAAATTATAAATATTATTATTACTATTATTATTATAAATAAAATTAATATTTTGACTAAATTTTCATGATAACAACTCTTGGCAAAAACCTAATTTTTTAATTTTTTGATTATTTGAAGTTGGTATACCAAATAAAATGAACTTTTTTTATTGCAATTTTAATGCTACACTTATTCTATATTAGTATAACGTAAACTCGTTATATTCCTCAATCCACCATTAATATTCATAAATTAAAATTAATTTAGTTTAACAGTTTCAATTTACTCACCTCACTTAAAAAACTCATTCAACATAGTTTTAATTCCATAATTTCAATAACTTATATAAAGACCATCTCATTCCCTTTATAGCATGACATACATACTAAACCATAGACAAACATTAATATTCATCATCCATGTTTTCCAACCTTTCCTAATTGCACTCCGTTTTCACGTACAAAAATGTTTAATTTGTATTGCAATTATAAATGACATTTGGATCTATATCATAGATTCAACCAAAATTTGTTCAAGGATGTAGTTGTTATATACATTTAGAGCATTTATTCATTTTTATCTATTTATGTGTGTGGAAGATGAAAGGGAAAATAATAGTTTTATGTTAAGGTTCCATGGAGCCGATGAATAACAAATACATATACTCATATAAGTATTTTTACTTTTTTTCTCTTATTTCCTCTACATTCTGTTATTTAGTTTTGAAATAATGTCTTTCTATTTCTCTTATTATTTTATTTAATATTAAACTCATAACTAATGTTGTAGTGTGCAACAGGGATATTTTCACAACTTGGTGTTATGTTATAAGAGTGTTGAACAATGCAATTGTATTGAAAGCTTGCAAGTAAGAGGTAGTTACTATTGATTCTAGCATCACTGAAACTCTGGAAACCAAATGATGTCTTCAACTGTCAATGGAAAATAACATTCAAAGCTTAAAGATCAAAACAAATGTGTTGAAGATATTATTCCTCAGTGCAAAGCTCTTATGTGAAATTTTGAGTTTTAGTTTTATTAGTAGGCATTGTAATGTGAAAGTTCATAATTTAGAAAAAACTAAAAAAAAAGAATTATAATTAAACTCCAATCTAATACCACTTAAAAAACTTTCTTACTGGTGTATCAATATTACTATGTATAAAATGGAAAAAGTAATTAAAACCTTCAAAAAATTTATCATAAGTGAAAAAAAGAGCAATTATCAATCACTACGACAAATAAGGGCTTAGAGAGCGCTTTTTTTGACCTTAAAAGCGCTTTAAAGCGTTGTTAAAGGTTGCACTGTCTTAGGTAAAGACAACGTTTTTAAATAAAAAAATAAAAAACACTTTAAAAGCTCCCCCATAGAGAGCGCTTTTAAAGGAAAAACACTTTCTTAGGTAGGTCTTATAAAGCACTTTTTATTTAAAAAGCGCTCTCTAAGGTATTCCATTAGACAACGCTTTAGAAGCACTTTCTATTGTATACTTTTAAAATTTTAATAATTATTTTTACATTATTTTAGAGAGCGCTTTTATGAAAAAAAGCGCTTTCTTTGCCCCCTCTTTAGACAGCACTTTTGAAAAGCGCTCTCTAAAGGATACCTATAATTTTTATTTTATTTTTTCTATAACTTTAGAGTGCGCTTTTATGAGAAAGCACTTTCTATTGTGGATCTTAGAGAGCGCTTTTAAGAGAAAGCGCTCTCTAAAGTGTACCTATAATTTTAATGATTTTTTTCAAAACATCCCATTTCTTCCATTTTTATACGCAAAACCTGTATATGCTTTTTTTAGGCAGACATGTATATTCTCAATATTCTCATTTCAAACCTGTATATAAACCAATTCACCATTCCAAACCAATTCATTTATATCCATTCCAAACCAATATAAACAATCTCAATATTCACGGTATTTATCACCGAAAATCGCAATATAAACATTTACATACCACAATATAAACCTATATTGTGGTATGTAAAAGATGATAGTCCCTCCCAATTGCTAAAGACACCCCCCTGTTGCCTTCGTTGACCCTACGCCCGTCCCTTAAACAAATCCAAGGTAACGACTACCTATTCCTTAATAATAGGGACAATCTTACCCTTGAAAGAATATAAAAGAACATGAATGACTTAGTGATCGGAAAAATAGCAAGTGTACTATTTTTACCGATGTAGTAATAGAAGGGAATAACCCCAAATATCGATCTCAAGGACTGCTTAATAAAATAAGTTCTTAATGATTAATTTCAATTGGACAAAAGCTATGGTTTAGAGGTTTGAATTTAGATTAAATAAACTAGAGATATTAAAACGTAGACTAAAACAAGAAGTTTTTACTAATATGAAAGTAATGCCAGGGACGGTGTATGATCCGTAGTGCAATGACTCAATGGTTTCTTAATTTTTACAGAGATATGCTTTAAAAAGTGTCTTTCCTAAGTCGATAATGTTTTTCCAAAATTCCTTTAAAGAAAAACCTTTGGTATTCTTCCTCGACTTTGATTCCTCAACGGTTAAAGAAGAATATCAAGCAATAATTCTGACATAAAAAGGTTTTCACAAAAATATCCCGATTCCTCAGTAATATTTATCGCGATAAAATTTATGCAACAAGGTTAGGATAGTTGGTCAGACCAAATCCTAACCACGATCAATTATCCCATTTTCCAACAAAGACAAAGCGTTAAGGACGTTGCATAAAATAAAGAAACGAAATTAAAAGCATAATCTCAAAATGAAGAATTCAAATAGTCATTACATAAAGCAAATCAGGGACACCCCCTGGCATTAGGGGGTTTAGCCACTCATGTTCATAATGGAAATAAAAACAGAGCAAGAAAATTGAGACATTACAATTAACGTAGGATTCGTCGGATCGTCAATCGCTTCCGCTCTTGATCAATCCTTCTTCTCCCGTATTCGTTCTAATCCCCAAATCCCCAAATCAAAAAGTAGTCCATTACAGTAATAATTGTCAAATATAAATCAGTCTTCCAAAACACCGCGAAAAGTCCGGAATACCCTTGCAGCAACAAAAATAAGATTTTCTTCTCGTCTTCACAACACGGGCCGTGTTGTGCAACACGGGCACCCGTGTTGTGCCTCTGGTTCAGCCCAATGTCTCTTCTTCATCAGATGCTATGACACGGGCCGTGTTGTACAACACGGGCACCCGTGTCACAGCTCTGACTTTCTCTTTTTCTTAACAAATCTCACTTTCTTCTGGTATTCACAACACGGGCCGTGTTGTACAACACTGGCACCCGTGTTGTGCATCTGACATCCCATTTTGCTGTCATCTTTCATGCTTGGATCATCTCTTCGGACGCGTCGAACAACCGATTACATATTGACCTGAAAACACATCAAAAAACAAACACATAACCCATTCCAAAGATAAAAACAGAATAAAACGATTAAAACTAACTTGCAAGCTATATTAAGAAAACTACGACGAAACATGAACGAAATACTTCAAACAAACACAATTAGACTCAAAGGACACTGAAAACCGGCTTGAACACTACCACTAAATATCACTGATCAAACTCCCCCAAACTTGAATTCTTGCTTGACCTCAAGCAAAAATCCTGTATTTATACCTTAAAACACTAACAAGATGAATTATGATACTCATACGTGGATCCTTCGTTCCAAGTCACCCAATGAGTTCTTTTTGGTACTTCTCTCTCAGTAAAGGTATCACACAAACACTACACCGTGGAAAACCCCGGATCTGAATCTCCTTTTCGGTAACCTCTCGGACTATGCTTCGGGCTTAGGTCTTATTTTTCGATTTTCAACCCTTTTCATTCGGACAATCACTTTTAAGGCTTTTTATGATTTTCAATATGTGTACAAGATTGATCCCCTTTTTAATTGTTGGCACCGATTTTTCTTTGTCCCTTAGGGAAACATTTATGTTCAACCGCCGTTAGGTTGAATAACCTGGTGAGGGTTACCCAACTTAGAAGGATCGATCGTTCTAATGTTTTTATTTTTTATTTTTTCTGTGCCTTCAAGCCTTTTTCTCTTTTGGATCAACTTTGTACACACAATTATTATAGATAAAGCCAGATATATCAATAGAAACTACTTCGGGTTTACTTCTCAGATCAAAGTACCATGGCACGAATCTACATGTCGAACTCGTTCCTAATTCTGGAGACTCAGTGTGTTAATGTGGTACCTACACATCAAAATTTTTCCATATTTTTCTCATCGGGTTTCTTTTCACTCACTATACTTTCTCATTATTCACTCGCAACACACAACAGGTCAACTCAGGGGTGTTTTTTTCAAATAACACATAGCTATAATCTTCAAGCCGACACTACGAAGGCACCTAAAAATAAACATAGATTAAAACAAAACAAACGAAAACATGAAAACTAAACCCCCCCACACTTGAACTCAACAGTGTCCTCACTGTTGAAGAACCAATGTCGGAGGGGACTCACAACTATCACTGCTCAGGTGGAAATCCATGAAGCCTCATCTGCTGCATCCATGAATGCAACTCATCGATGAGGTCCCCTTGCCGGGTCTGCTCTTTGATCATTTCGTCCCACTGCTCCTTGGACACATTCCACTGACCGGTTGCTTGGTTTGATGATCCACCAGCAGTTTGAACCGGGACCTCTTCAGCTTGGTTCCCTTCATCCTCCTTATCTGTAAAATACTCATCAAACTGATCGTTTCCACCCTGCATAGGGTCCTCATACAACTAGTTAGCTCTATTGTCTATAGTAATCAAATTCGGCGCAGGTAAAGAAATCAAATGCCTGTTCCGAGTCATCACAGAGTAATAATTATGACAGCTCTTTATCATACCTTGGTTGATTAAGGTTTCAAGATCAATTTTGGTCTTACGTGCCACTGCAGGTACTTCAAGCAACCTATCAGCATACCCAAGATGTTCAGCAATTTGCGTAATCATCCCTCCAACAGAGATCTCACCCGAGGCAGCATTGGCTACCCGCTTCAGGTGGTCTGCTGCGAAGGCCGCAACGTTGATCAGCTCATTATTTGCCATCCCATACCGGAAGTACAACTCTCGCAGTGTCGCCACTCCTGTGCTATCGCCCCGGCAGAAAAGGGTATAAGCCAACCCTTTCTGAGCATACCTAAAGCATGGGTTATGAATACATGAAGCTTTTGTCGCCGACGCGGCATACTCGGTACTGCCGGTGATATCCTTCCAGAATGATCCTGCCACAAATGTACTCGGCGGTGCACCAGGCCCGTAAACTGGAAGATCTAATATCTTTCCCGAATCAGCAACTGACATCACATGATCATTGTCAAATAGGCGGAACTTCAAAGTACCGAAGTACTCTGTGTCTGATCCGATCCACGTATGCTTGAGCTGAAACTGTAAAGAACTAAAAAATTCCAAGGTTATGCGCTCAAAAGTTGGCGCTTCATACATCATAAAATTTAGCATGCCAATATTGTGAAACATTCTATGAACTTCGAATTTAAGCCCTAGATTCTCAAGAGTTTCATTACACATGTATCGGGCCGGTATCAATTTACGCCTTACCAACTTTGAATACTTTGCTTGATGCTCCGGGTCCTCAAACAAAATGCCATGAGCATTAGGCATTCGGTGTGCCCGCTTACGGAGGCGAGAAGATTCGGCAACACTCTTACCGGTATCCTTTCGAGGAGGCATTGTTCTCACCTGCACAAATTAAGCACACGAAAAAAAATTGAAAGATTAGAGAAATCGGTCACCGTAGAAGTGACAATGGAGGGATGAGGAACAATTTTTGTGAACGGGGTAGTGTGTTTTGGTGAGTGGGTTATTGAGAAAATGAAACTCTTATGAAGAATGAAAATGGGGTTAGGGTTCTTGAAAGAGAATGGAGGTTGAAGAAGATGAAGGTTTATGATAAATGAGTGGTTAATGAGCCACTAATGAGAAGTTATGAGAATAAACACGTGGGACCCACAGAATAAAGTTGGGAAACTTAAAAAAATTTGAAAATTTGGCTTCCCGCATGCGCAACACGGGCTGTGTTGTCCAACACGGGCACCCGTGTTGCATCCCTGGTTTTCCTCACAATCTCATTTAAAAGAACTCTTCTTCAGACATTGCAACACAGGCCGTGTTGCACAACACGGGCACCCGTGTTGCATCCCTGGATCTCCTCAAAGACTCATTTAAAAGAACTCTGCTTCAGACATTGCAACACGGGCCGTGTTTCACAACACGGGCACCCGTGTTGCCTCCCTGGATCTTCTTCAGATTCACACAAAAACCAGATTTCTTCTGCTCTTTGCAACACGGGCCGTGTTGCACAACACGGGCACCCGTGTTGCACTCCTGATTTTCCAATTTTCCATAATTTTTCTTATCTTCTTTGCCCGACATCTAACCTCGTTCTTTCCTTCTCAGAACCAGTGATACACACAACCTACAAAACTGAAACAAACAAAAGTAAGAATGATAAAATCGTGGGTTGCCTCCCACTTAGCGCTGCGTTTAACGTCGCATGGCTCGACGGTCCGTCATCCTACTGAGTAAGACGAGTGACATGCACATCACCAGTAGTCTGGCCTTTGAAGTAATGCTTTAATCTCTGCCCGTTCATTTTGAAAATATCTCCATTAGTCTGATTTTTAATTTCGACGGCTCCGTGAGGAAATACCTTGTGAACTACAAAAGGTCCCGACCATTTAGACCTTAGTTTTCCTGGGAATAGCTTCAACCTTGAATTGTACAGAAGGACCATTTGTCCTTCCCAAAACTCTTTTCTTTGAATCCTTTTATCATGCCATTTTTTTCGTTTGCTCTTTGTAAACTTTAGCATTCTCATACGCCCGATTCCTGAATTCTTCTAACTCGTGAAGTTGAAGAATCCTTGAACTTCCAGCTTTTGACAAATCCATATTAAGATACTTAGACGCCCAAAAAGCTTTGTGTTCAAGTTCCAATGGTAGGTGACATGCCTTTTCGTAAACCAGTTGATATGGTGACATACCGATAGGCGTTTTGAAAGCTGTTCGGTACGCCCATAAAGCGTCATCCAACTTAATAGACCAATCCTTTCTAGACGAATTCACTGTTTTTTCCAGGATTTGTTTCAGTTGTCTATTTGATACCTCAACTTGGCCGCTCGTTTGGGGGTGGTATGGAGTAGCTATCCGGTGTTTAACATTGTACTTTTGCAGCAGCTTCTCCATGAGGTGATTCAGGAAATGTGTCCCTTTGTCGCTTATTAATGCTCTCGGGACACCGAACCTTGCAAAGATGTTCTCTTTCAGGAATCTCACCACAACCTTAGCATCATTGGTGGGCAATGCAACAGCCTCCACCCATTTGGACACATAATCCACTGCCACCAAAATATAGTTTTTTCCGAACGACGGTGGAAACGGCCCCATGAAGTCTATCCCCCATACATCGAATAAATCAACCTCGAGCATAGAGTTTTGGGGCATCTGGTTTCTTTTTGATATATTCCCAGTCCTCTGACATCTGTCACACTCTTTCACTAATTCTTGAGCATCCTTAAATAAAGATGGCCAGTAAATTCCGGATTGAAGGACTTTAGCTGCTGTCCGATCACCACTGAAATGTCCACCATACTCAGAGTCGTGACATGCTTTCAGCACATCTTTTTGTTCTTCGTCAGGTACACATCTTCTCACAAGGCCATCCACCCCTCTTTTTTAGAGAAACGGATCGTCCCATAAGTAAAACCTGCAGTCATGAACAAACTTTTTCCTTTTGTTAGAATCAAAATCATCGGGTATAATACCGCCAACGAGGTAGTTTGCATAATCTGCAAACCAAGGCACCCCAATAACAGCTAGGATGTGTTCGTCAGCAAACTCATCCTTTATTGGGCGCTGCTCTTCAGTCTCCTCAATTGGTGACATCCGAGAAAGATGATCTGCAATAGTGTTTTCAAACCCTTTCTTGTCACGGATCTCCACATCGAATTCCTGGAGGAGTAAAATCCACCTCAACAGCCTGGGCTTTGAATCCTGCTTAGCAAAAAGATATTTCAAAGCAGCATGGTCAGTGTAAACAATCACTTTTGAACCCAACAGATATTGCCTGAATTTATCGAAGGCATACACAACCGCTAGCAACTCCTTCTCGGTAGTTGCATAGTTTATCTGTGCGGGGTTCAAAACATGACTAGCATAGTAAATCACATGAAGCAATTTCCCTCTTTGCTGTCCAAGAACAGCCCCTACCGCAATGTCACTAGCATCGCACATAATCTCAAAGGGTAGGGACCAATCAGGAACAATAACAATAGGTGCAGACACTAATTCCTTTTTAAGTATTTCAAAAGCATCGATGCACTCCTTATTGAAAACAAAAGCCTTATCTTTAACCAACAGGGTAGTTAAAGGTTTGGCTATCTTCGAGAAGTCTCTTATGAACCTGCGGTAAAAACCCGCATGTCCCAAGAAGCTTCTTATACCTTTCTCGTTAATTGGCGGTGGCAACTTCGAGATCACTTCCACTTTTGCTTGATCAACTTCGATCCCTTTTTGTGAGATCTTGTGACCAAGAACAATGCCTTCTCGCACCATGAAATGACATTTTTCCCAGTTCAATATTAAGTTGCTTTCTTGACATCGCTGCAAAACAAGTGAAAGGTTAGATAAACAGTGATCAAATGAGGATCCAAACACGAAGAAATCGTCCATGAACACTTCCATGTGTTTTTCTAGCATATCCGCAAAAATGGATGTCATGCATCTTTGGAATGTAGCGGGGGCATTACATAGCCCAAATGGCATCCTTCTATATGCAAAAATGCCATAGGGACATGTAAACACCGTTTTCTCTTGGTCCTCCGGTGCAACAGCAATTTGATTGTATCCGAAGTAACCATCAAGAAAACAATAGTAATCATGTCCCGCTAGTCTTTCCAACATTTGGTCAATGAATGGCAACGGAAAATGGTCCTTTCTCGTAGCCAAATTCAATCTTCTATAATCAATGCACACTCTCCATCCTGTAACAGTTCTAGTAGGAATCAACTCATTATTTTCATTTGTTATAACAGTTGTTCCCCCCTTTTTGGGCACCACATGTACCGGACTCACCCAAGCACTATCGGATATCGGATAGATTAATCCTGCATCCAATAGCTTAACATCTTCTTTTCGCACTACCTCCTTCATTACCGGATTCAATCTCCTTTGGGGTTGCACGACCGGTTTGTGATCTTCTTCCATAAGTATTTTATGCATACACACCGTAGGACTTATACCTTTAAGGTCTTCAATCTTCCACCCAATTGCTCCCTTGAATTTCTTAAGGACTTCAATTAACTTGTCTTCTTGCATACCTTTCAAATTAGCGCTAATAATAGCGGGACATTTTTCTTCCGTGTCAAGAAAGACATATTTGAGATTCTCGGGAAGTTGCTTCAATTCTGATATTTTTGGCTTGTCTTTGCCTTCATCAACCGTTATAGGCTATCGCAACTCTTCCCACCGGTGCATTCTAACTCTTTTAAGGATAGGTTGAGTTTCAAGCATAGCTACCACTTCCATATCATTATCTCCAACTTCCTTGTCATCTTCAAAAATGGACATACTCAGCACCCTCTCTAGAGGTAATTTGGACACACTTTCTAAATGCTCACTAGCTTCCATTTGTTCTAACACTTGTATGTTACTACTAGTGCCCACATCATCTTTATACTTCAAAGTGTTCCTAACATCAATTTTCAACTCTTCATCATACACCTTCAACGTTAGTGTTCCACCTTCCATATCTATCACGACTCTCCCGGTTTCTAAGAAAGGTCTTCCCAAAATCAAGGGGATTTCTTCATCTTCAGGCATTTCAAGGATCACAAAGTCAACCGGAAACACAAATTTGTCCACTCTAACCAGGACATCATGGACAACTCCATACGGCCGCTTCACCGAATGGTCCGCGAATTGGAGAGTCATCCTAGTGTCTTAAACAACACCAATACCCAACTTTTTGTAGATGGATAAAGGCATTAAACTGATGCTCGCTCCCAAGTCAATGAGAGCTCTCTTGAACGATCGGTCACCGATAGTGCATGGGATGGTGACAGCTCCTCTATCTTTTTTCTTCACCGGAATCTTTAGTCCCTGCAAAATAGCACTACAAGTTTCAGTTAGAATAATAGGTTCAGCTCCCATAGTCCTCTTTTTAGCAATGATATCTTTCATGAACTTGGCATAAGTGGGCATTTGTTCAAGTGCTTCAAGCAATGGAATATTCAACTCCAGCTTTTTGAACAAGTCAAGAAATTTCTCAAAATTCTTCTCTTGCTGCCCTTTCTTCTTGTTTCTTGTAGGATATGGAAGTTTGACCACCGGTTTCGGTTCAACCGCTTTTTCTTTGATGTCCGGTGCTGGGGTAACTTCTTTTTCTTTACCAACCTCTTCATTTTCTTTGATTTCCAGCTCAACCTCAATCATTTGACTTTCACCTTCAGAATTTTCTTGAACCTCTTCACTAACTTTACCTCTTCGCGTTGTGACTGCATTTACTTTGTGATTATCTCTAGGATTTGTTACAGTAGCACTAGGAAGAGTCCCTGGAGTTTGTGGAACGGCGACGTGTTGGGCAATTTGGCTCATTTGCACTTCAAGATTCTTTATAGAGGCTCCAGTATTCTTGAATTTACTTCTTGTTTCTTCTTGAAATTGACAATTGTGAGCTGCCATCTTTTCAATGGCAATTTCCCAATCAGCTTTTCTAGACACTGGAGGCTGATATGATTGTTGCTGGGGCTGATACTGTTGTTGGCCTTGAACCGGTTTTTGGATGTTTCCTTGATGATCTTTCCAAGAGAAATTTGGGTGATTTTTCCACCCCGGATTATACGTGTTGGCATACAGATTGTTCTGCCTCAACATATTAATCTGTTCAACCTGTTCTTGAGTTGCCAAACAGTGCATGGCAAAGTGAGGTCCACAACATATCTCGCAAATCACCGCTTGAACGAGTTCAACCTGAGCAACTGTTTGAGTTCCCAGATTCATCTTCTTTAACCTTCTTTCAACTTCTGCGGCAATTTGATCTTCCATTTTTACAACCTGCTCTGTCAGCTTAAGATCAATTTTTCCATCTGGTTGACTCACTATGCGATCATATAACTCAAGGTGTTCATTGGCAGCAATGGCTTCGATGATTCTTTTAATACCTGTGGTTGTTGAAAAGTTTGTTGAGCCACCTGCAGCAGTATCAATAAGCTGCTTTGTCTTGAGTCGCAACCCATTCACAAAGTTTTGCATCTGCTCTATCGCATCCATATTATGAGTAGGACACGAAGTTAAACACCTTTTGAATCTTTTATAAGCATCTCCAAGTGATTCACCCTCTTTTTGTTTAAAATTGACTATATCATATCTTTTCCGGATGAACACTGAAGCAGGAAAGTATTCATTAAGGAAAGTTGTTTCCATCTCTTGCCATGTTGTGATACTCGCTGCGGGAAGAGAGTAGAACCACTCTTCTGCATCGTCAGTAAGTGTGAATGGAAACATCACAAGTCGTTTTGCCTCCTCTGAATGACCTTCGATCTTCAAAGAAGTTGTGGTAGTAAGAAATCTCTGCAGATGCTTATTTGCATCCTCATTGATTCTTCCGGAGAAAGGCTTGCTCTCTAACTGGCGGATAGTAGATGAATGCAACTGAAAGTGTGCTACATTCACCGGTTGATTAACAATCGTCATCCTGTTAGGTTGAGCATTTGCCCCTCCGTAATCCCCTAAGAGTCTCTCTGCAACAGGTTGATTCCCTGCCATGTTGTTGAATTCTGGGTCAGTTTCTCTGTCTGAATCAGAGTCACTGTGCTCCGAGTGAACGGATATATAGTCCTCAGTTTCCTGATACGGGACACTTGAACCAGTCTTAGCCAGACTATCAATTCTTGCCTTGCGGCGTCTCTCGTGCAAAGCTCTTTCTGGTTCTGTGTCAAAAGAAAATTTAGCTGAGGCCTGACCTCGCATAAACAGTTAGACACGAGTTAGAAAACAAAATTTCAATAACACTAAAATGATATACAGAGAGAAAAGTAAAATTTTAGTCGCAGAGCAACAAAATTCCAATTGATATAACACAAACAACTTAATTCTTTGGCAGTCCCCGACAACGGCGCCAAAAACTTGATCGGAAAAATAGCAAGTGTACTATTTTTACCGATGTAGTAATAGAAGGGAATAACCCCAAATATCGATCTCAAGGACTGCTTAATAAAATAAGTTCTTAATGATTAATTTCAATTGGACAAAATCTATGGTTTAAAGGTTTGAATTTAGATTAAATAAACTAGAGATATTAAAACGTAGACTAAAACAAGAAGTTTTTACTAATATGAAAGTAATGCCAGGGACGGTGTATGATCCGTAGTGCAATGACTCAATGGTTTCTTAATTTTTACAGAGATATGCTTTAAAAAGTGTCTTTCCTAAGTCGATAATGTTTTTCCAAAATTCCTTTAAAGAAAAACCTTTGGTATTCTTCCTCGACTTTGATTCCTCAACGGTCAAAGAAGAATATCAAGCAATAATTCTGACATAAAAAGGTTTTCACAAAAATATCCCAATTCCTCAGTAATATTTATCGAGATAAAATTTATGCAACAAGGTTAGGATGGTTGGTCAGACCAAATCCTAACCACGATCAATTATCCCATTTTCCAACAAAGACAAAGCGTTAAGGACGTTGCATAAAATAAAGAAACAAAATTAAAAGCATAATCTCAAAATGAAGAATTCAAATAGTCATTACATAAAGCAAATCAGGGACACCCCCTGGCATTGGGGGGTTTAGCCACTCATGTTCATAATGGAAATAAAAACAGAGCAAGAAAATTGAGACATTACAATTAACGTAGGATTCGTCGGATCGTCAATCGCTTCCGCTCTTGATCAATCCTTCTTCTCCCGTATTCGTTCTAATCCCCAAATCCCCAAATCAAAAAGTAGTCCATTACAGTAATAATTGTCAAATATAAATCAGTCTTCCAAAACACCGCGAAAAGTCCAGAATACCCTTGCAGCAACAAAAATAAGATTTTCTTCTCGTCTTCACAACACGGTGTTGCACCCCAAAATTTGCCCTCACAATACAAGACTTTGTGTTCTAAGAAGGTTCACAAGTTTCCCAACACTTACAAGACCTTTCATGAGGTTCATGAAGTCTACAAGTTACTTTATGAAGGTTCACAAGGTTCACAAGTCCCACAATGCTTTCAATACCTTTCATGAGGTTCATGAAGTCTACAAGTTACTTTATGAAGGTTCACAAGGTTCACAAGTTTCTCAACATGTTCAATACCTTTCATGAGATTCATGAAGTCTACAAGTCACTTCTTGAAGGTTCACAAGGTTCACAAGTCCTCCAGCACTTACATAACCTTTCATGAGGTTCATGAAGTCTACAAGTTACTTTATGAAGGTTCACAAGGTTCACAAGTTTCTCAACATGTTCAATACCTTTCATGAGGTTCATGAAGTCTACAAGTCACTTCTTGAAGGTTCACAAGTTTCTCTACATTTACAAGACCTTTCATGAGGTTCATGAAGTCTACAAGTCACTTCTTGAAGGTTCACAAGGTTCACAAGTTTCACAATGATTACAAAGCTTTCCTGAGATTCATGAGGTCTACAAAGCCATTTCATGAAGTTCACAAGGTTCACAAGCTTCACAATACCTCCCATGAGGTTCACAAGACATTTTATGAAGATTCACAAGGTTCACAAAGTTCACAATTGGTCAAAGAAGTTGACAATTCCCTCAGACAATGCACCTCCTAAGCAGTGCATCCAAAACTAGGGTTTTGACTTTAATCAGGCTAAATGGACTTCCAATACCTCAAGTGAGTTTCATAACATCTTATATGTGTGTAAGAACCCCCATGTCAAGTTTCAAGACTTTTCTCAAAAGTTTGCTCAGTCAGATGATCAGATAAGTCAAAATCAGTCAATACAGTTAAAAAGTCAAACTGAGGTCAACTGTGGTCAAACCAAAGTCAAACTTCATGATTTTTTGCCAACATCAAGTATATGAAGTAAAATTCATCATTTGATCAAGGGTTGATCATGATTCATCAAGGAGATTCCAGATCATCAATAATCAGGAGTTTCTAAATTAGGGTTTCCTCAGTAAAAGTCAACTGAACTTTGACCAGCCATAACTTTCACATACTTCATCACCAAGTCTCCATCCAAAGCTAATTTTGAAGGAAATTGAATTATCTACAACTTTTATGTTGCAAGTTAAGCCCAAAAATGCTTCATTTGGAAGATATGATCTAAGACATTATAGGTCATTTCAAAAGTCAACAAAAAGTCAACAACTTCAAAAGGGCATAACTTGAGATTGGTAAATGATATGGACCTGAAACCAATGGGGTTGTTTAGAGGACTCTTAAAGCTTTCCAAAAAGTCCAAGAACACCCTCATACCTTTAAAATTGAGGGAGATGTGCCCTTGCAAAGTTGGGAAATTTTGTGATGGTTTATGTTGAAAATGGAGGCCAAAAAGTAATTCTTTCCAAATGGGCTTGCTAAGTTGTGATCCAATCCACCTCATATCATTATGCACGACCCAATTGACCAAAATTCAGCATTTTTATTATTTTATTTTTATTTATTATTGATTTAATTCATAAAAATCATTTTAAATAAATATAAAATATGAAAATCTATTTTTGGAGGAAGATAATGCTTCTAGAAATTCTTAATTGTTGATTGAATTGGAAAGAGAAAGGAATCATGTGATTTATCCAAAGATAGTAAGCCTTCATGATCAAATATTTGAATTTTACACCATGATCTTTTTCAATATTTTTTGGATCAAATCTCCACACAACCAATCCATATTTCTGACCTAATTCATTCTCATATAAGTAACAAACACAAACCTAACACAAGAGGACGAATCCAGCAGCTTCAAAGGTAGGTTTTCAAAACCAAAAATTCATCAAAAAAGTGGCATTCGGATTTCATCATCCAAGAGGTTTGAAGGTAAAATAAGGACATGGCTAGGATCCTTGATCATCATGGAACATAACCAGATCATTACATTGCCCCATAGCATCACACATTGATGAAACCGAATCAAATTTTACATTGAATTTCAATTTTTCGATTCTGTTCATTTGTGCATCATTAATGAATTTTGTTTGATCTTTTGTGTTTGTGAGGTTCCAAGGAATATTTCTGGACAATTGGATTGAAGAATGAGTGTATAAAACGCAAACGGCCATGTTAGGGTTCATAACCTCATAATTAGGGTTTAACGTTTGAATGCATATAAATAAATTCTGGAAACGTAGAGTTGTTGTGTGAACTCTGAGGATTATGAATCACTAACCAATTTCATGAATTGATGCTGTTTCATGAGAGTTTGGATTTTCGCAGGTTTGAACAGGTAGCAAAATTCGCAGGAAAACTCCCAGCTATTTTCATAGCTAAATTCGCAGCGCTGGAGGTAGAAGATGACCTCCTCCCGCGCGTTTGAAAAATTCAAATATAAATTAAATATTTTATCTTTAATTGTTAGTTTGTTTATCACACGCGCGTGTGTGTCTCAGTGGTAAGGCTTGCAGGCTTGTTGGGTGATGGCATGGGTTCGAATCTGGCTTGTACCATTCTTTTTGTTCTATTTTTCAGGATAAAAGAAGATTGAATATATTATGTATTATGGCTATTCAGTTAGCAGATGGGCTCTTCCATCCGGGTGGTAATGCGCGCATACTTGTATACATAAGGTCCTGGGTACGAATCCCACCCCAGGCCTTTTTGTTTCTCTATTTTCCTGGATTTTCAAGGCAAGGCACAAAACAAAGTGGATCTCTTTTATTATCACCTGCGCCTGGCTGGTCTAGTGGTGAGTTTTGATGCTTGCAAATTGGATGACCTGGGTTCAAACCCAGCCAAGGTAAGTTCTCATTTTTTTTGTCATTTTTTTTATTTTCTTTAGTTAATCAATTTATTTGTTTTATATTCTTAATGAATCATATATATATATATATATATATATATATATATATATATATATATATATATATTCTAAATTCAGATTAATATTATAAAAAACTTTCTAAACTTTCTTTTATTTATTCAAAAAAATCATGTTCTTTATTATTTTATGTAAATCTAATATATGTATATTATTCAATAATTTTTGTATTCAAATTATCAAACCCTAAAAATATTTTAAAATAAAACCTAATCCTATTTTTTCAAAATAATTTTATTTCTCTAATTTTTAATGTAATTATTTATGTACATTTATTTAGTATAATTCTTGTAAATTTATTTGTAAATATGATTAATTTATGAATATAATATTTAAAACTTATTTTCTCCTTATAATATGTAAATATTGTTTAATAAATAAATGTTAATATATGTTTATAATAATTAAATTTTGTAGTTATAATATATTTAAAAAATAACTTAATAACTTGTAAATTAAAATAATTGTTTGTTCATATTTCTTTCTAAATATAATTGTTTATATTAAGAATTGTTAATCTCTTATTCTTATAATATTTTGACTAATTTCATTTATTATTGTTATTACTAACCATATAATTTATTTTGCTTTATTAATCTTATATTATTATTATTTCACTAATTTTTATTATTTACTAACCTCTCTTATTTTATTATTACTAACTTTTTTTGCTTATTATTATTTATCATTAACCCTTATTATTTATTTATTGTTTATTACTTATTTTATTTATTTATTTTTTTGCTATTTATTTATTTTGATTATTATAATTATGTAATTGCTTCCCGGATGTAATTTTGTAAATATTTTAATTATTTAATTATTGCTATGGTTAGTAATTTAGGGAGTGTAAATATGTATTCTCTTAAAATTAATTCTAGATCACTTTTAATCATAAGATAATTAAATTAAACATTCACACACGTAAGTCGATTTTAATCGCCGTCTCACTTTCTAAGGATATCCCTCAAGTTGCCTTCTAATAAGGTCAAGTGGGGTGTATAAAGCAAGTCCCTTTAAAAAAGAAAAAATCATCAAGTCCCTTGTGGTTGCCTTTACGAATCAAGTCCCTTCGAAATAATGATGATAGTCCCTCCAGTATGCTTAATACACCCCACAGTTGCCTTCATAAAAACAGTTGTCCCTCACATGTCCCTTACATCCAAGGTAATGACTACCTACTCCTTAATAGTAGGGATAGTCTTACCAATGAAAGGATAAAGAACAAGAAAGACTCTAAACTTTAGGGTAGGTTCCTCTTATGTACTTGCTCACTTCAAAAACTTTTCACACTTAACAAATTTCAAACAAATTTTCAAAAAAACAAGTTTTTACACATCCGTACATGGATTATTATTAACTATTATGAAAATTTCTCTATTCACACACTACACTTTCAAAAAAACAATTCAAAAGTGAGCTAAGTAACTGAGAGCCCATGGATAACCATGGATGTAAAGGGTGCTAACACCTTCCCTTTACATAACCTACCCCCCGGATCCAAAAATCTTTTAAAAAGGTCTTTCCTGTTCTTTTATGCCTTTCCTATGGATAAAATAAAAGTCGGTGGCGACTCTTGCTATCCGCAACATAACTAAAAGTCAGTTCTCCCACCGTGTTACAGAACTGGCGACTCTGCTGGGGATTTAAATTTAAGAGGGGTACCCTTAGGAATTAAGATCACTTTAAATTGTTTGCCTTGTTTGCTTTATATTACTTGTTGGGGTGCTCTTATGTGTGAAAGGTCCTAACCCGGATCTAGTGTACCTTAGGTAAATGGCAATAGACCAAGGAAACTGTACGACGTATATCGATACGGTTGATCTGGTGGCCATAGTTAGTGCGACTTCTTGGTTGGTGCTTATGTTCCTTAAGTCAAGTTGAGGATAATATGAGGCTGCCATATGTTGTCAATGCACTAACTAACTTTTATAACCCTAGTTAACTCATCTTGGCCTTTAGAAAGTAGTGAGGTAGCCGGCTTTGGTGCAGACTGAAGTTGGTTGACACTCGATGCTACGCTCATTGAGATCTTAAACTTGGAGGGTTTTGGTTGGCAAGTAAGTTGCCTTCTGATCAACCACCCTTGTGAAGGATCAATGATATTGAGATCCCTTAGAACCTGGTTACTTTTGTAGGACAGGATGAACCATCTAACTTCAGGGGAGGGTACTTACCTTTGAACCTCATGCAAGCCTTTAAACCTAGGACTATGGTGTGACTTGTTTGTGTGTGCCACATGTTTGTGATTGAACATAACATCATGACATCATCATGCATCATGAGCATATCATTTTCCCTAACCATTTCAAGGACCAAAGGATTTATCTTTGTTCTTTGTTGCAGGTCATGGCTTCAGCTCGTAGAAACACCATCAGGATCAACTTTGTGGGGATACCTCCCAAGCTTAAAGAGTTGGTTTCTCAAGTGTCTGATCACTCCCGGTTCAACAAGAGACATGGTCATCTATTGGATCTGGTCACTTCAGGGTTCAATGAAGACATGATGAGTGTCTTGTTCCAGTTCTTTGACCCTAAGCACCATTGCTTCACATTCCCTGACTACCAGCTGGTTCCAACCATGGAGGAGTTCTCTAAACTTCTGGGTATACCTGTTCTTGATCAAAAACCCTTCACAGGTCTGGAGAAGGAGCTTAAACCAGAGGTTATTGTTGCAGCTTTACATCTGAAGAAGTCTGACATTGTTCTAGATACGAGAAGTGGAGTTAAGGGTATTCTTGCCAAGGTATTAGTGGATAAATCTCAAATGTTCTTGAAGGCCATGAGCTATGATGCTTTTGAGGAGATCTTAGCCTTACTGATATATGGCTTAGTATTGTTCCCCAATCCAGATCAGTTCATAGATGTTCATGCCATCAACATTTTCCTGAGTCACAATCCAGTGCCTACATTGCTTGGAGACATCCTACATTCTCTTCACACCCGTACTACAAGGGCAAGAGGAACTTTGATGTGCTGCATACCTTTGCTATTAAGGTGGTTTATTTCTCACCTTCCTCGCTCAGTAATGAAGAATGAGCAAGGGTTCAGATGGTCTAAGAGGATCATATCACTTTCTCACTCAGACATCCATTGGTGCTCCAGATCTATGGAGAATGTTACCATCATTGACCGTTGTGGGGAGTTTCCTAATGTGCCACTTCTAGGCATAAGAGGAGGCATCACCTACAACCCCTCTCTAGCTTTACGACAGTTTGGTTACGCCCGAAGTGATGGTCCACATGACATGTTGATTCAGGACATTGTGTTTGATTACGACAACGATCTTCAGGGTTACCGTCAGAGATTCATACGAGCTTGGGGAAGGGTAAACAGGGTTGACAGCAAGACACTGGAGCCTAAGTACACTATTCCTATGGAGGCTTATCTCAGATGGGTACGATCTCGTGCTCAGACACTCATGATGCCATATCCTGCCGTCCTACCAGTTACCATGGAACCTGTTGCTGAAGGAGACACAGCTTATACCATCCTTCACCCAGACATGCCTACTGATAAGGAAGACTTGCAGAGATCATGGATCCAACTGAAGGAGCAAAGGGATACTTTCGAGGCTCATTACAAAGCAAGCCAAGCAAGAATCCTAGAGCTAACAAAGCAACTTCACGAGGAACGAAACCTCAACTCATACCTCAATACAAAGAGGAAACGTCCATGGGAGACTTAAAACCCCATCTTTTGTACTTATTTCACTTTCATTTTTGTAAGCCTAAACGGCAAAACAAGTTATTACTAATAAAAAGTTACTTTCTTGTTTGTTTAAGCAAATTTAAATCCTGCGGTCCTTGAAAACATTGCATATGCATTCCCATATCATTTCATTGCATCACAGGTTTATAATTGTGCACAGGTTTCTCATCTTCTCGCTGTTTATTTCAGCAATGGCTCTTGAACAATCAGTTAAGGATCTTCAGGCACAGAATGCACAGTTCCAAGAGCTGATCCTGAACCTATCCAAGGGGCAGGATGAATTGAAGACACTGCTGGCCAAGAAGACTAAGAAGACTAGAAGGTCTGCTGGGTTGCTCAACATGGGAAGAAGGTTCAAGGGTCCTGTCAAGACCAAGGAACAGATTGATGACTGTGAATCTGAGGAATCTGAGAAAGAGGTAGGCAGTCTCCAAAACGCTATGGGGGACTCTGATTCTGAGGCTAATTACTACCATGAGCCTAATGAAGACAAATTCAAGATGCTGGTGGATAGGATGGATGCTATGGAGTTGCAGAAATCACCTGGTCTGGATTTTGAGGATTTAAGTCTGATATCTGGGGTTGTTATACCCATTGGTTTCAAAGTTCCTACCTTTGTTGTGTATGATGGGGTTTCTTGTCCCAAGCTGCATTTGAGGTCTTATGTCAGAAGAATTCAACCTCACACTGCTGACAAGAAGTTGTGGATCCACTTTTTTCAAGAGAGTTTATCTGGAGCTCAGTTGGAGTGGTATTATCAGTTGGAGAGTGTCAACATCAGCGATTGGAATGATCTTGTTGAAGCTTTCTATAAGCAGTACCAGTACAATGCTGACTTAGCCCCCACTCGCATGCAGCTTCAGAGCATGTCTATGGGTGCTAAAGAAAGTTTTAAGGAGTATGCTCAGAAATGGAGAGATTTAGCTGGAAGAGTTCAACCCCCTTTAACTGATAGGGAGCTGGTTGATATGTTCATGTGTACGCTGAATGGTCCGTTTTACAGTCATCTCATTGGAAGCTCATCATCTGGCTTCACTGAGTTGATCATGACAGGAGAGCGGGTAGAGAATGGTATCAAGAGTGGTAAGATCCAAGTGGGCACTTCTTCATCAGGTGCTGCAAAGAAGCCTCCCACCGGGAAGAAGGAATCCAATGCTGTTTATGGTCAACCTGATCGTAACAGAAGGCATCAGTCTGTTAGTGCAGTTCATATTTCAAATCCAACTCCTGCAACAACAGAGCAGCCTCAAGGCAACCAACAGAGGGCTAGAAGGCAGTTCACGAAGATCAACATGTCAATGGCTCAGGCATTGCAACACTTGTTGAAGGCTGAACTTATTACCTTGAGGGAGGCTCCTCAGAATCCCAATGTTACCTCCCCCAAGTACAATCCCAATGCACGATGCGCATATCATTCAAACTGTCCAGGACATGATACTAATAACTGCTGGGTCTTGAAGAACAAAATTCAAGATATGATTGATGCTGGAGAAATTGAGTTTGATCCTCCTCCAAATGTGATTACAGCACCAATGCCAAATCACGAGAAGACTGTCAATGCCATTGATGAAGACCTACATGTCTATTCAGTTATGGAGTTGACCACACCATTGTCTGTTATCAAAAAGAGGTTAGTACAAGCTGGGATCTTTCCAGGTTGTCGTGAAGATTGTCTGTATTGTACCTATAAGCCGGATAGTTGCTTCATTTTGAGAGATGGCATTCAACGTCTCATGGATAAGTATACTATAGTGTTTGAAAGAAGACCAACATCTGTAGAAAGTATGGTGGATCATCTGACTCGGGGTAAGAAGATTGAAGAGGTTGATATGGTTGACAAAGTACCGATAAGAATCACTTCAAAGAAGCCCATTAAAATCTCTCATCAGGGTCCAATCAAGATTACTGCTGAAGGTCCTGTGAAAGTTGTTGCTGAAGCCAGAATAGCTCCTCTGATCATTACCACTCCTGGTCCTATTCCCTATACATCTGATAAAGCTGTGCCTTGGCACTATGGGTCTGATGTTTACATCCATGGTGTTAAGCAGGAGCCTTTACCTGATGTACCTGCTGACATTGATAATATTGCTGGATCTAGCAAGATCACTCGTAGTGGAAGAGTCTTCTCTCCTCCAGTTACTTCTAAGAGTGCAGTTACTCCTGCTGCTACTTCCACCACTGATGCTCGGGGCAAAGGTCCTGTTATTGAGCCTGTATCTACTGATGTGCCAGCTGCTGATGATCTCTCTAAGCAGATGGAAGAAGTATTGAAAATCATTCGCAAGAGTGATTATGACATTGTTGATCAATTGGGGCATACTCCCTCAAAGATTTCTATGTTGTCCTTGTTGCTGTGTTCTGAGGCTCATGCCAAGTCCTTGATCAAGTTTCTGAAGTCTGCTCATGTGCCCAGTGCAATTTCTGTTGACCAATTTGAGAACTGTGTTGCTCACCTGACCTATGACAATGGGTTAGGATTTTCTGATGCTGATTTGACCCCTGCCAAGAGGGATCATAACAGGGCCTTGCATATTTCAATTGAATGCAGGGGCACTACCCTGTCACATGTACTGATAGACAATGGTTCCTTTCTGAATGTGTTGCCCAAGGAAGTCCTGAATAAGCTGAGTCCTGAAGATGCTGTGTTGAAACCCAGTAATATTGTGGTAAAGGCTTTTGATGGTTCTAGAAGAGTAGTGCATGGGGAGATTGATCTTCCTATCAAAGTTGGTTCTCAGGTGTTTACTGCTACATTTTATGTGATGGATATTCGTCCTTCATACTCTTGTCTGCTTGGTCATCCCTGGATCCATGGGGCAGGTGCTGTGACCTCTACATTGCACCAAAAGTTGAGATATCCGGTGAATGGAAAGGTTGTTACTGTCTTTGGAGAGGAAGAATACTTTGTCAGCCATGTAAATACCTTCAAGTATCTGGAAGTGGAAGGTGAATACATTGAGACTCCGTGTCAGTCATTTGAAGTGGTTCCCTGGGTTGTTAATGATTATGTAGCTCCTCCTGCTGTGAAGAAAGTTCCTGTGGTCATCAGAAAATCTCCAACAATGGCAATGGCCTCCCTCAATGATGCTAGAGCTGTGGTGGATGAAGGTGGTTGTACTATTTGGGGTCAGCTTCCTGATATTCCCTACAAGTCTGACAAGTTTGGTTTGGGTTTCACTGCAGAGTCCCAGAAGGCTGTTCGTCGTGCTCGTGCTGCTCGTATCACCAATCAAGGGGTTATCAATGCTGTGGGAGACCAAGATGAAGACTACAACTTGGATGCATGGATTTTTCCTACTGTGGATGCTGGACTCAATAATTGGAAAGCTGAAGATGTTATCCCTATCTCCTTTAGTCAGGAGTAAATACTATTACTGCGTTGTTGCTTTTTAAGTTTGTAATTTCTTGAACAATAAAACTTTCAAGCCATATGCCTTACCCGGGGCATAATGGTGTGCTTGTTACGGGCTGTCATTTCATTTGCATACTTCATTCAATAAAATCAGTGGACGTTTTGTTTTCGTAAATATTGTGTTCCTTGTCTTTCTTTTCTTTTATTTTTACTTTGTCAGCTATGTGTTCTTACACACACCCACATCACTAAAATGCAGATCCTCATCCACTCTGGATCCTGTTGATAACAGTTCTACTATTGCCAATTACAATTTCGAGAATCCGATCTATCAAACTGAAGACGGAAATGAGGACGATTGTGAAATACCTGTAGAGCTTGCTAGGTTGTTACAACAAGAAGAGAAAGCTATACAGCCACATGAAGAGCCAGTCGAAGTTGTGAATCTGGGAACTGAAGAAGACAGAAAAGAGGTCAAGGTAGGGGCTGATTTAGAGGACAGTGTCAAGAGCAGGTTGATTCAGATGTTACGTGACTATGTGGAGATCTTTGCTTGGTCTTATGAAGATATGCCAGGGTTGGATACAGACATTGTGGTTCACCGGTTACCAGTGAAAGAAGATTGTCGTCCAAAGAAGCAGAAGGTTCGTCGTATGTGTCCTGAAATGTCAGAAAAGATCAAGGCAGAGGTAATGAAACAGTTCAATGCCGGGTTCTTAGCAGTGACTTCTTATCCTCAGTGGGTTGCAAATGTGGTGCCAGTTCCTAAGAAATATGGTAAGGTACGTATGTGTGTAGACTACAGAGATTTGAACAAGGCTAGCCCCAAAGATGACTTTCCACTTCCTCATATTGACATTCTGGTAGACAATACTGCTCAGCATAAGGTATTCTCTTTTATGGATGGTTTCTCTGGTTACAATCAAATCAAGATGGCACCTGAAGATATGGAGAAGACAACATTTGTGACACAGTGGGGCACCTTTTGCTATAAGGTGATGCCATTTGGTTTGAAGAATGCAGGGGCAACATATCAGCGTGCTATGGTGGCTTTGTTTCATGATATGATTCATCATGAGATAGAGGTATATGTGGATGATATGATAGCCAGATCTCAGAATGAAGAGCAACATCTTGATCATCTGCACAAGTTGTTTGAGAGGTTGAAGAAATACAAGTTGAGGTTGAATCCAAACAAGTGTACTTTTGGAGTTAGATCTGGAAAGCTCCTGGGTTTCATTGTCAGTGGGAAAGGTATTGAAGTGGATCCTGCAAAAGTGAAAGCTATACGAGAGATGCCAGCTCCCCGTACTGAGAAGGAGGTTAGAGGTTTCTTGGGACGATTGAACTACATTGCAAGATTTATTTCCCAATTAACTACCATCTGTGAGCCAATCTTCAAGTTGTTGAAGAAAGATCAGGTGATGGAATGGAATGATGAGTGCCAGACTGCCTTTGACGAAATCAAGAGATACCTGCTAGAACCACCAATTTTGATGCCACCAGTTGATGGAAGACCCTTGATTATGTACTTAACAGTGTTAGACAACTCAATGGGGTGTGTGTTGGGGCAACATGACGAGTCTGGTCGAAAAGAGCAGGCAATATACTACCTTAGCAAAAAGTTTACCGACTGTGAAACAAGATATTCACTGCTCGAGAAAACTTGCTGCGCTTTGGCATGGGCTGCTCGCCGACTAAGACAGTATATGTTGACCCATACTACCTTGTTGATTTCGAAGATGGATCCAATCAAGTACATATTTGAGAAACCTGCTCTCTCCGGAAGAATTGCAAGGTGGCAAATGATCTTGACAGAATATGACATACAGTATACTACTCAGAAGGCCATCAAGGGAAGTGTTGTTGCTGATCATTTGGCTCATCAAGCAGTGGATGATTATCAGTCAATGAGTTTTGAGTTCCCTGATGAAGACATTATGACTGTTACCAAAGAACCTGGACAATATGACGGACCTGAACAAAGATCCCGATGGACTATGGTTTTTGATGGTGCCTCCAATGCACATGGTAATGGTGTTGGTGTTGTAATTAGTTCCCCTGAAGGTTGTCATACCCCGATTACTGCCAGACTTTGTTTCTATTGTACCAATAACATGGCTGAGTATGAGGCATGTATCATGGGTATTAAAGTTGCTATTGAGATGAAGATTCAGTCCCTTGATGTGTATGGAGATTCAGCCCTGGTAGTGAGTCAGATTAAAGGAGATTGGGATACCAAGCATGATAATTGTAACACCCCAAATTTGCCCTCTTCTTGTTTAGCATCGTTATCATATCATAATCATCACGAGCATACCATATCCTTATCATTTTGCATAGAAAAATGAGGCATAACACTCGCATGTTCCAGCATAAGGCATATGATCGGTCATCAGGGAAAATCTGAATCTGCAAGTCAAAATCAAGAGCATGGTGATCTGGCAAGAATCTCACAGGATCATTTTGCACAAGCCTGGTATCATGTTCAGAGCCCTAGAAAGAGAAGATGGATCAAAATTTGCTTGAAACGGTTGGTGCAGGTCTATTTTTGAAGGTTCCCACCAAAGGGAGGGAAATTCAAATTTTCCATGCGTTAACCGGTTAACGCATATGGTTAACCGGTTAACAGCTGCGAAATTTGAATTTCCAGCAGCAATTTCAGCATGTGTGTTTTGGCTTCATTTTCCAATTTTCTGATTTTTATTCATTTGAATTAAATTTGAATTTGAGAGAAGGATCTAGAGCATTTATCCAAGCCTCATTCCAACCCTACATCCTAATCACACTACCCAAACCATAATTTTGGATCCCAAACCAAAATTTTGGGCCCCAAACCTAAATCATATTTATTCCATTTTCCTCCAAACCAAGGGAGCTCTCACTCATTTTTCACTCTCATTTCTGAATTTTCATTCCTCTCACTCACAATTCTCTCACTTTTCTCTCCCAATTTTCCAAATCACTCAAAGTTCCTCTTTGAAGATCACACAACCTTGCCTTGAGGTGTGTAGATCTTGGAACTAAACCTCCTTTCATAGCTTCTTTGCATCTCTTTGCTGGTTTTATTGGAGATTCAGATCTGGTTTGAGATCTAGAAGTGCTTTTGGATCCAAAATTCTGCATCAAGAGCTTGTTCTTGCATTTATTTTGCATGGAGTGTGGAGCTTAGCATCGGATCTTCAAAGTTTTGCGCGAGATCTACTGTTTTCAGCTCAATCAACAATTACCAAAGCATACCTCAGCTTTGTAGGTTGGTTAATTTCAGATCTAGCTCTGTTTTTAGCTTATTTGCATGCTTGTGCTTTAGATCCACCATGTGTTTGTGAATTTGATTGTGTTGCATGAATTGATTGCTTGATTTGTATCCGGATCCGAATGTTATTTGTTCATGAGCTTAATGATATGGATTAATGTGAATTGATCTAATTTTCCATGTGTAATTGATTGCTGGTCTGGTGCAAGCTTATTTGAATAAGTTGTTTTGAGATGCTGTTTTCTGCAGGATTTGTTGCTGTTTTGTCAGTGTTAACCGGTTAACGTATATGGTTAACCGGTTAACGCCCCTGTTTTGTGCGTATTTTGTGCAGGTTTGAGCTGGTTAACCGGTTAACGCATATGGTTAACCGGTTAACACTGAAGCAGAATGGTTTTTTAGTGTTGTTTTGAGCTTGTTTGATCCCTTTGCTTGTTCTAATTGCCTTGGATCATTGCATGATCATTAAGCATGATATTTCAGGGAGATTTGCTTGCTGGTTGATGTATGCTTTCATGTTTTCGACGCGTAAGTCGTGTATTTGCAATGCTTGGCATGTTGTTTGTTTCTTGTTTACAAGAACCTTTGAGCATGATTAATTCCATGATTGTGTTGGTCAATTTGCTGGATTTTTGCTAACATTTCAGGGGCTCATGGTAAGAGAAGTGTGGATGTTTATCCACATTTCAACTTTTCATCTTTCCTCTTTTGCTTTGTTTTTTTTTCTTTGTGGTGTTTGATGTGCTTTGTGCCATCATGTGGTTCTCTTTCCCCTTTCTAGTTTCCTCTTCTCTTTTTCTATCTTCTTCCTTCTTCATTAGGGTAGAAACCTCACTAACTCTTAGGACTTCCATGCATGTGAATACTTAGGATTATTTTAGTCCCCCTTTAGAATTTTTCCTTTGAGATCTTTTGGTTCTTCTTCTCTTCTCATCTCATAACTCTAAAAAACACTTTAATAAATGTGAAGTGATGCATTGATCCATAGCCTTATTCCATGAGGTATGCTTGTAGTCTTCCCATCTTGGGATAGTACATGTTTACCTTGTGATGCACAAGTCTGATCAAGGTATCTTCTTCATAAAGAAAAGCATAAAAAACACTTCTTCATGTAAATAACCAAAAAAACACTTAATAATTAAGCAAGTTAGTGAGCCTAAGCCCTAATCTTTGGGTTCAAGTTTTGGGGATCTTCTCCTTACTTGAGTGTGCTTGTTCTATTATTCCATCTTGGAATGTAGTGACAAGTGCACATTCCATTGGTGAGAGTTTGAGTTCACTTCCTTGTGACACACTCATAAAAGCTTCTAAAAAACACAAAACAAACAATAAGCGTCTTTCCTTCGGGAATTCTTTTCTCATCTCCTTCGCTCCGTACGCGAACTTGCTCCTACTTGTCATTTTGCAAGACGGTTACGCACTCGTCGTCCGAGTCTGCAACACCTGAGCAATGGCATAGGCAGTTCAAGCCTTAATTCACAAGCAATTTCCTTTTAGTACCCCTAGTTAGGGGAACTACGGCGTCTCTGATCCTCATTATCCCGATGAGGTACGTAGGCAGCGGGGTAGGGCCCGTTCGAGCACAATCTTTATTTTCCCTACATTTTTCTCTTTGTTTCTTATTTCAGTTCCTTTCCAGTTCCAGTTTCTTTTCATTTATTTGCTGCAGCTTTCATACCCTCACCCTTTGAAACAGTTTCTTTTGCAAGCGTGGATCCCGTCGGGTACGGCGGACGATCTGGGTGCTAATACCTTCCCAGGTCGTAACCGACTCCCGAACTCAGTCTCTTTGGTTCGCAGGACCTGTGTCCTTCCTCTTTCTTTCTTCTGGTTTGTGCAGCATTACCATTCCCTTTCTTCGGGATAAAAATGCCTGGCTGGCGACTCTACCTTTTTCCGCGCCACTTTCGCGTTTGTACCAGGATGGAAATCCCGGGAGCGACAGCTGGCGACTCTGCTGGGGATCGAACCCAGAATCTCTGGTTCCCCTGTGAGTCTCTCCTATCGCTTGTGTGTTGCTGTTTCATTGGGTGATGTTTGTTTGATGTGGCTTGTTGTATTATATTGCTGTTTGTTTATTGCTTTATTTACAGCTTTATTTACAGCTTTATTTACAGTTTTCAGTATTTATTTTCTGCATCATATATCATACTGGACTGTCTGGACTGGTTTCCTTTGGTGGGATGGGAGTTACTGGTTCTTGAGAGATATGAGCCAAGTACCCGGCTCGAGTGCACCATAGGACTTAGAGTGGTTCCACTTTGGCCTCATGAGATCTTGTCATGGGGGTAGTAGTGAGTTCCACACCCAGGTTGCGATTGTCTTGGAAATGTCTTGATTTGGGGATCTTCCTCTCTCATTACATAACCCTGACAGTTATGTGCAGCTGGGGACCGATCATTGAGAACCTTTGTGGAAACAACCTTCTCCAGTGGTGACAGTGGCAGACCACATTTTGTGGCAAACCCATTCGCACCCGAAGGTCCACTGGGAACTCGCATAGGATGGCCTGGTTCTCTTATAAGAACTCAGTTAAAGCATCTGGTCATATGACATTAGTACTGTATCCTACGGGCTGAATGTACTATTGTTTCTTGATTTCAGCGCTTGAAGCTGGGGACTTATAAGGGATGCTTGTTTTTCCCGGACTCAGCTGAGGCCTCCCTGCATAGTACATAATGCCTAACCGATTCCCTGATTTGGTCATGAGCCATTTCTCGGAGATGGTGACAGTATTATTGCTATGTGGCTTTGAGAGTCCGTGATGTCTGACCCGGAGCCTTTTACCCGTGAGATTGGGGGGTGTGTACAGGTGTGCAGGAACCCATGACCTCAACATACACTCATCTGTTCAGTTATGATCTTTGGTCCTGTGAATATGACCGGTGGTTCTATTGATTCTATGGTTCCGAAGTTATGATCCTGGAATTCTGGATTTCTTGATACTGTGGGTCTGAGATCTTCTATCAGAGGGTTGTGATTACCAGAGGGGGTGACTCAGTGAACTGTTGAGTTTGCCAGTTGGTCCGAGGGGCCCTTGTCAGTGTGCCGGTTCAGATGGTCCCCGTTGGTCATATGCTTGCATTGCATTACATTTGCATCATTCTTTGCATTAACTGTTTATGTTTCCCATTTTTTCAGGTCATTACTCACATCTGTTTCCGGTTCTGGTATTCTTATCTCCATGGCAGAAATTAAAAGCGATCCGAGAAAAAAGAATGTGCATTACACCTTTCTTCAGCCGGAAGTCAAAAGTGTTCAGAGGTTAGCAGGTCTGATGAATGATCAAGTCTTAGGAAATTTCAAGAAAAGATATGGCCAGATACTGAAGTTTGTGGACAAGCCTACTACAGACCAAAAGGACAGCTTGCATACCTTATTGCAATTTTATGATCCCCTGCTGCGTTGTTTTATTCTTCCAGGTTACATCTTAGCTCCGACATTAGAAGAGATCTCCAGCATGCTGAGTATCCCGATCAGAGAGACATTGCCGTTCTACGGGTCAGAGGCTGTGCTCAGAGATGAAGATATAGCCAAGGTTTGTAGGTTGCCAGTTGCTTCAGTCAGAAAGGCTTTGCAAGAGAGTAAAGGCAGAGGTCTACCATGGAGTGTGCTTATTCCAGAGGCTGAGAAGTATGCTACAGAGGCTAGGTGGAGCGACTTTGGAGCTTTGCTTGCATTGATGGTATATGGGTCTAGCTTGTTTCCCGGAGAGAAAGAGTTTGTCAGTTTAGAAGTGATCTCAATCTTCGCAAAAGGCAATCCGGTGCCTACTTTATTGGGTGACTTTTATTTTAGTGTCCATTACAGAAACGAGAAAGGTAGAGGTGGTCCAGTGGTCTGCTGTGCTCCTTTGTTTGCTGAATGGTTCGCTAGACAGTTGCCTAAATCAGGTGCCTTCAAGGATATACGAGACGAATGGAGATGGTCCAGAAGACTGATGGGATTGACTGAAGAAGACATTGCTTGGGGTTATGACAGGGATTTGCTAGGAAAAGAGGTGATGGTTAGCTGCGGAAGGTTTGCCGGAGTACCTTTGCTGGGAAGGAAGGGTGTCATCAGTTACTACCCGACATTAGCCAGAAGGCAGTTTGGCTACCCTTTGAAGGATCCTCCTCAGATGGAAATGTTTGCTGAATCTTTGTATTTTCCTGTTGATGGAAACAGAGAGCTAGTCCAACAAGCAGTTCAATCCTGGGATCACAGGAAAAGGAAAGGGAAGAAGGACTTCGGCCGAGTTGATCCCAAAGCATATCCACCATACGTTGAATGGTTGCAAAGGCATATCGAGTCAGTTCTCATGCCTTTTTCAGTCGAAGCTCCACTTTATCCTCGAGAGGTACCAGGTCCGAGCAGTACGGTTTCCTTGGAGGAATACAAGAAGCTAGAAGCTCAGCTGCATGCGGTCAGAGTAGAGAATGTTGAGATGGTAAGCTTATACCACCAGGCCAATGGAGCCAAGAAGGAAGCTGAGGATAAACTGCAAAAGCTCCAGTCCTCCTTGGAAAACAAAGAGAAGGATTTTGCCGGAAGAGAAGCCCATTTCCACCGATTGGGTATGATGGAAGCTCGAAGAGAAGTTAAGCGCAAGGAGACTTTAAAGACTCTCAGGAGTGCTCGACAGTCCATTGTTTGGCTGAAAGGCCAAAGGGAGGAAGAGCAAAAGAAATTCAAAGAGAAGGAAGAGTTCTTTGAAGTTCAGATGGCTTTTAAGAAGGAGGAAGTGGAGCAAGCCCACGCCATCCGGAGGGGGAGGACCCAACAGCTAGTCCAAAGCCAATTAGCCCTGGAGGAAGCCAGGAAAGAGATTGAAGAGCTCAAGCTGAGAGCAGGCGTCAAGAAGAGCAGGGCAGAGGTGGCAGAGCCGGGGTCTTTAGTTTAGTTTATTTTTCAGACTACCTACAGGCTTGTTGTAGGGGTCTTGCTTTTATTTCTTTTGTCTTTATGTACTGATTTGTAACCCTTCGGGGAATATTCTTGGATGTATTCTGACTTTTAGCCTATAGTGGTTTGTCCATATTCAATATTAATGTGCAAGTTATCACTTTGAATGTGCAAGACTCGTTTGTCCAGATGCTGCTAAAGTTTGAACACTTATCAAAGAGAAAGTTTGAAAGCTAAACACTGAAAGTGATTGCCGAGATAGATACCAGAACTGGGGCATGCCAAATGCTTAAAATTTGGGAACATGAACAGTTACATTGCATTGCATATAACCTGTTTGTCTGTTTTGCAGGTGTTGCATCAATTACTAACGGGTTTTGTGTTTCAGGCACTATTGCTCCTCGAAAAGTTCGAGAACAACCGGCAGTGCACAGATACCCAACCAAGATTAACAGAGAGCGGGCCATGGATCAAATGCAGGCAGATTTGGCAGATCTAAAGCAGAGGATGGATAACTTCATGACGTTAATGACCGGCATGGGGCAGAATCAAGAACGGCTGCGAGAGTTGGTTGAGAATCAGAACAGAAACGCTGCTGCTGCTGCTAATGCTGATAATCATACCGGTGCGGGCGCACGTCAGGGTGGACCTCATGTTATACAACCAGGGGCGACCGTAGTCAATGACGGGATGCATAACATTCATGTGGACCACCAGGAGGACCAGTTCACTTTACTTGATGAGACCGAGGGTCAAGGGGTCGAAATGAACAAGAGATTCGAAGAGATGGCCGAGCAAATCAAGGCTATTCAGTCCCAGAGTTCTTTGGGGTTCGATATAACAGACTTGGGCTTGGTTCCGGGAGTCAGGATCCCGTATAAGTTCAAAGTTCCTACTTTCGAGAAGTATAACGGCACTGCTTGCCCAAAGACCCATCTGCAATCGTATGTCGGGAGAATCGCCGCTCATACAGACGATGAAAAACTGTGGATGTATTACTTTCAGGACAGCTTGGTGGGAGCTTCCCTTGAGTGGTACATGAAGCTCAGCAGGGTCAATGTTAAGAGCTGGAAAGATCTCGCTGAGGCCTTCGTGAAGCAGTACCAGTACAACATGGATATGGCTCCGAATCGCACCCAGTTGCAATATATGGCTCAGACAGCAAAAGAAGGTTTTAAAGAATATGCCCAGAGGTGGCGCCAGCTAGCTGCCAGGGTGCAACCCCCCTTGTTAGAGAATGAAATGGCCGATATGTTTATGGGTACCCTCCAGGGGGTATTTCTTGAGAGATTGGCATCGAGTTCTGCTACAAAGTTCAACGATATTGTCATTGCGGGAGAAAGGGTCGAAACGCTGTTGAAAATGGGGAAGATACAAGACCCCGGTGCTAGTAGTTCAAATGGAGCGAGGAAAGCTTTTAGCGGACCTCCAAGAAGGAGAGAAGGCGAGACCAATGCTGTATTCGGCCGAAGCCAGGGCCGTGGTTACAGAAGACCTTATGAACATGTGGCTGCTGTCACTATTCCTGCAGCTCCCGTACAACAGATGCTACCTCCACCACAACAACCACAACAACAACAACAACCTCGAACCAACTACCAGCAAAGGCCTTATCAGCCAAGGCAGGCTCGTCCTGCTAATAGGGTGATTGAAGCTATTCCGATGACATATGCTGCCTTGTTGCCGAGACTACTAGACTTGAACCTTATTCAATTAAGGACTTTGGCACCACCACCTCCTGGAGAGCTTCCAGCTGGTTACGACGTCAACGCGCGATACGCTTTTCATTCAGGGGCACCCGGGCACTCAACCGAGAAGTGCAGGGCGCTACATCACAAAGTTCAAGATCTCGTGGATTCGAAGGCAATCAACTTTGCGCCACCACCGAATATCAACTCGAACCCTATACCTAATCATGGAGGGGCAAGAGTTAACGCTGTTGAGAGTGATGACAAGTTGAGTTTGGTACTGAGAATTGATGAAGTCAAGACGCCGTTGAAGGTGGTGAAAGAGAGACTGTTGAAAGGTCAAGTATTTCCTGGTTGTTCTCTCGATTGTGAAGACTGTATAAGTGTTGTGAATGGCTGCGAGAAATTGAAGACGGGTTTGCAAGAGTTGATTGATGTTGGGACTCTACAATTTAGCAAGATTAGTAATGAAAAGGCTGATGATGTGTCAACCATTACTATCTTCTACAATGAGGCTGACATGCCCGTTCGACAAGAGCCTGTTACTGTTTATGCTCCTCAGATTAGTCCTGTGACTATAACTGTACCTGGGCCAATGCCGTATAATGATGATAGAGCCATTCCGTGGCATTATGGTTCCGATGTCTATGTGGCGGGACAGAAGATGGAAAGTAGACCTGTTGCTGACTTGACCATTGAAAATGTGGGAGGTGCTGGAGGTTTTACTCGAAGTGGCCGTTTATTTGCTCCCCCTGCATTGAGAAAGGATCCCGAGGCCGAAGCTTCGTCCAAAGACAAAGGGAAGCAGATTGCGAATGACGAGTCAACTACTCCTGTGGCTGGGCAAAGGACGTTTGAAAAGGAGGTAGAGGAGTTTATGAAGATCATCAAAAGGAGTGACTATAAGGTGGTTGATCAACTGAACCAGACGCCTTCAAAGATTTCTATCTTGTCACTGTTGATGTGCTCTCCCGCGCACCGAGAAGCCTTGCTGAAAGTACTTCAAATGGCCTATGTTCCTCAAGAAATCACTGTTAATCAACTCGAAGCTGTTGTTGGAAGTGTTAATGCCAGCCATGGTTTAGGCTTCACTGACCGAGACCTTACTTCGGAGGGAAGGAATCACAATAAAGCACTGCATATCACGATGGAATGCAAGGGCGCTGTTTTGTCTCATGTTCTTGTGGACACAGGCTCTTCCTTGAATGTGCTCCCGAAGAAGGCGTTGATGAAGCTTAACATTGATGGAGTTATTCTGACGCCGAGTGATCTAGTGGTTAAAGCTTTCGATGGTTCAAGAAGATCCGTTTTCGGAGAGGTTGAGTTGCCTGTCAAGATAGGCTCTCAAGTCTTCAAGAGTGTCTTCTATGTCATGGATATCCAGCCTGCGTATAGTTGCTTGTTGGGCAGACCGTGGATACACGCAGCTGGAGCCGTCACTTCAACCCTGCACCAAAAGCTTAAATATGTGGTGGATGGTCAGGTCATCACAGTTTGCGGGGAAGAAGATATTTTCGTCAGCCACCTGTCGACATTTAAATATGTAGAAATGGACGGGGAAATTCACGAGACTTTGTGCCAAGCTTTTGAGGCAGATGTCAGTATCCTGACTCCGGTGAAGAAAAACAACGAAGGCACGTCAATTCATTCCTACCGGGAAGCAAAAGAGGTCGTCCAATCAGGCAATGCCCAGGGCTGGGGCAAGTTGTTGGAGGTGGAAAAGAAGGATGATAAATTCGGCTTAGGGTATCAGCCTGGGGGGTCTATTCAGAGTGGTAAAGCTATCTCATTCACAAGTGCTGGGTCGCTCGACCGCGATCAAATCTGTATGGCAAGCCAAGACGGGGATAGTGACAGAGACTGGGACAACAATTGGATCCGCCCGTGTGTACCCGGCGAGGAGCTAGGAAATTGGTCTGCTGAGGACATTGTTCAAGTCACCTGGCTCTCAAAGTAATTGTTTTGTTTCCTTTTATTAGCATACTGCATTGTCAAATCCAGCATTCTGCCCAAGATGTTTGGATCCATTGTACTGGGCCACCATGTTTTGTATTGCATCGTTATTTTTGCCATGAAATAAAAGGACATTTTCAGACAAATTGTGCTCTCTTTCTTTGTTTTTAAACTTTTTCACAAAAAACAATATAAAAATGGCAATGTGTTTTTTCATTTTTTGCTTTGTGTTAGCGTCTCTTTTCAAAATAAGCAGATTCTGAATAAGCACATCATTTGTGCAGTATTGATCATCCGGATTCCACGGATAACGTTCCTGCTATGACTATGCATGACTTTGATAATCCAGTCTACCAAGCTGATGAAGGGGTTGAGGAAGATTGTGACCTACCTGAAGAGTTGGTCAGATTGTTAAAACAAGAGGAACGAGTTATTCAGCCTCATCAAGAGGAGATTGAGACCATCAACATTGGCAGTGAAGATGCAAAGAAAGAAATCAAGATAGGAGCCAATCTGCAGGCCGACGTCAAACAAGAGCTGATCAGTATGCTGAGAGAGTATGTAGATATCTTTGCTTGGTCATATCAAGATATGCCAGGGTTGGATACCGATATCGTGATGCATAAGCTACCTCTGAGAGAAGACTGTCCTCCTGTGAAGCAAAAGTTGAGAAGAACTCGCCCGGATATGGCGATGAAGATTAAAGAGGAGGTGCAGAAACAGTGGGATGCCGGGTTCCTTGCCGTGACTAGTTACCCACCTTGGGTAGCTAACATCGTACCAGTGCCTAAGAAGGACGGCAAGGTCCGGATGTGCGTTGACTATAGAGATTTGAACAGAGCAAGTCCGAAGGATGATTTTCCGTTGCCACACATCGACGTGTTGGTCGACAGTACTGCTCAATTCTCAGTATTCTCCTTCATGGATGGATTCTCCGGTTATAATCAGATAAAAATGGCGCCGGAAGACATGGAGAAGACAACGTTCATTACCCCGTGGGGAACATTCTGCTACAAGGTCATGCCCTTCGGTTTGAAGAACGCTGGGGCAACTTATCAGCGGGCGATGGTCACGTTGTTCCATGACATGATCCACAAGGAGATCGAATGTTATGTGGACGATATGATTGCAAAGTCCAAAGACGAAGAGGAGCATTTGGTTAATTTGAAGAAGTTGTTTGATAGATTGATCAAGTATAAACTGAGGTTGAATCCGAACAAGTGCACTTTCGGAGTGCGTTCTGGAAAGTTGCTGGGTTTCATTGTAAGTCAAAGAGGAATTGAGGTAGATCCTGCTAAAGTGAAAGCTATTCAAGATATGCCTGCACCAAAGACAGAAAAAGAAGTGCGCGGGTTCTTAGGTAGATTGAACTACATTTCTCGGTTCATATCTCACCTAACTGCCACGTGCGAACCGATATTCAAACTGCTAAGAAAAGAGCAAACAGTCAGGTGGAATGATGATTGCCAAAGGGCTTTCGACAAAATAAAAGAATATTTGCAGGAGCCTCCAATTCTGATGCCTCCAGTGGAGGGGAGACCGTTAATCATGTACTTGACCGTGCTAGAAGGGTCGATGGGGTGTGTGCTTGGCCAACATGACGAGTCTGGTCGAAAAGAGTACGCCATTTATTACCTTAGCAAAAAGTTTACCGACTGTGAATCCCGATACTCACTGCTCGAGAAAACTTGCTGCGCTTTGGTATGGGTTGCTCGCCGACTGAGGCAGTACATGTTGACCCATACTACACTTCTCATTTCCAAGATGGATCCTGTCAAGTACATCTTTGAGAAACCAGCATTGACCGGAAGGGTTGCTAGATGGCAGATGATTTTAACTGAATACGACATCCAGTACACTTCTCAGAAAGCCATCAAAGGAAGTGTATTGTCGGAATACCTTGCTCAGCAACCTCTTGAGGATGACTATCAGCCGATGAGATTTGATTTCCCTGATGAGGACATCATGTACCTCAGAACAAACGATTATGAGGAACCACTTCCGGAGGAGGGGCCTGACCCTGAATCCAAATGGAAGTTGATGTTTGATGGGGCTGTCAATATCAATGGTCGTGGAGTTGGTGCCGTACTTATTACTCCTGAAGGTGTTCATTTACCCTTCGCTGCCAGAATTACTTTTGGCTGCACCAACAATGAAGCGGAATACGAGGCGTGTATAATGGGAATAGAGGAGGCAATTGATCTTAGGATTAAGAACCTCGACATATTCGGAGATTCAGCCCTCGTCATTAACCAAATTACCGGCAAGTGGTATACACATCAAGAGCATCTAGTTCCGTACAGGGATTATGCTAGAAAACTGTTGACATTCTTCACGACAGTTGAGCTCAAATATATACCACGTGACGAAAATCAATTTGCTGATGCTTTGGCCACTCTCTCTTCGTCGATTAAAGTCCTGTGTTGGAATTTTGTGCCCAGAATTGACATCTCCAGGCTTGACTCTCCAGCTTATGCTTTCTCTGTAGACGCCGTGTCTGATGAGAAACCTTGGTATTTTGATATCAAGTTGTTCCTGGAGAAGCAAGAATACCCAACAGGGGCATCTTCCAAAGACAAGAAGACCTTGAGACGACTTGCTGCTAGTTTCTTCTTGAACACAGACGGGGTTTTGTACAAGAGGAACTTCGACATGGTTTTGCTCAGATGCGTGGATAGACACGAAGCAAGCCTGTTGATGCAGGAAGTCCATGAAGGATCTTTTGGTACTCATGCAGGAGGGCATGCTATGGCAAAGAAACTGCTGAGATCAGGGTATTACTGGATGACAATGGATGCAGACTGTTGTTCATTCGCTCGTAAATGCCACAAGTGCCAAATATATGCAGATAAAGTGCATGTTCCTCCAAATCCGCTCAACGTCATGTCATCTCCTTGGCCTTTCTCTATGTGGGGCATTGACATGATCGGGAAGATTGAACCGACTGCTTCGAACGGTCATCGCTTCATCCTGGTCGCGATTGATTACTTTACCAAGTGGGTAGAAGCAGCGTCTTATGCCAATGTCACTCGTCAAGTGGTGGCAAGATTTCTGAAAAGAGATATCATATGCAGGTATGGAGTGCCCGAAAGGATCATTACTGATAATGGTTCTAATCTCAACAACAAGATGATGGCAGACTTATGTCGGGACTTCAAAATACAGCATCACAATTCTTCTCCTTACCGACCAAAGATGAATGGTGCGGTAGAGGCAGCTAACAAGAATATCAAGAAGATTGTGCAGAAAATGGTTGTCACCTACAAGGATTGGCATGAGATGTTACCGTTTGCTTTGCATGGGTACCGAACGTCGGTCAGGACGTCAACAGGGGCAACTCCCTTCTCTCTAGTGTATGGCATGGAAGCAGTCCTGCCTGTTGAAGTAGAGATTCCTTCACTGCGTGTGATGATGGACGTCAAACTGGATGAGGCTGAATGGGTGCGTGCTCGTTACAACCAGCTATGTCTAATTGAGGAAAAGAGATTAGCGGCTATCTGTCATGGTCAGCTTTATCAGAGGAGAATGAAGCGGGCATTCGATCAACGAGTACGTACTCGAGAGTATCGAGTGGGAGAGCTTGTATTGAAGAGGATCGTTCCTCCAGGTTCAGATAACAGGGGCAAGTGGACCCCAAACTACGAAGGACCATTCATAGTGAAGAGAGTCTTCTCAGGAGGGGCACTGATGCTCACCACTATGGATGGAGAAGACTTCCCATCCCCTGTCAACTCGGACGCAGTTAAAAAATACTTCGCATAAAGAGACCCGCTGGACACAAAAACAGAATGTAAGTCCAGGCAATAAAAGGGCATCCCGGCGAGCTAAAAACAGAATAAAAAGCTCGGGCAAAAATTAGGGAAATAAATATAAAAAATGTGTACACCCGCTGAGTTGAAAAGCCACATTGGACAGCTCAGGCAAAAAAGGGTATCCCGGTGGATTGAAAACCCGAGAGGGCGATCCACGCAAAATAAGGGAATAAGCGAACAACTGTGATCCAAGTTATCTGAACCACGTCATCGTTTCGTACGGTTTGACAATATCGGAAAGATAGGAAACAGTCCCCTTGTCTTCTCAGAAAGCCAAAGCAGAATGGAGAGTCTTGAAGACATGCAGGTCATAGCAGAAATGGAACTCCTTGGAATGCCATGTACATTGCCATTAGGATAGTTTCTTTTCTCAATTTTTATAGTGGCTACCTCTTTCCAGGTGGTTGCTTCCTGATGTAAATCTGTGCCTATTCAGAGGCCATTCAATAAAAATAATATTCAGTCAAAAAGCTGTGTGTGTTTATTTTTGTTTGCAAAATGTCCTGAATTTTTGGCAAAAATAGCATTGCATCTAAACATGGTGATAATCTTGAAAAGAAAACTGACATGCAGGGAAACTGTAACCCTCTTTGAGTGTCGGGTGATAATGGATGAACAGATCACACCATGCAAATCCCCGGGACACACGTGTGTTTTCTGTTGTTGCAGGTTGCAGGATGGCGTCACATTCTCTCAAGCAAGGTACTCTTCCCCAGTAGAGTACTTCCCCAAGCAGAGATTTCTTCTCCAACAGGTATCTGAAGCCTGGCACCTCTGGCAGAGGTTTTATCCAGCTAAGTATGGGCGGCGGCCCAAGCAGGTTCTTCTTCTCCAGTGAAGTAGCAGTCCATTCTTCCCCAGTGAAGTAGAGCCAGCAGGTGTTCGAAAGCCTGGCGTCATCAGAGATGGAATTAACAGTATTTTATCATCAGCAAGAGTCCTTCCCAGTAGGCGTGATTGAGAGCCTGATATCCCCTCAGAGTCTTGAATCATCGGATGCTCTCCCCAGTCAGAGTATTCGCCCAGGAAGCTTCCCCAGCTAAGTCTGAAGATGATTGGTTCCCACAGAGTTCATATTTGATTTTCACCTCCGTCCGTGAAATATTCCCCAGCAGATTTGCCCTATTGTTGGTTTATTTGATGATGCAGCCAGGTATTCATCACCTCAGTCGGAGTGGGTATCCAGACCTCTTGACTTTCTCTCCCCTGCAGAGTTGTATCTCTTGTTGCCGATCAGGCATTCGTTTATTGCTCGTCTGCAATCTTCAACACTCGTATGTGTTATACCTAAGCAAGTTTCCCCAGCGAGGACATATCACTGCTTTATGGCTGCTCGACTGCATCTTTCAACACTCGTCTGTGTTAGCTCTGTGTTGCTGTTTGCTCGTCTGCAATTTTCGACATTCGTCTGTGTTTGGAAGTGATTACCTTATTATTGCTCGTCTGCAATTTCCAACACTCGTCTGTGTCATGATGCCTCCGTTGTTGCTCGTCCGCAACTCCTCAACACTCGTCTGTGTTCTGAGATGATATTTGCTGTTTGCTCGTCTGCAATTTTCGACATTCGTCTGTGTTTTGAAGTGATTACCTTATTATTGCTCGTCTGCAATTTCCAACACTCGTCTGTGTCATGATGCCTCTGTTGTTGCTCGTCCGCAACTCCTCAACACTCGTCTGTGTTCTGAGATGATATTTGCTGTTGCTCGTCTGCAATCTTCCAACACTCGTCTGTGTTTGGTATTGGATCCTTCGCTGCACTCGTCTGTGCCTTGATATGTATTCTCTGTTGTTGCTCGTCTGCAACTGTCCAGCACTCGTCTGTGTGTGGTTGAAGCTCGTCTGCTTTTGTCCCCCTGAAGTCGTTTGTGTTCTGAAGCTCGTCTGCTTTGCCTGGATACTCGTCTGTATCATCCTCAGCACTCGTCTGTGCTAGCTTGCACCTGAATGTGAAGATTTGCTGTTTACCCTGATATCTCTGTGACTACTTCAAATGCTCGTCTGTGTTTGAATTTCTGGTATTCGTCTATACTAGTGGCTGATACTCGTCTGTATCATTGTTTGAAACGCTCGTCTGTGTTTCTCAGATCATCGTCTGATACTCGTCTGTATCATTGACTTATGACACTCGTCTGTGTTATCTTGATGATCATCCAATACTCGTCTGTATTGAAGAGGTTTCGAATCCTGACAGTGGGAATTAAATGTCGAAATGGTTACCGGTCCTGGCGTAACAGGTAAATCCGAAGGAGGCTCGTCTGTCTCAAGCACCAATTATGGTTGCTGCACCTGGCGTAACAGGTTTGCTCAGAAGACTCGTCTGTCTTATACCATATATCCGCGGATAATATATGAGGAAGGTTCGTCTACCTTGATTGCATGTCTATCCCACAGACTTATATGCATTCCCGGAGCCTGCGTAAGGGTTATCCGAAGAAGACTCGTCCGTCTTATTCCACTTATTTGCGTAAGGATTAGTGAAGGAGATTCGTCCATCTCAGGTCACTTTGAAGATCCTTAAGGGCTCGTCCGCTCTCTGCACCTGACGTCACAGGTCATGCGAAGACTCGTCTGCCAGCATGATAGTATTCCAGATATCAGTTTCAACTTGGGAGAAGCTCGTCTGTTTTTTTTCTCTCCTTCTTATCCCCAGAGCGTCATCTGGTTGGGTTTATTTCCCAGTGTTGCATTCTTCGTCAGAGTGCAAATTTCAGGTCTTCTTGGTATTCAATCACAGTTTATCTCGAATGTCTGATAGCCGCTGCTCTCATCCTTTTCAGATTAACAGTTGATTGAATAGGGGCAGCTGTAACACCCCAAATTTGCCCTCTTCTTGTTTAGCATCGTTATCATATCATAATCATCACGAGCATACCATATCCTTATCATTTTGCATAGAAAAATGAGGCATAACACTCGCATGTTCCAGCATAAGGCATATGATCGGTCATCAGGGAAAATCTGAATCTGCAAGTCAAAATCAAGAGCATGGTGATCTGGCAAGAATCTCACAGGATCATTTTGCACAAGCCTGGTATCATGTTCAGAGCCCTAGAAAGAGAAGATGGATCAAAATTTGCTTGAAACGGTTGGTGCAGGTCTATTTTTGAAGGTTCCCACCAAAGGGAGGGAAATTCAAATTTTCCATGCGTTAACCGGTTAACGCATATGGTTAACCGGTTAACAGCTGCGAAATTTGAATTTCCAGCAGCAATTTCAGCATGTGTGTTTTGGCTTCATTTTCCAATTTTCTGATTTTTATTCATTTGAATTAAATTTGAATTTGAGAGAAGGATCTAGAGCATTTATCCAAGCCTCATTCCAACCCTACATCCTAATCACACTACCCAAACCATAATTTTGGATCCCAAACCAAAATTTTGGGCCCCAAACCTAAATCATATTTATTCCATTTTCCTCCAAACCAAGGGAGCTCTCACTCATTTTTCACTCTCATTTCTGAATTTTCATTCCTCTCACTCACAATTCTCTCACTTTTCTCTCCCAATTTTCCAAATCACTCAAAGTTCCTCTTTGAAGATCACACAACCTTGCCTTGAGGTGTGTAGATCTTGGAACTAAACCTCCTTTCATAGCTTCTTTGCATCTCTTTGCTGGTTTTATTGGAGATTCAGATCTGGTTTGAGATCTAGAAGTGCTTTTGGATCCAAAATTCTGCATCAAGAGCTTGTTCTTGCATTTATTTTGCATGGAGTGTGGAGCTTAGCATCGGATCTTCAAAGTTTTGCGCGAGATCTACTGTTTTCAGCTCAATCAACAATTACCAAAGCATACCTCAGCTTTGTAGGTTGGTTAATTTCAGATCTAGCTCTGTTTTTAGCTTATTTGCATGCTTGTGCTTTAGATCCACCATGTGTTTGTGAATTTGATTGTGTTGCATGAATTGATTGCTTGATTTGTATTCGGATCCGAATGTTATTTGTTCATGAGCTTAATGATATGGATTAATGTGAATTGATCTAATTTTCCATGTGTAATTGATTGCTGGTCTGGTGCAAGCTTATTTGAATAAGTTGTTTTGAGATGCTGTTTTCTGCAGGATTTGTTGCTGTTTTGTCAGTGTTAACCGGTTAACGTATATGGTTAACCGGTTAACGCCCCTGTTTTGTGCGTATTTTGTGCAGGTTTGAGCTGGTTAACCGGTTAACGCATATGGTTAACCGGTTAACACTGAAGCAGAATGGTTTTTTAGTGTTGTTTTGAGCTTGTTTGATCCCTTTGCTTGTTCTAATTGCCTTGGATCATTGCATGATCATTAAGCATGATATTTCAGGGAGATTTGCTTGCTGGTTGATGTATGCTTTCATGTTTTCGACGCGTAAGTCGTGTATTTGCAATGCTTGGCATGTTGTTTGTTTCTTGTTTACAAGAACCTTTGAGCATGATTAATTCCATGATTGTGTTGGTCAATTTGCTGGATTTTTGCTAACATTTCAGGGGCTCATGGTAAGAGAAGTGTGGATGTTTATCCACATTTCAACTTTTCATCTTTCCTCTTTTGCTTTGTTTTTTTTTCTTTGTGGTGTTTGATGTGCTTTGTGCCATCATGTGGTTCTCTTTCCCCTTTCTAGTTTCCTCTTCTCTTTTTCTATCTTCTTCCTTCTTCATTAGGGTAGAAACCTCACTAACTCTTAGGACTTCCATGCATGTGAATACTTAGGATTATTTTAGTCCCCCTTTAGAATTTTTCCTTTGAGATCTTTTGGTTCTTCTTCTCTTCTCATCTCATAACTCTAAAAAACACTTTAATAAATGTGAAGTGATGCATTGATCCATAGCCTTATTCCATGAGGTATGCTTGTAGTCTTCCCATCTTGGGATAGTACATGTTTACCTTGTGATGCACAAGTCTGATCAAGGTATCTTCTTCATAAAGAAAAGCATAAAAAACACTTCTTCATGTAAATAACCAAAAAAACACTTAATAATTAAGCAAGTTAGTGAGCCTAAGCCCTAATCTTTGGGTTCAAGTTTTGGGGATCTTCTCCTTACTTGAGTGTGCTTGTTCTATTATTCCATCTTGGAATGTAGTGACAAGTGCACATTCCATTGGTGAGAGTTTGAGTTCACTTCCTTGTGACACACTCATAAAAGCTTCTAAAAAACACAAAACAAACAATAAGCGTCTTTCCTTCGGGAATTCTTTTCTCATCTCCTTCGCTCCGTACGCGAACTTGCTCCTACTTGTCATTTTGCAAGACGGTTACGCACTCGTCGTCCGAGTCTGCAACACCTGAGCAATGGCATAGGCAGTTCAAGCCTTAATTCACAAGCAATTTCCTTTTAGTACCCCTAGTTAGGGGAACTACGGCGTCTCTGATCCTCATTATCCCGATGAGGTACGTAGGCAGCGGGGTAGGGCCCGTTCGAGCACAATCTTTATTTTCCCTACATTTTTCTCTTTGTTTCTTATTTCAGTTCCTTTCCAGTTCCAGTTTCTTTTCATTTATTTGCTGCAGCTTTCATACCCTCACCCTTTGAAACAGTTTCTTTTGCAAGCGTGGATCCCGTCGGGTACGGCGGACGATCTGGGTGCTAATACCTTCCCAGGTCGTAACCGACTCCCGAACTCAGTCTCTTTGGTTCGCAGGACCTGTGTCCTTCCTCTTTCTTTCTTCTGGTTTGTGCAGCATTACCATTCCCTTTCTTCGGGATAAAAATGCCTGGCTGGCGACTCTACCTTTTTCCGCGCCACTTTCGCGTTTGTACCAGGATGGAAATCCCGGGAGCGACAATAATCTCATTCCTTACAGAGAGCATGTATTGTCTTTGATCCCACATTTCAAAGAGATTACCTTTGGACATATTCCACGAAGAGAGAATCAGTTGGCAGATGCATTGGCCACCATGGCATCTATGTTTGAGATCAGTTGGGATGATGAAGCTCCCAAGATTACTATTGATAGATTTGAGAAGCCTGCATACTGCAATGAGATTGACACTGAAGGGGCAGAGGAGAAGCCTTGGTTCTATGAAGTGAAAAGATATCTTGAAGCTCAGGAGTTTCCTGAAGGGGCATCTGTCAAAGATAGGAAGTTTCTGAGAAGGTTCTCTGCTAAGTTCTTTTTGAGTAATGGCATTCTGTACAAGCGCAATCATGATTCGACTATGCTTCGTTGTGTGGATAAGAAGGAAGCAATTGAAATTATGGAAGAGATGCATGATGGGACCTTTGGCACTCATTCTAGTGGTCATACCATGGCAAAGAAGATTTTGAGAGCAGGTTACTATTGGTCTACCATGGAAGCTGATTGCTATCAACACTCCAGAACTTGTCACAAGTGTCAAATCTATGCTGATAAAGTTCATGTACCTCCATCACCTTTGAATGTGTTGACTGCTCCTTGGCCCTTTGCCATGTGGGGCATTGATATGATTGGTGAGATCAAGCCTACTGCTTCTAATGGGCATCATTTCATCCTGGTTGCTATTGATTATTTTACGAAGTGGGTGGAGGCAACTTCATTTGCATCTGTTACCAAGAATGTTGTGGCTCGATTCATTAAGAATAATCTCATATGTAGGTATGGCATCCCCGAAAGGATTATTACTGACAATGGCTCTAATCTTAACAACACTATGATTACTGATCTCTGCATGCGGTTCAAGATTAAGCACCACAACTCTTCCCCGTATCGTCCAAAGATGAATGGGGCAGTTGAAGCTGCTAATAAGAACATTAAGAAGATTGTACAGAAGATGACTGTTACTTACAAGGATTGGCATGAGATGTTACCATTTGCTCTTCATGGTTATCGTACTACAATACGTACCTCAACAGGGGCAACCCCATTCTCCTTAGTCTATGGTATGGAAGCAGTTCTGCCCATTGAAGTTCAGATCCCCTCCTTGAGAATTATGAAGGATGCAAGCTTGGATGAAGATGAGTGGATTCAGACTCGACTTGACCAGATAAATTTGATTGATGAGAAGAGGTTAGCAGCAGTTTGTCATGGCCAGATGTACCAAAAACGAATGATCAAAGCTTTTAACAAGAAGGTTAAGCCAAAGGTATATCAGGTTGGTGACTTGGTAATCATGTTGGTGTAAGCCCTAGAGGCCAATACTTTTTGGTACTTGTATCGGATTATTCGTTTAATAATAAAAGGCATTTCTTTATTATGTTTGTCTTTCAGAATAATAAAGTCCCTAGAATAGTTAGTCTGTTTAATGAAATGTTAAGTGTGACTTAATCATGAGATCCCATTAAACATAAAGACATTATTCTTAAAATATCCGTAGTCAAGCTTTATTGCAAAGTGGGATAACATTAAAGCATTGAGACTATTATGAAGATAGACTGATGATCACATCTCATGGATCATGGATAAAGAGTTATCAAGTCTTGACATAGGTATAAATATTAGGAGTAATATTTATACTGGATTGACCCGCTATGAGAATACTACATAGTATGTTATGCAAAGTGTCATAAGTTATTCTCATGGTGATAATGGTGTATTACCACCCTTCGACCTGAAACCACTATGGACCCTAGATGTAGAGTCGGGTGCTTTATTGCTGATCAAACATTATCCGTAACTGGATGATCATAAAGACAGTTGATGGGTACTCCACGAAGCATGCTGAGGGACATGAGTGTCCTAGATGGAATTTGCCAATCCTGCATAACAGGAGAAATGTCTAAGGGCCCAATATTGAACTGGACAAGGATGACACAGTGTATGCCTTGTGTTCAATATAGACATAGGGGCAAAAGGGTAATTGTACAAACATATATTATCACGGAAAAGGTTTTGTCAGATCACATGACATTTTCGTGACTTGGGTAGCAGTGATGTGTTGCTAGATACCGCTCACTGTTTATTATGTTAAATATATAATTTAATATAATTACCAACGTTACGAAATCCTACAGGGTCACACACATAAGGACAGTTTGATGAGAGATAGAGAAATCAAAGGAACACCGTAAGGTACGGTGCACTTAAGTGAAAATAGAAATTCGGATAATATAATAATAATTATTGTTATTATAAAATAATAATAAAATAAATATATTTATTATAATAATAGTTATTATAATAATATATAATATTATTATGGATCATGTGAATTGGGCTTTTAGCCCGCAGCCCACAAGAGAGTCTATAAAAGGAACCCTTGTGATGAAGCTTTCACTTGATGCAATTTCGTTTTTGATTCTCACTCAAATAATTCCGTTCGTAAGCAGCTAGCACTGTGACCGGAAGCTGTTCGTGTGGACTGAGTAGAGGCGTTGCACTTCATCAACGCTTGTGATCGCTGCATCAAAGATCTGAATCGCCACAAAGAGGTAACGATTCTATCACTGACCATGCTCATTCGTAAGGATCACTAAAGGAAAATTTTTGTTTTCCGCTGCGTTTAGATCGCTATTTTCCTTCAAATCAAGCGTATCATATTATCACAGGGTGATCCTAGGGGCAAGTGGACTCCAACATATGAAGGACCATTTGTAGTCAAGACAGTGTTCTCAGGAGGTGCCATGATACTGACTACAATGGATGGAGAGGACTTCCCACAGCCTGTAAACGCAGACATAGTTAAAAAATACTACGCATAAAAAGAGACCCGCTAGGTTGACAGGCCTAGGCAAAAATAAGGGCATCCCGGCAAACCAAAAGGGTTTGGGCAAAAATTAGGGATATATATAAAAAGATGTACACCCGGCAAGTCGAAAACCTGAAAAGGCGGCTTGGGTAAAAAAGGGTATCCCGGTGGATTGAAAACCTGAAAGGGCAATCCAGGCAAAAGTTAGGGATTAAAGCGTATGACTATGTCTCGTTTGGATCACCCGTGAAACTGCAATCAGTTGTACTACTTATTCAAGCTCGAACAGATAAAGCTCAATCCAATCGTTTCCGCCTCAACAGCAAGAAGATGAGATACTTGAGTGGCAATAGTAGAATTGAAACTCAATAGGATTGTTTCCACACATAGCTGATTCTCTTTTTTGTAAAACTTCATGGCAAAATCCTCTTACTAGGGTTTATGTCTCCTTGTACAAACTTACCCGTGTATGGGTCACTTTTTGATATAAATAAATTCCATCTTTTGAATCCAGATTTACTTTTACCCTATTTACATAAGCGAAACGTCCATTGATTGTGTCTGAATGTATGTATGCTTTTAAATATGATTGATGTTTACCAAAAATGCATGTATGCTTTTAATATGATTAATGTTTACCAGAAATGCATGAAAATGCAGTAATAGTATTTACTAAGGACGAACGAGGGGAGGATTTCAACGAAGCTTCGCCGGTTCACCTTTACAAGACAGTTACAAACCCTCAGTAGGACAAATCCATCTTCATAAAGTCACATCTCCCCTGGAATTTATATCCATCTCTTTTATCCTCATACGGATATACGGGAAATTACTTTCCAATAAGGGTACGACGAACGAAGACGGGATGTTATATCTACCCTACCATCAAATGAAGACGAAGGTTATGTATACCCTACTATCCCCAGTATACGGGAGGTTATCTATACCTTACCATCCCCAACAACGGGAGGTTATATCTATACCTTACCATCCCCAACAACGGGAGGTTATATCTATACCTTACTATCCCCAACAGACAGAGGGTTATATATTCTTCAGCAACGAATCGGGATTTATTTTCCCTGGCCAGCAGTTGTTATACGAAGATATCCAGACGCTTCCGGCAGTATCATATCATACATACGCCATTTACATCATATCATAACATACATATACATAGATACATAATACATTACCTAAGTGCAGCATAACATACATGCATACATAAAGCATAAACTAATGTTATTATACAGAATGCTACCTTGTTTCAGGTTAATTATCCAACAAACAAGCTTATGAACTTTGGGACTGCTTTATTGTAACCTCAGGGTTACTTTATCCTCCTGATAAGCTTCTTATTACTTCGGGACTGCTTTATCGTCACCTCAGGGTTACTTTATCCTCCTGATAAGCTTCTTATTACTTTGGGACTGCTTTATCGTCACCTCAGGGTTACTTTATCCTCCTGATAACTTCTCATGACTTCAAGACTGCTTTAGAGTTATCATTATTGATTGCTCTATCCTCCTGAAATTATTATTTCAAGACTGCTTTAGAGTTATCATTATTGATTGCTCTATCCTCCTGAAATCATATTATTACTTCAAGACTGCTTTAGAGTTATCATTATTGATTGCTCTATCCTCCTGAAATTATTATTTCAAGACTACTTTAGAGTTATCATTATTGATTGCTCTATCCTCCTGAAATCATATTATTACTTCAAGACTGCTTTAGAGTTATCATTATTGATGGCTCTATCCTCCTGAAATCATTACTTCAAGACTGCTTTAGAGTTATCATTATTGATGGCTCTATCCTCCTGAAATCATTACTTCAAGACTGCTTTAGAGTTATCATTATTGATGGCTCTATCCTCCTGAAATCATTACTTCAAGACTGCTTTAGAGTTATCATTATTGATGGCTCTATCCTCCTGAAATCATTACTTCAAGACTGCTTTAGAGTTATCATTATTGATTGCTCTATCCTCCTGAAATCATATTATTACTTCAAGACTGCTTTAGAGTTATCACTATTGATTGCTCTATCCTCATGAAGACATGCTGTTACATCAGTATTACTCCAGACTCCTGACAGCTTTCATTATACCTCCATGTATTGGACTGCTTTATCTTCCAAGAAATATATCTGAAGAACTTTCCCCTAGTGGCATCTTTAAGCCCACTCAATCATATTCAACCAACCATCAATATCACTCTATGCACTGGTGAGTGCAAATTTTTGGGCTTTTGTGTTCAATCCCCTTCAACCTTCCAGGTCATGACTGGTAAATATACCAATCAAACCCCTCAGGTTTCAGAAAATTGAATAGGGGCAGCTGTTGCACCCCAAAATTTGCCCTCACAATACAAGACTTTGTGTTCTAAGAAGGTTCACAAGGTTCACAAGTTTCCCAACACTTACAAGACCTTTCATGAGGTTCATGAAGTCTACAAGTTACTTTATGAAGGTTCACAAGGTTCACAAGTCCCACAATGCTTTCAATACCTTTCATGAGGTTCATGAAGTCTACAAGTTACTTTATGAAGGTTCACAAGGTTCACAAGTTTCTCAACATGTTCAATACCTTTCATGAGATTCATGAAGTCTACATTTCACTTCTTGAAGGTTCACAAGGTTCACAAGTCCTCCAGCACTTACATAACCTTTCATGAGGTTCATGAAGTCTACAAGTTACTTTATGAAGGTTCACAAGGTTCACAAGTTTCTCAACATGTTCAATACCTTTCATGAGGTTCATGAAGTCTACAAGTCACTTCTTGAAGGTTCACAAGTTTCTCTACATTTACAAGACCTTTCATGAGGTTCATGAAGTCTACAAGTCACTTCTTGAAGGTTCACAAGGTTCACAAGTTTCACAATGATTACAAAGCTTTCCTGAGATTCATGAGGTCTACAAAGCCATTTCATGAAGTTCACAAGGTTCACAAGCTTCACAATACCTCCCATGAGGTTCACAAGACATTTTATGAAGATTCACAAGGTTCACAAAGTTCACAATTGGTCAAAGAAGTTGACAATTCCCTCAGACAATGCACCTCCTAAGCAGTGCATCCAAAACTAGGGTTTTGACTTTAATCAGGCTAAATGGACTTCCAATACCTCAAGTGAGTTTCATAACATCTTATATGTGTGTAAGAACACCCATGTCAAGTTTCAAGACTTTTCTCAAAAGTTTGCTCAGTCAGATGATCAGATAAGTCAAAATCAGTCAATACAGTTAAAAAGTCAAACTGAGGTCAACTGTGGTCAAACCAAAGTCAAACTTCATGATTTTTTGCCAACATCAAGTATATGAAGTAAAATTCATCATTTGATCAAGGGTTGATCATGATTCATCAAGGAGATTCCAGATCATCAATAATCAGGAGTTTCTAAATTAGGGTTTCCTCAGTAAAAGTCAACTGAACTTTGACCAGCCATAACTTTCACATACTTCATCACCAAGTCTCCATCCAAAGCTAATTTTGAAGGAAATTGAATTCTCTACAACTTTTATGTTGCAAGTTAAGCCCAAAAATGCTTCATTTGGAAGATATGATCTAAGACATTATAGGTCATTTCAAAAGTCAACAAAAAGTCAACAACTTCAAAAGGGCATAACTTGAGATTGGTAAATGATATGGACCTGAAACCAATGGGGTTGTTTAGAGGACTCTTAAAGCTTTCCAAAAAGTCCAAGAACACCCTCATACCTTTAAAATTGAGGGAGATGTGCCCTTGCAAAGTTGGGAAATTTTGTGATGGTTTATGTTGAAAATGGAGGCCAAAAAGTAATTCTTTCCAAATGGGCTTGCTAAGTTGTGATCCAATCCACCTCATATCATTATGCACGACCCAATTGACCAAAATTCAGCATTTTTATTATTTTATTTTTATTTATTATTGATTTAATTCATAAAAATCATTTTAAATAAATATAAAATATGAAAATCTATTTTTGGAGGAAGATAATGCTTCTAGAAATTCTTAATTGTTGATTGAATTGGAAAGAGAAAGGAATCATGTGATTTATCCAAAGATAGTAAGCCTTCATGATCAAATATTTGAATTTTACACCATGATCTTTTTCAATATTTTTTGGATCAAATCTCCACACAACCAATCCATATTTCTGACCTAATTCATTCTCATATAAGTAACAAACACAAACCTAACACAAGAGGACGAATCCAGCAGCTTCAAAGGTAGGTTTTCAAAACCAAAAATTCATCAAAAAAGTGGCATTCGGATTTCATCATCCAAGAGGTTTGAAGGTAAAATAAGGATATGGCTAGGATCCTTGATCATCATGGAACATAACCAGATCATTACATTGCCCCATAGCATCACACATTGATGAAACCGAATCAAATTTTACATTGAATTTCAATTTTTCGATTCTGTTCATTTGTGCATCATTAATGAATTTTGTTTGATCTTTTGTGTTTGTGAGGTTCCAAGGAATGTTTCTGGACAATTGGATTGAAGAATGAGTGTATAAAACGCAAACGGCCATGTTAGGGTTCATAACCTCATAATTAGGGTTTAACGTTTGAATGCATATAAATAAATTCTGGAAACGTAGAGTTGTTGTGTGAACTCTGAGGATTATGAATCACTAACCAATTTCATGAATTGATGCTGTTTCATGAGAGTTTGGATTTTCGCAGGTTTGAACAGGTAGCAAAATTCGCAGGAAAACTCCCAGCTATTTTCATAGCTAAATTCGCAGCGCTGGAGGTAGAAGATGACCTCCTCCCGCGCGTTTGAAAAATTCAAATATAAATTAAATATTTTATCTTTAATTGTTAGTTTGTTTATCACACGCGCGTGTGTGTCTCAGTGGTAAGGCTTGCAGGCTTGTTGGGTGATGGCATGGGTTCGAATCTGGCTTGTACCATTCTTTTTGTTCTATTTTTCAGGATAAAAGAAGATTGAATATATTATGTATTATGGCTATTCAGTTAGCAGATGGGCTCTTCCATCCGGGTGGTAATGCGCGCATACTTGTATACATAAGGTCCTGGGTACGAATCCCACCCCAGGCCTTTTTGTTTCTCTATTTTCCTGGATTTTCAAGGCAAGGCACAAAACAAAGTGGATCTCTTTTATTATCACCTGCGCCTGGCTGGTCTAGTGGTGAGTTTTGATGCTTGCAAATTGGATGACCTGGGTTCAAACCCAGCCAAGGTAAGTTCTCATTTTTTTTGTCATTTTTTTTATTTTCTTTAGTTAATCAATTTATTTGTTTTATATTCTTAATGAATCATATATATATATATATATATATATTCTAAATTCAGATTAATATTATAAAAAACTTTCTAAACTTTCTTTTATTTATTCAAAAAAATCATGTTCTTTATTATTTTATGTAAATCTAATATATGTATATTATTCAATAATTTTTGTATTCAAATTATCAAACCCTAAAAATATTTTAAAATAAAACCTAATCCTATTTTTTCAAAATAATTTTATTTCTCTAATTTTTAATGTAATTATTTATGTACATTTATTTAGTATAATTCTTGTAAATTTATTTGTAAATATGATTAATTTATGAATATAATATTTAAAACTTATTTTCTCCTTATAATATGTAAATATTGTTTAATAAATAAATGTTAATATATGTTTATAATAATTAAATTTTGTAGTTATAATATATTTAAAAAATAACTTAATAACTTGTAAATTAAAATAATTGTTTGTTCATATTTCTTTCTAAATATAATTGTTTATATTAAGAATTGTTAATCTCTTATTCTTATAATATTTTGACTAATTTCATTTATTATTGTTATTACTAACCATATAATTTATTTTGCTTTATTAATCTTATATTATTATTATTTCACTAATTTTTATTATTTACTAACCTCTCTTATTTTATTATTACTAACTTTTTTTGCTTATTATTATTTATCATTAACCCTTATTATTTATTTATTGTTTATTACTTATTTTATTTATTTATTTTTTTGCTATTTATTTATTTTGATTATTATAATTATGTAATTGCTTCCCGGATGTAATTTTGTAAATATTTTAATTATTTAATTATTGCTATGGTTAGTAATTTAGGGAGTGTAAATATGTATTCTCTTAAAATTAATTCTAGATCACTTTTAATCATAAGATAATTAAATTAAACATTCACACACGTAAGTCGATTTTAATCGCCGTCTCACTTTCTAAGGATATCCCTCAAGTTGCCTTCTAATAAGGTCAAGTGGGGTGTATAAAGCAAGTCCCTTTAAAAAAGAAAAAATCATCAAGTCCCTTGTGGTTGCCTTTACGAATCAAGTCCCTTCGAAATAATGATGATAGTCCCTCCAGTATGCTTAATACACCCCACAGTTGCCTTCATAAAAACAGTTGTCCCTCACATGTCCCTTACATCCAAGGTAATGACTACCTACTCCTTAATAGTAGGGATAGTCTTACCAATGAAAGGATAAAGAACAAGAAAGACTCTAAACTTTAGGGTAGGTTCCTCTTATGTACTTGCTCACTTCAAAAACTTTTCACACTTAACAAATTTCAAACAAATTTTCAAAAAAACAAGTTTTTACACATCCGTACATGGATTATTATTAACTATTATGAAAATTTCTCTATTCACACACTACACTTTCAAAAAAACAATTCAAAAGTGAGCTAAGTAACTGAGAGCCCATGGATAACCATGGATGTAAAGGGTGCTAACACCTTCCCTTTACATAACCTACCCCCCGGATCCAAAAATCTTTTAAAAAGGTCTTTCCTGTTCTTTTATGCCTTTCCTATGGATAAAATAAAAGTCGGTGGCGACTCTTGCTATCCGCAACATAACTAAAAGTCAGTTCTCCCACCGTGTTACACACGGGCCGTGTTGTGCAACACGGGCACCCGTGTTGTGCCTCTGGTTCAGCCCAATGTCTCTTCTTCATCAGATGCTATGACACGGGCCGTGTTGTACAACACGGGCACCCGTGTCACAGCTCTGACTTTCTCCTTTTCTTAACAAATCTCACTTTCTTCTGGTATTCACAACACGGGCCGTGTTGTACAACACTGGCACCCGTGTTGTGCCTCTGACATCCCATTTTGCTGTCATGTTTCATGCTTGGATCATCTCTTCGGACGCGTCGAACAACCGATTACATATTGACCTGAAAACACATCAAAAAACAAACACATAACCCATTCCAAAGATAAAAATAGAATAAAACGATTAAAACTAACTTGCAAGCTATATTAAGAAAACTACGATGAAACATGAACGAAATACTTCAAACAAACACAATTAGACTCAAAGGACACTGAAAACCGGCTTGAACACTACCACTAAATATCACTGATCACTTAGTCTAGGGTAGGAACTCCAAGTTACTGGCTCACACCCTTTAAAATATTCTTCACACCTCACTATTTTCAAAAAAATTTCAAACAAAGGCTTTGTATACATCCATATGAGGATCATTACAAAGTACTTAGATAAATTTCTAAATACACACTACACTTTCCTATTTCAAAACAATTAAGTGAGCTAAGTAACTAAGAGCCCATGGATAACCATGGATATAAAGGGTTGTAACACCTTCCCTTTATATAACCTGCCCCCCGAACTCAAGTCTTTTAAAAACCGGCCTTTCCTGTTCTTTTATGTCCTTTCCTTATGGATAAAATAAAAGTCGATGGCGACTCTTGCTATCTGCAACATTTATAGAAAGTCAATTCTCCCACTGTGTTACAGAACTGGCGACTCTGTTGGGGACGTTACTAAGTAAAAGAGGGGTACCCTTAGGAATTAGATCACTTAATTATTTGCTTTGTTTGATTTATATTATCTGTGGGGCTTTTGTGTGAAAGATCCTAACCCGGATCTAATGTACCTAGGTAAGTAGCAATAGACCAAAGAAACTGTACGGCATATACCGATATGGTTGATCTGGTGGCTACGTTAGTGTGACTTCTTGGTTGGTTCTTATGTTCCTTAAGTAAGTTGAGGATAACCTGAGACTGCCATATGTTGTCATTACACTAACTGACTTTGTAGAACCCTAGTTAACCCATCTTGGCCTTTAGAAAGTAGTGAGATAGCCGGCTTTGGTGAAGACTAAAGTTGATTGATACTCGATGCTACGCTCATTGAGATTCTAATCTTGGGAGGTTTTGGTTGGCAAGTTAGTTGCCTACTGAACAACAACCCTTGAGAAGGATCAGTGATATTGAGATCCCTTAGAACCTGGTTACTTTTGTAGGACATGATGAACCAACTAAACTTCAGGGGAATGGTATTTACCTTTAAACCTCATGCAAGCCTCTAAACCTAGGGCTATTGTGTGACTTATTTGTGTGTGCCACATGTTTGTAATTGAGCATAATATCATGACATCATGACATCATAAGCATAGCATTTTCACTAACCATTTCAAGGACCAAAGGATTTATCTTTGTTCTTTGTTGTAGGTCATGGCTTCTGCTCGTAGGAACACTATCCGGATCAAATTTGTAGGGATACCTTATAAGCTTAAGGAATTGGTTTCTAAAGTTTCTGAAAACTCCCAATTCATCAAGAATAATGGTTACCTGTTGGATCTAGTTACTTCAGGGTTCAATGAAGACATGATGAGTGTCCTATTTCAGTTCTTTGATCCTAAACATCACTGTTTCACATTCCCCGACTATCAGCTGGTTCCTACAATGGAAGAGTTCTCCAAGCTACTGGGTGTTCCTATCCTTGATCAAAGACCCTTTACAGGCTTAGAGAAAGAGCCTAAACATGAAGTCATTGCTGCAGCCCTACATTTGAAGAAATCAGACATTGTCCTAGAAACGAGAAGCGAAGTTAAGGGTATTCTTGCTAATGTATTGATGGAAAAAGCTCAGGTGTTCTTGGATGCTATGAGCTATGATGATTTTGAGGAGATCTTAGCCTTATTAATTTATGGCTTAGTGTTGTTCCCTAATCGAGACTAGTTCATCGACGTACACGCCATCAACATATTTCTGACTCGCAATCCAGTGCCTACATTACTTAGAGATATCTTACACTCTCTTCACACTCGTACTACGAAGGCGAGAGGAACTCTGATGTGTTACATACCTCTATTGTCTAGGTGGTTTATCTCTCACCTTCCTCGATCAGTGATGAAGAATGAACAAGTGTTAAGGTGGTCTAAAAGGATCATGTCACTTTCTCATTCAGACATTCATTAGTGTTCTCGATCTCTGGAGAATGTTACTATCATTGACCGTTGTGGGGAGTTCCCTAATGTGCCACTCCTTGGCATAAGAGGGGGAATTACCTACAACCCTTCTTTAGCTCTATGACAGTTTGAATATGCTCGGAGTAATGGTCCTCATGACATGCTTATTCAGGGTATTGTGTTCGACTACAACAACAATCTTCAAGGTTACCGTCAAAGGTTTATACGAGCTTGGAGTAAAGTGAACAAGGTTGATAGCAATACCCTGGAACCAAAGTATTCCATTCCTATGGAACCTTACCTCAGATGGGTGCGATCTCGTGCTCAAACTCTTATGATACCATATCCTACTGTTCTACCGGTCACTATGGAGCCTGTTACTGAAGGAGATGTTCCTTATACCATCCTTCATCCAGATATGCCCACTGATTTGGAAGAGCTTCAGAAGTCCTGGATCCAACTAAAGGAGCAAAGGGATACTTTTGAAACTAAGTTCAGATCTAGTCAAGAAAGAGTTCTGGAGCTGACAAAGAAACTTCACGAGGAGTGGAACCTCAACACATACCTCAACACAAAGAGGAAGCGTCCATGGGAGACATAAGTCCCATATATTTATTTTTTTGTACTTTATTCTTATTTCCTTTCATTGTAAGCCCAAGGGGAAATTTATATTAAACATTTAATAATAAAAGTTTTGTTTTTTGTTTTCTTTTAAACAAATTTAAATCCTATATGGTCCTTGAAAACATTGCATATACATTTACATACCATATCATTGCATCACATGTTTCTTACAACAAGTATCTTATCTTCTCGCATTTTATTTCAGCAAAAATGGCTCTCAAACAAACTGTCAAGGAACTCCAGACTCAGAATGCCCAATTTCAAGAGATGATTCTGAATTTGTCCAGGGGACAAGATGAGCTGAAGGCACTTCTGACCAAGAAAAAGAAGAAGACCAAAAAACCAGTTGGCTTCATCAACATTGGTAGAAGGTTCAAAGGTCCAGTTAAGACAGATGAAGAAGTTGAAAATCCAGGGGATGAAAATTTTGAGAGAGAAGAAGGAAGTCTCCATGGTACTACTGAAGATTCTGATTATGAGGAGAATTATTACCATGACTCGACTGGTGAGGAGAAATATAAAATACTGGAGAACCGGGTGAATGCTATAGAACTACAGAAGACTTCTGGGTTTGACTTTGAAGATTTGAGCTTGATTTCTAGGGTCTCCATCCCTATTGGTTTCAAAGTCCCTACTTTTGTGGTGTATGATGGTGTGTCATGTCCAAAGTTGCATCTGAGATCTTATGTCAGGAGGATTCAACCACATACTCATGATAAGAAGCTGTGGATTCATTTCTTTCAAGAGAGTTTGTCCGGAGCTCAATTGGAATGGTACTATCAACTAGAGAGTACCAACATTCGCAATTGGAATGATCTTGCTGAGGCTTTCTATAAGTAGTATCAATATAACTCTGATTTAGCACCAACTCGCATGCAGCTCCAAGGAATGTCCATGGGTTCTAAAGAAAGCTTCAAGGAGTATGCTCAGAAGTGGAGAGATCTTGCAAGTAGAGTTCAACCCCCTTTGACTGACAGGGAATTGATTGATATGTTTATGAGTACGTTGACTGGTCCTTTCTATAGTCATCTCATTGGAAGCTCATCCTCTGGTTTCACTGAGCTGATAATGACTGGAGAACGTGTAGAGAATGGAATACGAAGTGGAAATATTCAGATGATTGCCTCCTCAAATACCACTAAGAAGCCTTCCAATGGGAAGAAGGAATCCAATGTTGTGTATGGCCAACAGGGTCGTAATAATCATAACCAATCTGTGGGAGTTGTTTTGATTTCTAATCCTACACCTGCACCACAAGAACAACATCATAATAGTCAGCCCAAGCCTAGGAGGCAATTTACGAAGATCAATACGTCATTGGCTCAGGCTTTGTAACAGATGTTTAAAGGAGAGTTGATTACTGATCGTACCTGGAGATCAAGATCTGATATGACTGGCGTCAAGCATTGTTGAAGGACGGTGGATAATGAGAGGATGGGGGTGTACCTGCAAGGCATTCCGATGCTGAAGTAAGACACTGAGCAAAGAGTGAGCAAGTACAAGAATTAAGGTCAGAGAATTGAATACCTGACCCTCTCAAATGAGAGGTTTTATATATTGGTCCAAGTGGATGATTATTGGTTCAAACCGTTAGGCGCGGATCACGGAATCCGTATGAATAGGTAACGGTCAAAACTAGCCGTTGGAAGACTTCGTCCTGGTCGGTATGGCTTTGGTCGACAAAGACTATTATTCTTGACGTTGCTCGGCGTCGAGCGTGCCACAAAGCCGGTTTGCTTGGCCCAATTCTGGGAGTTGGGCCTGCCCGGAACAAGAGCCCCCCAAGTCGTTGCTCCTGCGGAGGAGCGGTGACTTAGTGATGGTTTCGTGTCCAAGGTGTATGCAGTGCATCTGGTGTCTTTCGTGCGCGAACCAGGAAGTTATCGTCGATGATCCTCGGTAGGCGGGTAGTTGTTTCGTCGCTCGACAAAAGGGGATATGAAACGAAAAGTTGGTGTGTTTGGGAATCCGTGCCTATTTAATGTTCTGACGTCTAGCCTAGGGGCTAGAGCGTAGGTAATTATTGGCTAGGGGTAGGGGTCACGCATTTCTACACGTGTTACCTTCCCTATAAATAGGATCCCAAGGCTTTCTTGTAAGCTTTTTCGTTTCGCCTTCTTCTCCACTGCACTACTCGTACATCAGCCGTCGACCACCGCTTTCATCCGTCGACCACCGCCTCCAAAGCTAATATTTTCTGCAAATGGCCTCCCAAGCTCCAGGTACGGCTTTTATTTGCGTTTATACTAGTCATAGGTTTGATATTTAGCAATGTATGTGGCATAGGATAGAGTTTCAGGTAGTTTAGGCTTAAAATAAGTAGGTAAAAGATCTTCTGCCACCGTTGTTCATCGACTACGAACCCTAGTTCGTGGTCGATGATGGTCCTGGTCGACTTTGACTTGGGACCTGGAAAGTACCTAGGTTTAGATCGTATCATTGCCGATGTCGGGCGTTGGCCATCGCCTTGAGCGGTGGTTAGCCGGGGCTATGGCTCGGGATCTTATTCCTGGGCCGATGCACGCCCTTTCACTTGTCGAGCGGTAGAATGGTTGATTTGATATTCTTAATCGAATTCACTGAAGCCTTTCCTTTGCTTTTCAGGTGAGAATTCACTTATGCACCCGCTTGATATCTCCTCGGAAGAGGTATCCTCGGAAGACTCTGGTTCTTCCGCATCTGTTCCCTCCGACTCCGGAAGCTCGTCAGAAGAATCAGACGCGACCATAATGGAAGAAGGAGCCCCTGACTCTGGAGAGACGACGGATTCCCCTCGATGCCCGGAAGACATAAGAACCGCGCCCGAAGAATTTGTAGTGGAAGACTTGCTCGACAAATTGTCGTCATTTTCGAGGCCTCGCGGAGAGCCATTGCCCACTATTGGTGACCCGGAGGATTGGGTCGTCACCTGCCCGTGGGATGATGACCGTATCTTCTCATACTTCAGCGATCGCAAATTTTCAATGTACGAGTACGCGACTTTGGTCCTAGGGGTAACCTTTCCCTTCAGCGATCTGGTTTGCGCTGTGCTCGGGCACTTGGGTGTGGCCCAGTCCCAGCTGCACCCTAATTCTTACGCGTTTCTGAGAGCGTTTGAGGTAACGTGTGCCCATCTGGGTGTTGGAGCCACGCTTCCCTTGTTCTTTCGTCTGTTCTCGCTGCAGCACCAAGTAGGGCGGGGGACTGACCGAAAGGGATTTATTTCCTTCAAACAGCGGATCAAGATTTTCAAAGCTCACTCAGAGTCTATCCGGGCTTTCAAGACAGATTACTTTTTGATTAAACTGGCGAGCGCGGAAGCTGTGAGGGCACTGAGTTTCTTGGGGATAGACACCGATGAAAATGACGAGCCCAGACTCGATGATCAAGGACAGGTGATTCCGAGGAGGCTCTGGCTGTTTCCTTTCTCGTGGAGTTACGCTCACTACGGACGACCGGTTAGTGAGTTTGTTCAAGTAGGGGACTCCCTTAACGAGGATGATGCGGCCAGCTTTGAGGCCTTTAGGAAATTGATAGCTTCGTTTACCCCGACTCCTCTGCTGGACGAAGAGGGTAAAATAATGCTGGACCAGGATGGGGGAGAGGCTGTGGAGCGTCCTTTGATAGACGTCACAGACCTGCTGGCGTGTAACATTGGGCAAGAAGTGTCTGAGTTTTTTGGTATTTGTTTTTATTTCTGCTTGTTACTATGTTTTGATAATTTTTTGTCGTCTGTGACTAATCTTATGTGCTCTTTTTCTTTCCTTTGCAGGCTCCCTGTCGAACCCTCTTGACAAGATTCAGGAGCGCATGCGTCAGCAACAGAAGAAGAGGTCGCGGGTCATTCAAACCAAGCTGACTGAGACGAGCGGCTCTGGGTCGGGGCCCCTGGTTCAAGGTTCTCTGAGTGCGTCAACCGGCTTGCTTATGAAAAAACATAAGTCTGCAGCGACCGTAGACTTGACGGCCAATGCTCCCCCCAAACCGAAGCATGTGTTGCCGCCTTGCTTTGTGAAGCGAAATTATTTTGAAGGGACGAGCATGGAGGTTGACCGGGCGGACTCTCTGTTTGTCGAGGCAATGGATCGCCCTGCCCGACGGCTGTCTCTGGCTCAGGATGCGAGCGCTGTTATGTGGGTTTTTTCCATGGCCTGGTTGACGGCCGAAGGAAACCCTGGGCAAGAAAGGGAGGTAGCGAGGTTGAAGGAGTTGTTGGCTGCTGCAGAGAGGAAGTTGACGGCGGCCTCTGAAGAAGCCACTGCCACTGCTAAAGAGCTGACTGAGCGAGGGGACATCATCGCCAAGCTGGAGGTCGACAAGAGGAGGGCCTTAGAGCAGAGCAAAAAGCTGAAGGACGCCTTTTTCCCAAAGGAGGACGAGGATGCTGAGACCAAGAGCTTGGTGACCAGGGCCCAGTTCCTTGCTCGAATCGACCAGGACATGGAAAATCTGAACTCGTCGATTGAGCTCAATTTCCAAAACACTGTGGACCAGATATGAGCTCTTCATCCTGAACTGGCTTTGGATACCGGCCGGATCAGCTATCTCTACAAAGTAGAGGATGGCCAGATAGTGGTTCCCTCAGACTTGATCGCGGAGGATTCTCAGCCTGGGGTGACTGCTCAGCTTGGCCAGTCAGAGGTGCAGCCGAACCAGGGCGAAGGTCAACCTGGTGCTTCGGAAAGGGAGGTTAATTAGTTTTGGCCTGCGTGTCGTTACCTTGTAACTTATTGTGTTTTTCCTGGGGACGTGGTCCCCTTTGTATGTAACCATGAACAAGTCGACCCTTCGGGGTTGCATTTTTGCAGTAAAATTCTATGTTCTTGATGGTCGTTTATTATTTTACAATGTTTTCTGTTTAACTGTGCGTCCGTCAGAGGACTTTTCCCTTTATGTTTTTATAAACGCTAAGTGTTTGACGTCTTTGTAATGATTGGATGTGATTAAGCAAATACGGGGTGTGTGTTTGTGATTTGTTGGTTTGGGGGATCAACCAGATTTTGGAGTCTGGCTCCTGGTCGATGCCCGGGCCAAGGTAATGGCTCGGGCTCCGAGGCTTGAACATCCCATCGCGAGCTAGGGTTCTTCCTGGTCGTGGTACGTAGGCGACGTCGGACTCGTTTGAGTATCTGCCCGTGCAACAGTTATCTCCTTCTCTTGGAAGGAGACCCTAACAATCATGTTATTTTGGGCTGTCGTGCTTGTACCTGGGCACGCAGTTCATAGTCGGACCTATCACTCCTCGCTTGAGAGTCGAGCAAGGTGACTCTGTAAGTTAACTGTAATATTTCTTGAGCTTCTCGGCGTTCCACGGCCGAGTAAGTTCTTCCCCGTGTAGATTTTCTAAATAATAGGCTCCGTTTTTGGTCTTTGCCCGGACGTTGTATGGGCCCTCCCAATTAGGCGTAAGTTTTCCTTCGCGGGAGTCTCTGTGATTTATTCTTAGAACGAGACTGCCTACCTTGAATGCTCGTCTTATGACTTTAGAATCGTATCAAGTAGCTATTTTCTGTTTGAGAGTGGCCTCTCGGAGAGCAGCTTCTGATCGGATTTCTTCGACCAGGTCAAGCTCGTCTCTCAAAGCTTCGGAGTTGGTGTCTTGGTCCATCGGTGACTCTGTTCGTCTGGATCGGATGTGCATTTCCACAGGGATTACTGCTTCGGTCCCATATGCCAACCGGAATGGGGATTCTCCGGTCTATGAGTGGGGAGTGGTTCTATACGCCCACAGCACGATGTGCAACTCCTCGACCCGTGTTTCTTGTGCTCGTCCAGTCTCCATTTTAGACCTCTTAGGATTACTCTATTTGCAGCTTCTGCTTGTCCGTTAGTTTGGGGATGCTCCACGGAAGCGAATTGTTGTTTTGTTCCTACTGACGCAACAAATTCTCTGAAATGTCTATCTGTAAATTGGGTACCGTTATCGGTTATGATGGCGAGCGGTACTCCGAACCGGGCGAGGATGCTCCTCTTGAAGAAGCGTAGTATGATGAGTGCAATAATTTTTGCCAAGGCTTCAGCTTCTATCCATTTGGTGAAATAATCGACGCCCACAATGAGGTATTTATTTTGGTCGGATCTGACGACGAATGGCCCTAAGATATCCATTCCCCACCACACGAATGGCCACGGGGAAGATAGCGATTTTAGCTCGGTAGGGGGTGCTACGTGTATGTCCCCGTGTCGTTGGCATTTGTCGCATCTTTTACGTGTTCTTTCGCGTCGTGATGGAGTGTAGGCCAATAGTATCCTGCTCGGAGAATCCTTCAAGCTAACGATCGTCCGCCCAGGTGCTGTGCATTAATTCCTTCGTGGACATCTCTTAGTACGCGTGGGACGTTCTCTTCCTCTACGCACCTGAGGAGTGGTGTAGAGAATCCTCGAAGATACATACGTCCACCGACCAGAGAGTACGAGCACGACCTTCAACGCACGGTGCTGGCCGTTTTCGGATTTGCTGGTAACTCTCCTTTGGTTAGGTAGTCAAACACTAGGGTCATCCAGCAGTTGGTGTCGCCTATGAGATTAATGTCTAGGTGGGTTGAAGATTGTCCAATGCTTGGTCGGGGGAGCACTTTTTGTATGACAGATTTGTTGTTTCCTTTCTTTTTAGTGCTTGCCAACTTGGAAAGGACATCAGCCCGGGTATTATTCTCTCGCGGGACGTGTTTGACCTCCACGCTTGTGAATCGCTTTAGTTCGCCTCTTACAAGGGCCAGGTATTCGGCCATATTGTCGTTTTTTGCCTGGAAATCTCCTTGGACTTGGCTAGCGACCAATTGGGAATCTGTGCAAATTGTGATCTCTTCTGCTTCTTGGTCGGTTGTGAGCCGTATGCCTGCCAGGAAGGCTTCGTATTCCGCCTGGTTGTTGGAAGTGGGGAAGGATAAAGTTAAGGATATTTCGATGATGCTTCCCTCTTGGTTTTCTAGGATAACTCCAGCTCCACTACCCGCCGGGCCAGATGCTCTGTCCACGAAGATGGTCCATTTGGCTGGAGATTTCGGCTCCTGCTCGGTGAAAGTGAGCTATGCCACGAAGTCGGCCAATGCTTGAGCATTGAGAGCTTGTCTCCCTTCGAATTTGATGTCAAATTCAGACAATTCCAACGACCATTTTAGCATTCGCTCGGCCATATCTGGTCGACCGAGTAATTATCTTATGGGTTGGTCTGTTCTCACGATGATGGTGTGGGCTAAGAAATAATGTCATAGTCTTTTGGCTGCAAAAAGGAGGGCCAGGGCCACCTTTTCTACCTGGAGGTACCGAAGTTCAGGGCCGTGGAGTGCCTAGCTCGTAAAATAGAAAGGTTTCTATCCCTTGGGTAGGTCGCGTATGAGGGCTGCGCTTACAACCTCGTTTGCTACGGCGAGATAGAGGTAAAGCGTCTCCCCTTCCTTGGGCCTGGACAAAACTGGGGGTTCAGATAATGCCCTCTTCAAGTGGGACAAGGCCAACTCGCATTTCTCCGTCCATTCAAAAGTAGCCTCTTTGCGGAGGAGCTTGTAAAAGGGAAGGGCGTGCTGAGCGGATTTTGCTACAAATCATGCGAGGGAAGCGAGGACCCCGTTCAACGATTGTATGGATTTTTTAGAATTAGGGGTTGGAAGTTCTACGAATGCCCGACATTTGTCAGGATTGGCTTCAATACCTCGTTCGGTTAAATAGAATCTGAGGAACTTCCCTGCTCGGACCCCAAACGTGCACTTCTCAGGATTGAAATGCATCTTGCATTTCCAGGCTTAACCGAATACCTTTTGTAAGTGGGACGCGTGGTCCGTCTCTTGCTGAGACTTGACGATCATGTCATCCATGTACACCTCAAGCATGTCCCCGATTTCTGCCCGGAATACCTTATTCATCATGCGCTGATATGTCGCGCCTGCGTTTTTTAAACCGAAGGGCATAACGTTATAATAGTAGTTGCCGAATTCGGTCATGAAGGCCGTGTATTTTTTGTCGGACACGGCCATGGGTATCTGATTGTACCCCAAGTAGGCATCCATGAAGGACAATAGCTTGAAACCGGACGAATTGTCGACCAATTTATCGATGTTAGGCAAAGGATATGCGTCTTTCGGGCATGCCCGGTTAAGATCAATATAATCAACATACATTCTCCACTTTACATTTGATTTCTTGACAAGAACAACATTTGAGAGCCAGGTTGTGTACCTGGCCTCGGTTACAAATTTTGCCTCTAGGAGGTCTTTAACAGCAGATTCGGCCGCTTTGGTTTTCTCGGTCGACTGCTTCCTCCTACGCTGGGCGACCACTTTGTGTGTTGGATCGATGGAGAGGTGATGACAGGCCATCTCGGGGTCGAGCCCTGACATTTCTGCGGCGCTCCAAGCGAACAGATCCGCGTTTCCTTTGAGGCATGCCTCTAACTGTCGTTTCGCCAAGTCGGGCAGATGTGCCCCGATCTTGACGCACCGGGTCGGATCATCTCCCAAAGGAATCGGCTCGAACTCTCCGTCTAGAATTGGCCGGGAAAGTGAATCGGTCAGCTTTTGAATGCCGTCGTTGTCGTCTGAGAACCTGCAGTCTAGATCGATTGAGTCTACCTGAGGAAAGGCCTTGGATGTTTGTGGAGTATCTGGCGAAGTCAGTGCTGAAGGACTCGGTTGGTAAGATATTGAGCTAAGACCTTTAGATGCCGCCTCAAAACATCGGCAGGCAGCTTCGACGTTACCGTGCAGCGTAGCAACCTTGCCTCAAGTAGTATAATACTTCGTTTTTAGGTGGACGGTGGATGGAACAACGATCAACTCGGCCAATGTCGATCGTCCCAAAATACACTGGTATAGAGACATGCAATCCACGACTAGGAACTGGACGCAAACCGTTCTGACGGTTTCGGATGTCCCAAAGGTGACGAACAGATCGACGTAGCCCCATGGTCGGGAGACTGCTCCGTTGAATCCTTGTAAGTCTGATTCGACGTACGAAGTTAGGTGTGTTTCGTTCAACTGGAGTGTCGAAAATAACTAGGAGTACATGATGTCGCAGGAGCTGGCATGAGTAGCGGGATGCTGGCATTTGGTGCCCCTCCTAAGAGTTCCTCCCGGTAAAAGGCAAGGGGTATTGAGCCTTCCCTTGGTGGGTCCAGGGTCACGCTCTGTGCAGGGCCTTTCGCAATCAGTTGGTCGAATTTCCTCTTTATGGATCCGACCGTGATTTTGTTAAAACCTCCCCCTGAGATGACCATTGAAGATGGAAAGGTCTCCCATGGGCTGTGGGAGGAAAAATATCCCGGACTCCCCGTGTGATCGGGCAGGAAGAAATCCTCCGGGCGATAGATGCTCAGGGCGACCTGCATGTTCGCATCTGCTGGAATGGGCACAACCTCCTCGATCTTTTGAGTCTCCCACGCTTCTTGTCGAGGGGTGTCCCTGGATTTGGTAAATTGTTTAAGGTGCCCATTCTTAGTAAGTATTTTGATTGCATCCTTGAGATGGATACAGTCTTCGGTATTGTGGCCGTGACTTTTGTGGAATCTGCAATACTTTGTTTTGTTTGTGCCCGGTTTGCTAGGCAGCTGCTTCGGAAAGCGTACTCCTGCTTGCCTGAATTCTGAGTTGGCACATTCGGACAAGATCTTCTCCCTAGAGACCAGGAGGGGAGTATATTCATGAAATCGGCCGACGGGTCCTCTGTGCTCCCGCGGTTCACGGGAGCGATCATCCTTTCTTTTGTCTCCTCCCCGACGAGATGTCGAGGGTTCATCGACCCGGTAAGGCTTCGCGTCCTCGCGACGCCGGGCGTCTCGGACGGAGCTAGCTGCCTTCTTTTCCTCATATTGGATGTAAGCTTGGGCTTTCAACAAGAATGCGTCAAGGGTGGCCGGGGTCTCGATGCCAACCGCCCGGTGGAAATCGGTCGATTGGCGTAGTCTCTGTTCCAGCAAGTACTTCTTCATGTTGTCCATTGTGGACACCTGGACTGCTGCTTTATTGAACCTCTCAATATAGGTCCGTAGAGGTTCGTCTTTTCCCTGGATGATCGCTTCGAGCGATGCTTCAGTCTTAGGGTGCCGCCTAGAGGCGGTGAAGTGCCTGGAAAATGTGCGTCCGAGCTGTTTCCAGGAAGTGATGGACTCTGCTTCGAGGCTTTTGTACCACGTCATCGCTCCTTTCCTCAGAGTTGTAGGAAAGAGGCGACATTTGATCGCTCCTCGTACCCCTCGGTAGTCGAGCAAAGCATCAATATTCTCGATATGCTCGTCAGGATCTGTGGTCCCATCATATGAGCATAATGGTGGAGCTTTTTCTAAACCCCTTGGAAGTTTAGCCGCCATGATTTCCAACGAGAGGGGGCCCTGGGTGTCCTCATCGTCGCTGGAGTTTAATGAAGGGGATCTGGGCGTGCGCTTCTTTGCTCGCCGAGGTGATGCGGATCTTGATCTGCTCCTTCTTGATTTTCTTGGAGGGGAAGATCGAGAAGGAGACGGGCGAGGTCGTTTGTCACCAGTAGATTCGTCGATGCGTCCTTTCCTCTTTCTCTTGGGAGGAGAGGGACTACGCCTTCTTTGGTGTCTTGCGAGAGACCGGGGTCGACAATTATTGTCCTCGAGACGGGCAATCTTCTCGCCATGGGAGAGGAGCAACAAATTTGTCTAATTCAGAATTTCGGCTAGTGCTGCAAAATCAGATCCTGAAGGAGTCGGGGGAAAAGGAACTTATGGGCGACTCTCTAGAGGTTGGTCACGGTCGGGAGAAGGCGAGGCTGTCTTTCCATCTGGGTGATCTTTCACGGTTTCTTCGTGCGGAGGATGATGAATGTTGCTCTCACGTTGCGTGAAGATCATGCCATTGTTCGACCGGTTGTCCAGATTGTTGTCTCGAGCAGCCTTGGATCTTGGTAAAAACTTTGGTTCTTGAAGATTTTGAGAGAGAAGAACGGGGAAATCAGTTTCCCACAGACGGTGCCACCTGATCATACCTGGAGATCAGGATCCGATATGGCTGGCGTCGAGCATTGTTGAAGGACAGTGGATAATGAGAGGAGGGGGTGTACCTGCAAGGCACTCCGATGCTGAAGTAAGACACTGAGCAAAGAGTGAGCAAGTACAAGAATTAAGGTCAGAGAATTGAATACCTGACCCTCTCAAATGAGAGGGTTTATATATTGGTCCAAGTGGATGATTATTGGTTCAAACCATTAGGCGCGGATTGCGGAATCCGTATGAATAGGTAACGGTCAAAACTAGCCGTTGGAAGACTTCGTCCTGGCCGGTATGGCTTTGGTCGACAAAGACCATTATTCTTGACGTTGCTCGGCGTTGAGCGTGCCACAAAGCCGGTTTGCTTGGCCTAATTCTGGGAGTTGGGCCTTCCCGGAACAATTACTTTGAAGGATCCTCTTCAGAATCCCAACACTTCCTTTCCTCATTACAATTCCAATGCAAGGTATGGATATCATTCCAACAGTCCTGGACATGATACTAATAATTGATGGGCATTGAAGAACAAAATTCAGGACATGATTGAAAATGGAGAAATTGAGTTTGACCCTCCTGAAACTCCTAATGTGATTACTGCTCCTATGCCTAAGCATGAGAAGACTGTTAATGATGTTGATGAAGTTTCTTATGTTTATATTGTGGCTAAATTAACTACTCCTCTATCCATTGTCAAGAAGAAGCTGATGCAGGCTGGTTTATTTCCAGGTTACAATGAAGATTGTTTTTTCTATGCCTATCAACCTAATAGTGGTTGGAAGCTGAAGGAAGGTATTCAATGTCTGATGGACAACCGTACTATATTATTTGAGAAGACCCCTTCTGTAGAAAGTTTATGTGAAGGTCTGGCCCAAGATCTGAAGCTTGAAGATGTGGCTATGGTTGATAAGACTCCTGTGAAGATTACTTCTAAAGGTCCAATAAGGATCACTTCTAAAGGTCCTGTGAAGATTACTGCTGAGCCAAAGGTGGATCCAATGATTATTACTACTCCTGGTCCTATCCCATATACTTCTGATAAGGATATACCCTGGAATTATGGTTCTGATGTTTATATCCATGGTGTAAAGCAAGAGCCTTTGATTGATACACCTGCTACTGATGCTAATCCTGATGTTGACAATATTGCTGGGTCCAGTATGGTTACTAGGAGTGGAAGAATTTTCTCTCCAGAAGACACCTCAAAGACTGCTGCTGCTCCAGTTCATATCTCTAACTCTGGGCCAAGTACTGAAGCTCGGGGAAAAGGACCAGTGATTGAACCTGTTTAAGCTGAGGCACCAACTACTGAAGATCTCTCTAAGCAAATGGATAAGTACTAAAGATCACCCGCAAGAGTGATTATAATATTGTTGACCAATTGGGGCATACTCCCTCTAAAATATCTATGTTGTCTCTGCTATTATGTTCTGAAGCCCATGCTAAGGCTTTAATCAAGTTCCTGAAGACTACTCATGTGCCACATGATATCTCTGTGGACTAGTTTGAGAATTGTGTTGCTCATCTGACTAGTGATAATGGTTTGGGTTTTTCTGATGCTGATCAGACTCCTGCTAAAAGAAACCATAATAGAGCTCTGCACATCTCCATTGAGTGTAGGGGCACTACTTTGTCTCATGTGTTGGTGGATAATGGTTCTTCATTGAATGTGTTACCCAAGGAGGTTCTGGACAAGCTCAACCTTGAAGATGTTGTGTTAAGACCAAGTAATGTGGTAGTGAAGGCCTTTGATGGTTCAAAAAGAATGGTGCATGGAGAAGTGGATCTCCCAATTAAAGCAGGCTCTCAAGTCTTTGATTCCACTTTCTATGTGATGGATATTTGTCCTGCATACTCCTGTTTGCTTGGACGCCCCTGGATCCATGGGGCAGGTGTTGTGACTTCCATTTTACATCAGAAATTGAAGTATCCAGTGAAATACAAGATTGTCACTGTTTATGGTGAGGAAGAATACATGGTCAGTCATGTGAATACTTTTAAATATGTTGAGATGGAGGGTGAATTTGTTGAGACTCCTTTCTAGACATTTGAAGTAGTTTCTCAAGTTGTTCCTGCTACTGAATCCATCCCTGCTGCTAAACTAGTTCCTGCTGTTACCAGAGTACCTCCTACAATGGCCTCTCTCAAGGATGCTAAATTTATGGTTGAAGAAGGTGCTTTTACTATTTGGGGTCAGCTTCCTGACATTCCTTACAAGTCTGACAAGTTTGGTTTGGATTTTACTGCAGAATCTCAGAAGACTGTTCGTCGTGCTCGTGTTGTTCGTATCACTAACCAAGGAATCATAAAGGACCGAGTCAATGATGTGGGAGATTATGATGAAGGCTACAACCTGGATAAATGGATTTTTCCAACCATTGGTGATGGACTCAACAATTGGAAGGCTGAAGACGTTATTCCTATCTCCTTTAGTCAGGAGTAAATGCTATTTTTTTATTTTTTTTATTTTGTAATCTTAAACAATTAAATACTTTTGAGCCTTGTGCCTTGCCCGGGGCACATGGTGTGCTTGTTAGGGATGTCATTTCATTTACATATTTTCATTCAATAAAATCAATGGACGTTTCTTTCTTTCGTAAATATTGCGCTCTTTTTCTTTCCTTTACTTTTTCCTTTATCAAAAGTTATTGGTTCTTACACACACCCGCGTCACTAAAATGCAGATCCTCGTCCACTCTGGATCATGTTGATAACAGTTCTGCTATTGCCAATTATAACTTCGAGAATCCGATCTATCAAGCTGAGGATGAAAAGGAGGAAGATTGTGAAGTACCTATAGAGCTGGCTAGATTTCTACGCAAGAAGAGAAAGCTATACAACCACATGATGAACCAATTGAAGTTGTGAATCTGGGAACTGAGAAAAACAGGAAAGAGGTCAAGATAGGTGTTAAATTAGAAGACATTGTTAAGAACAGGTTAATCCAGATGTTACGTGACTATGTGGAAAGTTTTGCTTGGTCTTATGAAGATATGCCAGGGCTAGATACTGATATTGTGGTTCACCGTCTACCAGTGAAAGCGGATTGTCGCCCAATAAAATAGAAAGTTGGTCATATGCGTCTTGAAATGTTAGAAAAGATTAAGGCAGAGGTGATGAAACAATTCGATGTAGGGTTCCTATCTGTTACTTCTTATCCTCAGTGGGTTGCAAATGTGGTATCGGTGCCTAAGAAAGATGGTAAAGTACGCATGTGTGTAAATTACAGGGATTTGAACAAAGCCAGCCCCAAAGATGACTTTCCACTTCCACATATTGATGTTCTGGTAGACAATACTAATCAACATAAGATATTATCTTTTATGGATGGTTTCTCTAGTTACAATCAGATTAAGATGGCACCTGAGGATATGGAGAAGACTACGTTTGTTACACAATGAGGCACTTTCTGCTATAAGGTAATGCCATTTGGTTTGAAGAATGCTGGGGCAACATATCAGCGTGCTATGGTAGCTTTGTTCCATGATATGATCCACCATGAGATAGCGATATATGTTGATGATATGATAGCCAGATCTCAGACTGAAGAAGAACATCTTGATCATTTGCACAAGTTGTTTGAGAGGTTGAAGAAGTACAAGTTGAGATTGAATCCAAACAAGTGTACCTTTAGAGTTAGATCTGGTAAACTTTTGGGTTTTATTGTTAGTGGTAAAGGTATTGAAGTGGATCCTGCAAAGGTAAAATCTATACAAGAGATGCATACTCCCCGTACTGAGAAGGAAGTTAGAGGTTTCTTGGGACGACTAAATTACATTGCAAGATTTATTTTCCAGTTGACTGCTACTTGTGAACCAATATTCAAGTTGTTGAAGAAAGATCAAGTAATGGAATGGAATGATGAATGCCAGATAGATTTTGATGAGATCAAGAAGTACCTCCAAGAACCTCTTATATTTATGCCACTAGTTGAAGGAAGACCCTTGATTATGTACCTGACAATATTGGATAACTCAATGGGGTGTGTGTTGGGGAAACATGACGAGTCTGGTCGAAAAGAGCAAGCAATATACTACCTTAGCAAAAAGTTTACCGATTGTGAAACAAGATACTCACTGCTCGAGAAAACTTGTTGCGCTTTGGAATGATATGTTGACTCATACCACTTTATTGATTTCAAAAATGGATCCAATCAAGTACATATTTGAGAAACCCGCTCTCTCTGGACGAATAGCAAGATGGAAAATGATTCTGACAGAATATGATATACAATACACTACTTAGAAAGCAATTAAAGGAAGTGTAGTAGCTGATCATTTGGCTCATCAGACAATGGATGATTATCAGTCTATGAATTTTGAGTTTCCGGATGAAGATATTATGATTGTTACTAAAGAACCTAGACAATATGAAGGACCTGAACAAGGATCTCGATGGACTATGGTCTTTGATGGAGCTTTTAATGCACTTGGTAATGGTTTTGGTGTTGTAATTATCTCTCCTAAAGGTTGTTATACACCAATAAATGCAAGACTTTGTTTTGATTGCACTAATAATATGGCTGAATATGAAGCGTGCATCATGGGTATCAAGGCTGCCATTGAAATGAAGACTCAGTTTTTGAATGTGTATGGAGATTCAGCCCTGGTAGTTAGTAAGTTAAAGGAGATTGGGACACCAAGAATCCAAATCGCATTCCTTACAGAGATCATGTGTTGTCTTTAATCTCATACTTTAAAGAGATTACTTTTGGACATATTCCACGAGAAGAGAATCAGTTGGCAGATGCATTAGCCACCATGGCATCTATGTTTGAAATCAGTTGGGATGATGAAGCTCCCAAAATTACTATTGATTTATTTGATGAACCTGCATACTGTAATGAGGTTGATACTAAAGGAGTAAAAGAAAAGCCTTGGTTCTATGAAGTGAAAAGGTATCTTGAAGCTCAAGATTTCCCTGAAGGGGCATCTGTCAATGATAAGAAGTTTTTTAGGAGATTTTCTGCTAAGTTTTTCCTGAGTAATAGAATTTTGTACAAGCACAATAATGATTCAACTTTGCTTCGCTATGTGGATAATAAGGAAGCAACAAAGATTATGGAGGAAATGCATGATGAGATCTTTGGTACTCATTCTAGTGGGCATACCATGGCTAAGAAGATATTGAGAGCAGGTACTATTAGTCTACTATGGAAGCTGATTGCTATCAACACTCTAAAACTTGTCACAAATGTCAAATTTATGCTGATAAAGTTCATGTGCCTCCAGTTTCGTTGAATGTTCTGAGTGCTCCTTGGCCTTTTGCCATGTGGGGCATTGATATGATTGGTGAGATCAAACATACTGCTTCCAATGGACATCGTTTCATCTTTGTTTCTATTGATTACTTCATGAAGTGAGTAGAGGCAGCCTCATTTGCTTCTGTTACCAAGAATGTTGTGGCTCGATTGATCAAGTACAATCTTATATGTAGGTATGGCATCCCTGAAAGGATTATCACAGATAATGGTACTAACTTGAACAATACTATGATTACTGACCTCTGCACACTGTTCAAGATTAAGCATCACAATTCTTCTCCATATCATCCAAAGATGAATGACGCAGTGGAAGCCGCCAACAAGAGTATTAAGAAGATCTTGCAAAAGATGATAGTCACATACAAAGATTGGCATGAGATGTTACCATTTTCTCTTCATGGTTATCGTACCACAATACATACTTCAACATGGGCAACCCCATTCTCCCTTGTCTATGGTATGGAAGCAGTTCTGCCCATCGAAGTTCAGATTCCCTCCTTAAGAATTATGAAAGATACATGCTTAGATGAAGATGAATGGATTCAGACTCAACCTGACCAGATAAACTTGATTGATGAGAAAAGGTTGGCAGTTGTTTGTCATGGTCAGATGTATCAGAAACGTATGATCAAAGCCTTCAATAAGAAAGTTAAGCAACAAGTATAGCAGGCTGGTGATTTGGTGATCAAGCGTATCATATTACCACAGGGTGATCCTAGAGGCAAATGGACCCCCACCTATGAAGGGCCATTTTTTATTAAGAGAGTATTTTCTGGAGGTGCCATGATGCTTACCACCATGGATGGTGAAGATTTCCCACAACCCATGAATGCAGACATAGTTAAAAAATACCACGCATAAAAAGAGACCCGCTAGGTTGACTGGCCTAGGAAAAAATAAGGGTATCCTGGCGAACCAAAAAGGTTCGGGCAAAAATTAGGGATATATATAAAAAATGTACACCCGACAAGTCGAAAACCTGAAAAGGCAGCTTGGAAAAAAAAGGGTATCCCGGTGGATTGAAAATCTGAAAAGGCAATCCAGGAAAAAGTTAGGGATTAAAGCGTATGACTATGACTTGTTGGATCACCCATGTAATCTCTACTAGTTGTGTTATCTATGTCAAATTCAGCAGATACAGACCATTCCAATCGTTTCTTTTCCGACAGTTGAAGATGAGATACTTGAAGATAATGGCAATAGCGGAGTTGAAACTCAATAGGATCATTTACACATAGCTATTTTTCCTTGTTTGTGTACTCTTTTAAAAATTTCTTCTACGAATTCCTCTTACTAGGATTTCCGTCTCCGTGTTACAATTCGCCTATTTATAGGACACTTTCTAAGTAAATAAAATTCCATTTTCGAATTCAGGTTTACTTTTCCCTCTTTATTTATGTTTACTTTTCCCTTTTTATTCAGGTTTACTTTTCCCCTTTTACTAAAACGAGAAACGTCTGTTGGTCATGTTTGAATGTATATATGCTTTTAAATATGATTGATGTTTACCATAAATGCATAAAATACAATAATAGTATTTACCAAGGACGAATGGAGGCAGGAATTCAACGAATCTTCGCCGGTTCATCCCCACAGAGTAATCTTTGCGGATATTCTTATGGAATACTTCAAGTAGTATCTTATACTTCCAACTCTACGAAGTCTTCAAGCAGTTTCATATCCTCTGAAGAACGGATACTTGACCGGATAAGTCTCCCGGATCAATGTCCATCTCTTTTATCGTCAGTCAGGATATTCAGGAACTTAATCCTTCAATAAGAAGTACGACGAACAAAAATAGGAGGTTCTAAAGTACGATATTCTAAAACAAGACAGGAACGAAGTCTTCATATTCCTCAACAACGATTCAGGATTTGTTTTCCCCAGCCAGCAGTTGTTATACGAAGGTACTCATGCACTTCAACTACATAATTCATGCATACATCATCATATCATATCATACGCATACAACATTATCATGAGATGTTATCTTACAAAGTGTTATATACATCATGATATTTGCATAGAACTAATCTTGTTTTTCAGGTTAATTCTCCAGCAGACAAATGTCATCAATAACTTACACCTTGGGTTACTTTATCTCCCCAAAAGCTATATCACAATACCTTGGGTTACTTTATCTCCCCAAAAGCTATATCATAATACCTTAGGTTACTTTATCTCCCCAAAAGGTATATCACAATACCTTGGGCTGCTTTATCCTCCCAAAAGCTATATCACAATATCTTGGACTGCTCTACCCTCCAGGATCACATCAAACAACCTCTTGGGCTGCTATATCCCCCCAAGATTGCATCAATATACTATTTGGACAACTTTATCCTCCAAAAGGTATACCTGAAGAACTTTTTCTCCGAATGGCATCTTTAAGCCCATTCAAGCAATACAACCAAGCAACAGTGTTACTCTACGCATCAGCAAGTGCATATTTTTGGGTTTTTGTGTTCAATCCCCTTCAACCTTCCAGTCACGAATGACGTGCATGCCAATATAACTCCTCAGGTTTCAGAAAATTGAACAGGGGCAGCTGTTGTACCCCAAAAGTTTCCCTCCCACAATTAAGGCAATACATCTCAAGATCTCTCAAGGTTCACAAAGTTCACAATTGGTCAAAAGGATTGAAGGTTTCATTAGACTAAGTCACCTCCTGAACAATGGATCAAAAACTAGGGTTTTGAATTTATCCAAGCTAAATGGACTTCCAAGGCCTCAAGTGAGCTTTATAACATCTTGCATGTCTTCAAGAATCCCCATGTCAAGTTTCAGGGCTTTCCCAATAAGTTTGACCAGTCAAATGTTAAGATATCAAAAAATCAATTAACTTGGTAAAAAAGTCAAACTGAGGTCAACTGTGGTCAAATTAAAGTCAAACTTCAAGATTTTTTGCTAACATAAAGATTATGAAGTAAAATTAATCATTTGATCAAGGGTTGATCACGATTCATCAAGGAAATTTCAGATCATCAAGAATCAGGAGTTTCTAAATTAGGGTTTTCATAGGAAAAGTCAACTGAACTTTGACCAGCCATAACTTTCACATACTTCATCAAAAATTTCCCATCCAAAGCTCATTTTTAAGGAAATTGAATTCTATACAACTTTGTAACTCACAAGCCAAGCCTAAAAATGCTTCATTTGGAAGGTGTGAGCTAAAACATTATAGGTCCTTTTGAAAGTCAACAAAAAGCCAACTTTTTCCAAAGCTCATAATTTGAAAATGGTAAAGGATATGAACATGGAACCAAAATGGTTTGTTAGAGGACTCTCTAAGCTTTCTAAAAAGTCCAAGATCACTCTCATAGCCTTAAAATTAAGGGAGTTGAGCCTTGTCAAATTCGGGAAAATTTCAAGGGGTGTATGAAGTAAAAAAGGCCTTAACTTCAATTGTTTCCAAATGGGCCCATAAAATTGCAACCCAATCTCAAGGATAAAGCCATGCACGACCCAATGACCTTTTATTAAGATTTTTTGCATTTTATTTTTATTATTTTGGATTTTATTTGTTAAAATTCAATTTTAATGAAAATAATATATAAAACATCAAATAATAGATCAAATATTGGTTTGGGAATGAATCTTATAACATTTAAAGCTGATTGAAAAGAGCCAAATTCGTGTACACTCAAAATAGTAAGAGTTCATTTGATTTTTTTTCATATTTATGGTGATTATTTCTTCATGATCAAGTAACCTTAATCCATCTAACAAAGCTCAATTTTTCTGACCTAATTTCATTCACCACATATATACAAACCTAAACAACACAAGAGGCACAAAATCCAGTAGGCAAGACAACATTCAAGCTTCCAAAATTTCACAAAAAAATTCAAAATCGGTTTTCAACCTAGAGGCGATTTCCAAGCAAACCAAAGGTTGCAAATCACTCCTGGGTGTTCCTTGAACGTGTTTGCATCATCATAAGCATCCAAAACACGCAAAATCATCCAAACCGATTTCACTTTGTTCTTAAAATTTGATTTTTTCGATTTCCATTATTCATGCACTATTAACCAAATTTGACTTTTGTTTATTGTTTGTGAGAGTACATAGATGATTTCTGGACGACTTCTTCAAAGTTTCATGGCCGAAAACTCATTCCGCCATTGTTAGGGTTTAAGCTTCCAAATTAGGGGTTTATAATACAAGCCATTAAAATGAAATTTATTATCATATTTAGATTGTATGAACTGTGGGGATCACACTGATGTGATTAATTTGAAAAGATCATGTGTGGTTTGAGCAATGGAGTGTTCGCAGGTTTTGCTACGAATATAAATCCGCAGGAAATTTTGCAACAAAAATTATAGGTACTTTCGCAGGAAATTCGGGGAAGATGAAGTTGATGGTGCCATCTTCAAAATTCAAATATAAGTTTAATATTTTATTTTAAATGATGCTTGCTAGCCCAATGGCCACAGTGCGTGCATATGAAAGTTGTAACACCCCAAATTCGATTATGAGTCAATGTTGCTTATTTGAGGATATACGATGATTTTGGAAATAGGTGGTTATGTGGCCCGATGCATTGTGGTGATATTATTTTAATAATATTAATAATAAGAATAATCATGTAGTATTACTCGAAATTATTGTTTATTATTTGATAATAATAAAAGTGGGGGTATGGAGGTTATGTTGGTCAATTGGGAATATGAGGAGTACTTTTATATAATATGAATAATTAGTGTATTATTATATTAGTATTATTTAATAAAAATATTGAGGAAAAGGGAAAGATGGTCTTTATGAGGAAAGAGTATGGTTAAGTTGGGAAAAACATAAACTGGGATAGTTTTTGTAAAAGTGAGAATACAATCAAATTGGATCTATCGTGTTTTTGGAAAAAGCTCTGAAGAAAGGAAGGAGAAGAAGCTCAGAGTCAGGAATTTACGAAGGACCTTGGAGAGGTGTATCAATCGGCGAAATTCTCTAAGGTATGGGGAGTTTTTATAATCTATGATAAATGTATAGGAATTAGAATATGAATGGATTAGGATGGTATGAGTTTTTGGGGTTTTTGGGGTTTTGAGTTAGGTTGAGTTTTATGAGAAATCTTGATGAATTAGAGCGATTGTAATGAGTTATAAATGTATATTTGTTTGTAAAATTGTTGTTTGGATGTTGTTGAGGTTTAATTGATGTTTTTGAATGGTTTTTGAGTGTTATGATGTGAAATCCGTAATGGGATTTGGGGGTTTTTGGTGTTGAAAACAGTCTGCAATTGTATAGCAGAGAACTGCTGGAAAACGTGCGTTAACCGGTTAACGGTATGGGTTAACCGCTTAACCATTGTAATTTTGGTGAAAATCTGGAATTTCGTAGGCGTTAACCGGTTAACGCTATGGGTTAACCGGTTAACACTGTTGGATTGGCAAATTTTATTTTTAAAGAAATTCATAACTTTCAAACCGTAAGTCCGATTCGCATTCCGTTTGAAGCGTCGGATAGAGTACAAACTGTAATACCTCAAAATTTGCCCTCATATTTATTCCTTCTATTGGTTCATCGTGTCGCATTCATCTGTATTTCTCATCAGTTCATTAACAGCATACTAGTGCATTTCATTGTTTCATAAGGCATGTGATTAAGGTCGTACTGGATTAGGGTTTCGTACCTTGTCTGTATCTGTCAGAGACTGAAATGGTGGAGAATATTCACCGGACGTTGATCCCATTTTAAATGTGGTTGTCCAGTTATGTTTCGATTCGGATAGGAGTTTGACCTAATTTTGGTCAAATTGTCAAAAGATCGCTGCAATTGCAAGATTATTTTGGACCTCTGGACCATCTCTTAGACAGTGCATATTCAAAGATCATGTTGTCGTGTGCTGAGATTCATCCGTTTAATGAACAGTGTTTGGTGTGAAGTTTGATTCGAATCCTCGGTTTACTAGTGATTCATCTGAATTCGAATGGTCTTGACATTATTCAACCATTTCAAGTTGTTGTGTATGAGATGAAATTTGGGTTATCACTTGTTCTATCAAGCATTTTAGAAAAAAAGAATATCAGAGAAAAGTTGGGCATGAAAACATCAACCTCATTATGGAAACAATATATGTACTTATGCGCGTCCCCCAGGTTGCTTCATTCAAGTTCATTTCCATTGAATATGTTGGGTTAGACTTGCATCCGTCATACAAGCTTGATTTTGGGACAGACTTTTATTTGAATGTGGGTTTGATGGAAAGACTTATTGCTCGTTCAAGTGGAATTTTTTCCAATACAAAGGCATATTAGAAAGCAAATAAAATGCAGCAAGAAGGCAATTACAAGATCTTTAATGATGTAATAGTCCCGAGATACTCATAATTTTCCAGTGATATTGCAGTTCCTTAGAACCAGTTTTTTTACGAAGTCATTTTATCAAGTTCTGGTAAAGGTGCATATTCAGATCCATTCGAATCACTAATTCTCCTGAATATTACATTTGAATCAAAACTAAATAAACATGATTAAAATTAAGTTAAACAACATTTTCCAAATGGAAAGAATGTTCCTTTGTTTTTACGTCACAAGGCTCAAGTTATACAAGGAAACCCTTCAAAGTTTCAACCAAAGTTCTAGTTACAAAACTAAAGGATATTTTTCAATTATTAACAAAAAAAGAAAAATCTGTAGCAGAACTCAAAAAAAAAAGAGGAGGCCCTTCACGAATCTTCTTCTCCATTCGCATCCAGCTTCAAGAATCATTACCAGTTTCAGTTCCAATCTTCTTCCTCAATTCCAGCATCAATGGTCAGCTGCCGCATTCGCGGATCCATCTTCATCCTCAGTGATTATCGCCGTCGGTTCTCCATGCCGCAATTTCCATCATACTCTTTGAAGAACAAACCTGCAGGAACATCAATGACAATTTGAGGTCATGCTGGTTTTCCTTATGGAGCAACAGAAATATTTTCACTAATGCAACACATGGGATATGAACCAGATATAAAAAGAATTGGAATAACACCAACAATGAAATCCCATATGGTACTTTTATCTGCCTATTCTAAAATGGGAAATCATGCTGAACTTGTATGGAAGGCTAAGCATATTTAAAAAAAAAATGGGAGAAGTTTTAACAGTGGTTGAAAGAGGGTCATGTATGGTCGATATTAGCACATTTAACGTCTTGATGACTAGTCGAATTGGTGCTTACTCGAGTCACTTGCATTGATCAAATGTCAGCCACGTGAAGCATAATGATAATAGCAAGTCTGCAGCAACAACAAAAGCTCTATTTTAGTCAGAATTAATAAGCTGTTCGCGGTAGAAAACAGAAAAAGTCAAAGGTTTACAAGCTGACAGTTAAGAGAAAATCAAAAAGAAAGAAAAATTCTCAGCAGGACTTCTCTTGCTCAATCCTAGTATTCATCAATTTCCAATCTCGCATCAACCTGCAATAACAAGAGTTGGAGGGAGTGAAGACTAAAGAATAATGAGATAGGCCTTATGATTAAGAATCAGTTATAACAAGGTTGGCCAAGTGAAACAGAAAAAATGAAAATCAATAACTAACTTCTAAACCTCATAACAGAATTGCTAGACCTCATCCATAACTGAAAAAATAACAGAATTCTAATGGGATTTACCTGAAGCTTCCAGATCCTTCTGTGAAAATCAGCTATAAATCAGAACCAATCTCCACCATTTTCTCTTCTTCCACAATTTTCCAAAACCACTTCACTGATTCTCAATCCTTTTCATTCAATCTTCTTCTCAATTCTCTCAATCCTTCTCTCCCTGAACCATTCCTTTTCCAAAACCCTTACCTCCACAACCTCTTTCCTCTTCAATCCCTCATCCTTCATCCATCTCAGCCTCCCTCTTTAACATCAATTGGCGGATCCGTTACCATCTCTCTGTAACTCTTCACCATATTCATCACCTTGTTTCGAATTCCATCAATCATTAGCATCCCAATCTAAATAACCTGCAAGGAAACTGATACAAGAGGGGGAATGCATCAGTTACGAAGTCAATAACTCAGCCACGACAATGTTGCAATTGCGACAACTCACCTTCAGGATCAGTATTGCACCGGTTCGACGTCGAGTCTACAAACAACAGCAAGAACCTGCATCGTTATCGCAAAGCACATTTCGTAAGGGATCCGAGTTAACAAAAGATTAGGTCACGAGTACCCGATTCCGAAACAAGATTGAGATTGCGAAATAGGAGGAAAATTCATGGAATCATCGAGACAGACAAGCTATTGAATATTACCTGACGGGATTTTTCTCTGGTTTTCATCGAAGTTACGCTTGCACAGCCGTTACGATTCAAGGTACGAGTTCACCCTCCCATTGTATGAGATAGTTGATGTATTGTTGTTTTGTTCTTGACGTCAATCCGTTTTTTTTTCGATTGCGTTATTTGGAGAGAATGAGTGTGTGTCCGGTTAGAGTGATTAGAGAGCGTGAATGGTGATTGTTGTGAGTTCGGAGTGAGGAGAACGTTTGTGAAGCCGAATTTGTGCCGGCGAAGGCCATGATTTTCCGGCGAGGTTTTCATGTTTTAGGGCTGTGTTTGTCGAATTTGTGATATTGTGGCTAGGGATAGACTATGATGGGGAAGAAGAATGGTTGAGGTTCGTGTAAGGGGTTTGCGGTTGAGAGGTCGGAGCGCCGCCGCCGTTAGGTTTTTTGTGAAGAGAGTCGAAGGTGATGGCGGAGGAGAGAAAGATGGCGTGAGGGAAGAAGGATGAGAAGAAGGAGGCGGAAGGGTTAGGGTGGTGATGGCGAAACGGCGGTGTGAAGAAGATGAAGGAGAGAGCTAGGGTTGAAGCGGCGGAATGAAGAGGATTAGGGTTCCTCAATGTTACTCTGTTAATTTTCTTTTATTATTATGATGTATGACTTTTAATTATCCAGGATATTAATTAAAATAATGAGTATATTAGGAGACATAATAAGCCATAGTTGAGTTTAATTACACCATTAAAATCTCCATAATCCTGCGTAGTGGGCCTAGGACCCCATTTGTTATTCACCCCCCTAGAAGCCCATATATATAAAAACAACTATAGAAAATGCTGAATACACCCTCCCCATTTCCAGCGCTGGTGGGCTCAGTCCCATTACTATCTGCACCCCCGTCTCATAAGCCCATTTAAAAAGAAAACATAAAAATAGTGCTTCCAGCACCTCCTTCATTCCCTGCGCAAACTGGGCCCATATTGTTGCTTTTCGCACCTCCACTTTTGAAGCCCAATAGAAAATAACTAAAAAAATAATACTTCCTGAACCCCTTGTTATTTTCTTTTAGAAATAATTTTTGTTTTATATAGTTTAGAAAATAATTTAGAAAAAAATAGGAAAATCTGTAATAAAATTCTATAAAAATTCAAGTAGGGCTATAATTCATTTTAGAAATTTTTGGTATTCTTGTTTTCTGATTTTTGGCTATTTTTGATTTAATTTCGAATTTTTCTTGCAATTAGTTTCTATTGAATTTCTTTAGCTATACATGACTTTTGTTCATTTAATATCTCCATCTTCCAGTAGAATTTTTGAGCCATTCTTTTTTCTATGTTTAGATGATTAATGTTAGTACTTAGGATAATTTTTGTAGATTTTTTAGAATATTTTATCTTAGGTTTTAGAGGCTAATTATTTAGAAATTAGAGATTAATTTGTAGCTGGAAATAATCGATTTTTAGGCCTAGTTAAATTCTGAATTTTTAGGATTCCTTTTGACACAATATAATATGTAGTTTTAGAACCCTATAGATTTAATTCCATAATTTTTCCAGGACCTTTACTATTTTTTAGAATATTAGTTCTTAGGCTTAGTTATGTGATATTTCCCATAGTTTAGGTTATGAAAATAAAGTTCAATAAAAAATAGTCTAGATTAGATTTAGTTTTAGAATTTAATATAGACTTAGGTTGGTTTAAATTTGAATGTTTAGAAGGAAAGTATTAGGCTTGACTTTGATTTAGGACTTAGGCTTAAAGTTACATTTTAATTAGAATTAGAATAAATAAATAGGACTATTTTTCATGCCTTTAATTGTTTTGTTTAGAAGTTTATTTCTTAATTCAATTTTATTGTTTTTGCCTTATCATTTGATTTTATAACTTGTATAGGCTTCCCCATTGTTCTTAGAATCAACTTAACTTCATTAGGAAGTAAGTTGAATTCTAGTAGTTTCTAGTTTTTTCCATTAGGATTAGAATACTTCACAAACCATAGGATCACTTGTAAATAAATAAACAAAATTAGGATTGAGTCTTAGCCCCTTAGTTTGTCCTTTTCCAATTTGAGTCATTCTTTCTCATCTCATAAAGAAAAGCAATAAAACATTTAATAAAAATCGAACAATCTTGTATGACACGAGACTTTGTTGCGGAGTGTTTATACGCGTCCTGTTTCGGGGCGAGGTGTAAATACTCACCGCGATGGATAGGTCTTAGTACAAGACAGTTCACAAACAAAATTCAAAACACTTCTTTTAAAAGACAAAAACAAATAACAAGCGACTATCCTGCGGGAACTTCTCTTTCTCATCTCATTCACTCACAACGCGAACTCGCGACGACTTGTCTCGCATGCAAGACGGTAAACGCACTCGTATCAGACGAGCCTGCAACACCTGAGCATAGACATACGCAGTTCCAGCCGTAAAAAACACAAACAAATAGTTCCCGCCTTAGTTAGGCGAACTACGTCGACTCTGATCCTCATTATCCCGATGAGGTATGTAGGCAGCGGGGTAGGGCCCGTTCAAGCACATTCTTTATTTTCCCTACATTTCCCCTATTCTTTCCATTTTCTTATTTCAGTTTCTTTTTCATTTCTCATTCTCATTCCAGTTAGCAGTTCATTTATTCAGCAGCATATTATTTTTCTCACCCTTTGAAGCAAACAAGCAAGCGTGGATCCCGTCGGGTACGACGGACGATCTGGGGTGCTAATACCTTCCCAGGTCGTAACCGACTCCCGAACTCAGATCTTTGGTTCGCAAGGCCTTGTCCTTTCCTTCTTCCTCAGGTTTGTGCAACATTACCTTTCCCATTCATTCGGGATAAAAATGTCTGGCTGGCGACTCTACCTTTTCCGTGCCACTTTCGCGTTTGTACTAGGATGAAAATCCCGGGAGCGACAACTGGCGACTCTGCTGGGGACTAACCTGATTCCTCCGGTTTCCCTTGTAGAGTCAATCCTAGCACCTGTTTGGTTTTGTTTCTTTGGGTGTTTATATGCTTGTTGCTGTGTGCTTTGGTTTAGCTTTACTGTTTTCGTTTACAGTCTTTACTTTACAGCTTTACTTTATCGCATTTATTTACCGCTTTCAGTATTTTATTTTCCATGCATCATATTATACTGGACTGTCTGGCTGTGCTGGTTTTCATTTTTTCTGCGGGATGGGAGTTACTGTGAGATAAGCCAACTACCCGGCTTGAGTGCACTATAGGATTAGCGTGGACACGTGCTCGCATGGTTACATGATGAGTGGTGATGTGTTCCACACCCAGGTTGCGACTGTCTTGGAACTATCTTGTGTGGGGGTTCTTCCCCACTTCAGGATACAACCTTGATGGTTATGTGCAGCTGGGGACCGATCATTGAGAACCTTAGTGGAAACAACCCTCTCCAGTGATGACAGTGGCAGACCACATTTGTTGGCAAACCCACTCGCATCCGAGGGTCCATTGGGAACTCGCATAGGATGGCCTGGTTCTCTCACAGGAATTCAGTTAAAGCAAAACTGTTCGTATGACGATAGTATTGTACCCTTCGGGATGAATGTACTATTGTTTCTCGATTCAGTGCTTGAAGCTGGAGACTTGTGAGAGATGCTTGTTTTTCCGGACTCAACTGAGACCTCCCTGCGTAGTACATAATACCAAACCGATTCCCTGATTTGGTCATGAGCCGTTTCTCGGAGATGGTGAACATATTATTGCTATACGGCTTTGAGAGTCCGTGATGTTGACCCGAGTAGCACACCCGTGAGATTGGGAGGGGTTTACAGGTTTGCAGGAACCCCAAGACCTTCAGCATACCCACTTTGCCTTTGGTTCAGTTTTGTGATCTGGATTTCTGTTCTTAAGATATGAATCCCGGATCAGAGGGATGGTTATTATGATATCTGGATTTTGAGACCTGGCACCGACACCTGATTATATGATTGGCACATCACAGACACTTCACTGATCACATGCCTTGTCTTGCATAAACATCATATCATCATTAATCATTTGTGTTTCTTTTATTCTCAGGGTCTACATTTACTCCCGGTTCCTGGCCATATCATTGCTTCAGAATGGAAGACGTCAAAAAGAGAACTGTGCACTACAAATTCTTCGATACCAAGATGGACCTGATCAACCAATTGGTGTCTCTGATTACCCCGGGTCATTTGGGTTACTTCAAGGAAAAGTATGGCGATATTCTGGATCTGGTATTCAACTTGGATAGTTCTCAGAGAAGTGCCATTCACACTTTGTTGTAGTATTACGATCCACGGCTTAGGTGTTTCACATTTCATGACTTTCAGTTGGGTCCTTTGCTGGAAGAATATGCTGAGATTATGGGAGTTTCTATCAAGAATCAGCTTCCTTTTAACTCGGAGATGACAAGACCTACTCACGATGACATTGCTAAGGCTCTTTATTTGAGCCCATCAGAGGTGTCTTCTAATCTGGTTTCCACCAAAGCAGGAGTACTTGGTTTTCCCTTAGAGTTTTTGGTCAGGAGAGCTGAAGAATGTGCCGTGGAAAAGCAGTGGGATTCAGTTTGTGCCATCTTGGCGTTATCTGTGTATGGGATATTTTTATTTGCCGATATGGACAAGTTTGTGGACATGAATGCTATTCATTTGTTTGTGTTGAAGAATCCGGTGCCCACCCTCTTAGGTGATTTGTATTATTCTGTGCATTATAAGAATGAGAAGAAGCGAGGAGGTCTTGTTAGATGTTGTGCTCCTTTATTCTACAAGTGGGTTATGAGACACTTGCCTACTACTGAGAGTTTTACTAATCCTAATTCTACTTGGGCTAAGAAGCTGAGTACTTTGTCTGCTGGAGATATCAGGTGGTTTACTTTGAGGTTGAAAGGAAGGAATTTCATTACCAGTTGTGGTAATTACCCTAATGTGCCTTTGTTAGGAGTATCGGGAGGTATCAACTACAATCCCATCCTCTTCAGAAGACAGTTAGGGTATGCGCTCAAGGAGGTTCCTGATGAGTCTGAATTATTCCAAACTTTCTATTTCCCGGTGAAAGACAATCTTCCTTTGGTCCAAAAAGCTGCAGGTTCCTGGAAGGTGATCAAGAGAAAGGGTATAGCATGTCTGGGCAAGAGCAACAATCGAATGTTCCCTGAATTTGAAGCTTGGATAAAGAAGGAGGTTCAAGCGGCTCTAATCCCTTTTTCTGTACCAACTCCGCCTCCAGCAACGGTACCTTTGGAAGATTATCAGAAGTTGGAAGCTTTGGTTAAGCAGCTTAGGGTTGAAAACCAAGAGGCTCTTAATTCTTGTCAAAAACTGATGATCCAGAACCGTCGGTTAGAAGATAGAGCTGTGCAAGCCGAGGAAATAGTTCGTCTCAAGCAGAAGGACTTTAAAGATAGAGAGCTCTACTTCCGAAAGAAAGGGTTAGCTGAGACTCACAAGACTGCCCAGCGCCGAAGAGAGAAGAAAGATCTTAGTGAAGCCAATGAAGCTGTTACGTTATGGCAGGAGAAATGGGACGACAATTTGAAGAAACAAAAGGAGTTAGACGCCAAGCACAAGCAGGAAATCAAAAGTCTTCAAGATTCTTTGGATGGGCAGAAAGAACTTCTCAGGAAGGCTTATCATCAAGAGAAGGGTCGTCTCCAATTTTTAGCAGAAAGCCAACAAGCATTGAAGGAAGATCAAAAGGAAATTGAAGACTTGAAGTTGAAAGCGAATGTGAAGAGGTCGAAGGCCGAGTCGAGTCAAAGCAAAGAGAATGAGACAGTATTCTTGCAGCAGATCGAGGAGTTACACGCTTCTTCTGATACAAGGGACCTCCTCATCCAGAAGCTCATCCAAGAGCCCGATCATCCAGATGTAGCTCAGCTGTTCCAGAACGTCAAGCGCCTTAGTTGGAGATTGCAGGATATAGAGTTCCCTAGGGTTTAATTTCATGTTATTGTACTTGGATTACCCACAGGCTTGTTGTGGGATTCCCTATATTTGATGTACTTTTGTTATTGTGATTGGCACCCTTCGGGGACTTTGTATTTTCAAACTCCAGTTTATATGATTAATTTGTTCTGGATTTCTTGTTCGTTATTTGCACCGACACGGGGCAATGAGCACCGATTCTCCACAGCAGTCATTATATTTGAATATTACTTGGGTCTTCTTCCCAATTCTTATCTTCTTAATGCCAGGACCGGACACGGGAAAAGTCTTGGGAATAAAAGGAACACATTGCATTGCATACGCATCATTCGCATTTTGTCTTTGTCTTTGCAGGTTTTTCTTCGGGATGCTTAATTTATCTGTGTTTCAGGCAAAGATTGCGAGAGCCGCCAAGACCCGGTACCTTCGACAAGATATCCCTCATCGGTACGCGACCCGCAGCAATCAAAGAACAGCAATGGACGCCATGCAGACAGAGCTCAATGAAGTCCGTACCAAGATGGCAGAATTTATGACTCTGATGCAAGGGATGGCCCAGGGGCAACAAGAGTTGAGAAATGCAATTCAAGGGTTAACTCCTCCTAATACTAATGCTCAGGCGACCACTTCTGGCGGGCTAGGGGTCCCTACCAACACCAACAACGGCCCAGGCGGACCCAATATTCCAGATCCAGCTATGGCAACTTACGTTCCAGTGCAAGACAGGCAAGAGGACCAATTCCAGTATTTCAACAATGATATGGGTTTCGGCGGTGATGGAAATCTTAATGACTTCTTGGTGATTGCGGAGAAGGTCAAGGCCCTCGAGTGCAGAGACACTTTGGGGATTGACGTGTCAGACATGGGTTTAGTACCTGGGGTGGTCATTCCACACAAGTTCAGACCACCAGCATTTGATAAATACAGCGGCAGCTCCTGCCCGAAAACTCACCTACAGGCCTTCTACCGGAAGATCGCGGCCCACACGTGAGACGAAAAACTCTGGATGTATTACTTCCAGGATAGTCTCTCCGGAGGATCCTTGGAGTGGTACATGAAGCTGGAGAGGAGCTCTATTAGAAGTTGGAAGGATTAGGGAGAAGCCTTCCTCAGACAATATCAGTATAACATTGACATGACACCCAACCGTACTCAGCTCCAGAGCTTGACGCAGAGGAGCTCGGAGAGCTTCAAAGATTATGCACAAAGGTGGCGTGAGGTAGCCGCCCGAGTGCAACCACCTTTATTGGAGAGAGAGATGGTCGACCTTTTCCTGAATACCCTCCCAGGGCATTTCATGGAAAGGTTGGCTGGTTGTTCCTCAAGTGGTTTCTCGGACATTATTTTGACTGGAGAAAGAATAGAAAGCTGGCTCAAGCAGGGGAAAATTCAGGATGGAAGTGCTTCAGTGTCTGGTATCAAGAAACCCTTTGTGAAGAGGAGGGAAGGAGAAACAGGTGCAGTGTATGCACAGAGGGGAGTGATTAACCGAGGATATTATCAACAAGTGGCCCCTGTCACTATTTCAACTCCGCCCGTTCAACAACAGGTCCAGCCTCCACAGCCGCAGCGCTCAAAAGGGTATCAGCCAAGAGCCCCTCGTCCATACTACCCTCAGAGGCCGAAGGATAGACATATTGAAGCTCCACCAATGTCTTACTCCCAACTTTTGAAGAATCTCCTACAGCTTCAAATGATTCAGCTCCGAACCTTGCAACCTCCGAAGCCAGGCCAAATTCCTGAGGGTTATGACTTAAATGCTAGATGTGAATTTCATTCCGGAGCTCCCGGCCATAGTACTGAGAATTGTAAAGCATTGAAGCATGTCGTTCAGGACTTATTGGACACTAAAGCGATCAATTTTTCTCCTTCTCCTAATGTGCTTCAGAACCCCATGCCTCCTCACAGGGGTACGGTTGGTGCAATTGATGAAGGGGAGAACTTGAATTTGGTGGATGATGTTGATGACTTGCAGACTTCATTGGTTGCTATCAAGGTTTGCTTGTTGAAGAAAGGTATCTTCCCTGGATGCGAGGAAGATTGTCCGGAATGTGCTGAAGCTACCAACGGTTGTAAACGGTTGAAGGCCGGAATTCAAGGCATGATTGATGAAGGAGTGCTGCAGTTTGACAAGGTTGTAAAAGAAAGTGAAGTCTCTACAGTAACTATCTTTTATGACCCATCTCAAGTTCCTTCGCGGGCCAGAGCGGCACCAATAACCATTACCACTGCTGGACCCATAATGTACCAAAGTGACAGAGCTGTTCCTTGGAACTATGGTGGTGAAGTGTACTGCAACGGTCAGAGGCAAGATTTGGCCACGACTAGTATAACCCCAGCTCAAGTAGAAAACGTTGGAGTAGGGGGCTTTACTAGAAGTGGAAGGTTGTTTGCGCCGGAAACACTAAGAAACAATGTGATACCGCCCAGAGATACTGCCGAAGCCCAAGCTAGAGCAAGAGCGAAGCAACCAGTAGTTGTCAATGATCCAACACCATCAACTGACCCAGACCTCACATTTGATAAAGAAGCTGAAGAATTCCTGAGGATCATCAAGAAGAGTGACTACAAGATTGTGGATCATCTGCAGCAGACGCCGTCGAAGATCTCCATCTTGTCATTGCTCATGTGTTCTGACTCTCACAGGAAGGCCCTCCTGAATATTCTGAACAAAGCAAATGTACCTCAGGATATTTCTGTAAATCAGCTAGAAGCGGTGGTGTCCAACATCAACGCCAGTCATGGATTGGGTTTCACAGACTTGGACTTAACTTCTGATGGGCGTGCTCATAATCGGGCATTGCATATCTCTCTAGAGTGTAAGGGTGCAGTACTCTCCCACGTGTTGGTAGATACTGGATCATCTCTGAACGTCTTGCCTAAGAAAGCATTGATGAAGCTGGACTATGATGGAGTGGTGCTAAAGCCCATTGACCTAGTAGTTCGAGCGTTTGATGGATCAAGGAGATCGGTGTTTGGAGAAGTGGAATTACCCATCAAGGTGGGTCCACAAATCTTCAATACCACGTTTTACGTGATGGATATCCAGCTGGCATATAGTTGTTTACTCGGAAGACCCTGGATACATTCGGCAGGAGCGGTTTCATCTACACTCCATCAGAAGTTAAAGTTTGTTTGGGAGGGTCAAGTTGTGACTGTTAGTGGGGAAGAGGATATCTTCGTCAGTCATCTAGCCTCATTCAAATATGTGGAGATGGATGGTGAAATAGTCGAGACCCCATGTCAGGCTTTTGAACCCTTGAAGTCGAAGCAAGCATCCGCAGTGGCAACTTCTCCTGAAGTACCGAAGAAGGGGGTTTCCATAGCCTCTTATAAACAAGCGCTTGAATTAGTAGAATCTGGAGTACGAGAAGGCTGGGGCAGTCCAGTCGAAGTGCCAGAGAAGAAAGACATGTTCGGGATTGGCTATCACACCCAGGAAGATCTTCGTCTGAACCAAGTGCAAAAGGTTTTCAGAGCCCGGTCACTTTCACAAGTGCGGGAGTGGTAGACTACGGAAACATCAGCGTAGTGCAGGATGAAGCTGTCGACAGTGACTGTGACTTAGATGAATGGATCAGCCCTGCCGCTCCAGGAACTCAGCTTAGCAACTGGACATCAGAAAGGCTCATTTCAGTCACTTCTTTCGAAGAGTAATATTTTTGTTTTTGTTTTCCTGTATTAAAGCACTATGTCTTGCCCGGGGCATAGTAGCTCTTTGTAAGGGTTCATTTGTTCATTAACACAATCATAAATAAAATTGACGTTTCACATTCATTCATGTCGTTCTCTGTCTTTCGTTTTTACTTTTGTTTTTCAAAAAGAAAGAAAAGTTTTAAAATGGCAATGTTTCTCATTTTCTCAAGTTGTTGCTAAAGCCTTGCATGAATCATCATTCATGCAGGTGCTCGTCACCGGATCTTATCAATGACGACCCTGTTATGGCTGAGTATGATTTCGACAATCCAATTTATCAAGCCGATGAGGAAGGTGAAGAGGATTGCGATTTACCCGAAGAATTGGCCAGACTGCTTAAATAGGAGGAGAAGATGATTCAGCCGCACGAAGAAGATGTTGAAGTAATAAACCTGGGTACCGAAGAAGACAAGAAAGAGGTCAAGATCGGAGCCTCCTTAAAAGAGTCTATCAAGACCCGCTTGACTGCTATGCTTCGAGAATATGTCGACGTCTTCGCATGGTCCTACCAAGATATGCCGGGTTTAGACATTGACATTGTGGTACACAAGCTACCTCTCAGAGCAGATTGTCCTCCGGTAAAGCAGAAGTTGAGGCGCACGCGTCTAGACATGGCAATTAAGATAAAAGAAGAAGTGCAAAAACAATTTGATGCTGGCTTCTTGGCTGTGACCAGTTATCCTCCGTGGGTCGCTAATATTGTGCCGGTTCCTAAGAAAGATGGCAAAGTCAGAATGTGTGTGGATTACAGGGATTTGAATAGGGCCAGCCCCAAAGATGATTTCCCTCTACCTCACATAGATGTACTTGTCGATAATACTGCTCAATTTTCCGTGTTCTCCTTCATGGACGAATTCTCAGGCTATAATCAAATCAAGATGGCTCCCGAGGACATGGAAAAGACAACTTTCATCACTCCTTGGGGCACCTTTTGTTACAAGGTCATGCCATTTGGTTTGAAGAATGCAGGAGCTACCTATCAACGGGCAATGGTGATGTTATTTCACGACATGATCCATCATGAAATTGAGGTTTATGTTGATGACATGATAGCAAAATCCCAGACGGAGGAAGAGCACTTGGTTAACCTAGCAAAATTGTTTGACAGGCTTCGGAAGTTCAGACTGAGGTTAAATCCGAATAAGTGTACTTTCGGGGTTCGTTCTGGCAAGTTACTCGGCTTCATTGTGAGTGAACGAGGAATTGAGGTTGATCCAGCCAAGGTGAAAGCTATCCAAGAAATGCCTGAGCCGAAAACTGAAAAGCAAGTGTGTGGCTTCTTAGGGAGACTAAACTACATTGCACGGTTTATTTCTCACCTAACGGCCACGTGCGAGCCCATCTTTAAGCTTCTGAGGAAGAATCAGGCCCTTAAATGGAACGAAGACTGCCAGCAAGCCTTCGACCGAATCAAAGAATACTTGTTAGAACCACCAATTCTTATGCCTCCAGTGCCAGGGAGACCTTTGATTATGTATCTTACTGTGCTTGAAGGATCGATGGGGTGTGTGCTGGGTCAGCAGGACGAGTCTGGTCGAAAAGAGCACGCCATTTATTACCTTAGCAAAAAGTTTACCGATTGTGAGACACGATACTCACTACTCGAGAAAACTTGCTACGCTTTGGCATGGGCTGCTCGCCGACTAAGACAGTACATGCTGACTCACACTACTCTTTTAATTTCCAAGATGGATCCTGTGAAATACATCTTTGAGAAGCCGGCTTTGACAGGAAGAGTGGCCCGTTGGCAGATGATACTAACGGAGTATGACATACAATACACTTCACAAAAGGCAATCAAGGGGAGTGTGTTGTCAGAATACTTGGCCCAGCAGCCGATTGAAGATTATCAACCCATGAGGTTTGAGTTTCCGGATGAGGACATCATGTTCCTCAAGTCGAAAGACTACGAAGAACCACTTCCGGAGGAGGGGCCCGACCCTGAATCCAGATGGAAGTTGATGTTTGACGGGGCTGTAAACATGAATGGAAGCGGAGTGGGTGCTGTTATCATCTCGCCAGAAGGGGTTCACACACCTTTAGCCGCTCGGTTGACCTTCGAGTGCACTAACAATGAGGCGGAGTATGAAGCTTGTATCATGGGGATCGAAGAGGCAATAGACTTGCGAGTCAAGAACCTTGAGATCTTCGAAGATTCTGCTTTGGTGGTAAATCAAGTCAATGGCAAATGGCTGGTGCATCAAGCTCGTTTGATTCCTTACAGAGATTATGTCAGGAGGTTGTTAACTTTCTTTACCAAGGTCAAGCTGAGCTATATTCCTAGAGACGAAAACCAGTTCGCCGATGCTCTAGCAACTTTGTCGTCCATGATTAAAGTTTGTCAAGAGAATTTCGTGCCTCGAATTTCGATCTCCCGGCTTGAAAGACCCGCTTATGTCTTTGCAGTTGATGATGGTGAAGATAATAAGCCTTGGTACCATGACATCAAACAATTCCTGAAGGCTCAAAAATACCCGGCTGGGGCATCTAGTAAGGATAAAACTCTTAGAAGACTGGCAAGAGGCTTCTTCTTGAATCAAGACGGTGTGTTGTACAAACGGAACTTTGACATGGTGCTGCTCAGATGCGTGGATAGACACGAAGCAGACCTGTTAATGCAGGAGGTTCACGAAGGCTCCTTTGGTACCCATGCTGGAGGACATGCCATGGCCAAGAAATTATTGAGATCGGGATATTATTGGATTACCATGGAATCTGATTGCTGTAAGTACTCCCGCAAATGCCATAAGTGTCAAATTTATGCCGACAAGGTCGATGTGCCTCCGAATCCGTTGAGTGTCATGTCTTCACCATGGCCGTTCGCTATGTGGGGCATCGATATGATTGGAAAGATTGAGCCAACAGCTTCTAATGGTCATCGCTTCATCCTAGTTGCCATTGATTATTTCACGAAGTGGGTTGAAGCGACATCCTACACCAATGTCACTAAACAAGTGGTCGCCCGATTTATTAAACGAGACATCATCTGCCGGTACGGAGTCCCTGAAAGGATCATTACTGATAATGGTTCTAATCTCAACAACAAGATGATGGCTGACTTGTGTCAAGACTTCAAAATAGAACACCACAACTCTTCTCCATATCGTCCGAAGATGAATGGCGCCGTCGAGGCAGCTAATAAAAACATCAAGAAGATTGTGCAGAAGATGGTTGTGACGTACAACAACTGGCACGAGATGTTACCCTTTGCGTTGCATGGGTACAGAACATCAGTACGTACTTCAACTGGGGCAACTCCATTCTCATTGGTGTATGGTATGGAGGCAGTTTTACCAATCGAAGTAGAAATCCCCTCGTTGAGGTTGATGATGGACATCAAGCTAGATGAAGCTGAGTGGCTCCGATCCAGGTATAATCAATTGAGCCTCATTGAAGAGAAGCGTCTAGCAGCTGTATGCCATAGACAGTTGTATCAGCGACGAATGAAGCAGGCTTTTGACAAGAAGGTGCGACCACAGAGGTACACGCCAGGAGATTTAGTGCTGAAAAGGATTCTTCCTCCTCTCAACGATCACAGGGGCAAGTGGACACCCAACTATGAAGGACCGTTCGTGGTTAAAAAGGTTTTCTCAGGCGGAGCCTTAATGCTGACAACCATGGACGGAGAAGATTTTCCATCCCCTGTCAACGCAGACGCAGTAAGAAAATACTTCGTGTAAAAAGGACCCGCTGGATAAAAACAGAATAATAATCCAGGCAAAAATGGGCATCCCGGCGAGCCAAAAACAGAATAAAAGGCTCGGGCAAAAGTTAGGGAAATCTTAAAAAAAATGTACACCCGCTGAGTTGAAAAGCCACATCGGACAACTCAGGCAAAAAAGGGTATCCCGGTGGATTGAAAACCTGAAAGGGCGATCCACGCAAAAGAGGGATTCACACGAACGACTGCGATCTGCGAGATCCATGACCTACCTACAGTTGAGGCTATCCTAAGGGTTGAATATCAGTTCACTTACTTTTTCTCAAGAGGCAGAGCGAGTGGAGCGTCTTGAAGACATACGAGTCATAACTGGGTTGAGACTTGATGAGATTCACCTCTCACATTGCCAATAGGATAGTTTGTTTTTCTTTTTAGTTGTTCCCTCATTCCAGGGAACTGCTTCCTTTGTATGGCCTATTCAGGGCCACCTTTCCAAATCAATAAGAATTCAACTTCAGTCAATTGACTACTTTGCTTTTTGTTTTTGCTTTTTCTCATCTAGCATTGATTGATTGTGAAAACGTCTAGCAAATGGTAACTTGCATTGTGTTATGAACATTTGAATGCTTTCTAACTCGTGCAGGAGAATAGAAATATTTAATACAACTCTGAAAGGGTATCGAGATGCCCAGACAATGATTCATGCTATGAGCCTGGGGCAAGCAGGTCCCAAACTAATTCTCTATGTTGCAGGTACTATCGATTGTGTTCGTGCAGGTACAGGTACTGGTGTTGCTAACAGAGTTAAAGATTATTATCCAGGATGGGCATTCCCTTTTGTTTGAACAGAAACGAGTGTCTCCTAGGGTGTTTCCAATCATCCCCAGCCATGTGAAAGTTGAAATTTCACCCAGCAAGGTAGTAGAGAGTGGGTGTCATCCCCAAGCAGAAGGTTCCCTTCAGACAGGGGCAATTCCCAGCAGTACAAGGAGTTCTTTCCTCCCCAGCAAGGTGTTTCCTCAACAGTGTCATGCCTTTGGTTCCCAGCCAAGCCAGGGGGTCCTCACTTCCCCACCAGAGTTCAAGAAGGGTCCACCTCCAACAGGGTCTTGGCGCTCCAACCCCAAAGTCCAATTTATTTTTGGCAGTGGTGGCTGTTCAGAGCCAGTGAATTATTAACAGCATTCCCCACAGAGTTGTCTACTCCTCACAAGGATTAACCAGATCAATGCAGTGATCATCAGTTCCTCCCCAGTCAAGTTATCTGGGATACCTGCAGTCTCCTTATCAGGAGATCCTTTGCATTTGCATGTGCATAATCATCCCATTTGCATCCTCCAAAGCATAGCATTTCCATTGTCATGGAGCATTACGCCATAAATTCAAACATATGCATGCCAACATGGGCCAGTTTTGAGGTATATTACATAAGACCCGTTACATCAGATTGAAGTGTTACCCACAGAATGCAACTTCGTTTCCCAGGGTGGATGCTTCCACCAAGTCTTGTTGTTATCCCCAATTGAGTCTTGTTTCGGTACAACAGTCTCATTTTTTCACGTCTCCGTTTCAGTATAACGGTCACGTCTCGGGTTATCGTTTAAGTACAACGATCCCGTTCCTTTCGAGTCTCCATTTAAGTACAATGGTCTCGTCGTTGAGTCTTGTTTCAGTACAACAGTCTCATTTTTTCGCGTCTCGTTTAAGTACAACGATCGCGTCTCAGGTTATCATTTAAGTACAATGATCCTGTTTGCTTGGGCTCTCGTTTAAGTACAATGATCATGTTCCTTTCGAGTCTCCATTTAAGTACAATGGTATCGTCTTTGAGTCTTGTTTCAGTACAACAGTCTCATCTTCTCGAGCCTCCATTTAAGTACAATGGTCTCGTCGTTGAGTCTTGTTTCAGTACAACAGTCTCATTTTTTCGCGTCTCGTTTAAGTACAACGATCGTGTCTCAGGTTATCATTTAAGTACAATGATCCTGTTTGCTTGGGCTCTCATTTAAGTACAATGATCCCGTTCCTTTCGAGTCTCCATTTAAGTACAATGGTCTCGTCGTTGAGTCTTGTTTCAGTACAACAATCTCATTTTTTCGCGTCTCGTTTAAGTACAACGATCGCGTCTCAGGTTATCATTTAAGTACAATGATCCTGTTTGCTTGGGCTCTCGTTTAAGTACAATGATCTCATTCCTTTCGAGTCTCCATTTAAGTACAATGGCCTCGTTTTCGAGTTTTGTTTCAGTACAACAGTCTCATTTGTTCGCGTCTCCGTTTAAGTACAACGATCGCGTTTATGTACAACGATCTCGTTCCATCTTGTCCTATTTTCTTTGTGTTTCTGGTTACCGCCCGCAGCCGGTATACCTTTGCGTCTCCATTCGAGGATGGTTTCGTATTAGATCCGAGGATCTTTTGAATTTTCATTCGAGGATGGCATTCTTCCCAGCTTATTTCCATTGGTTCTATCTCCGCTACCTATTCAAAGGTCAAAACGAAAAATAAATGAATAAGCGGGTAGATGGTATTTCCATTACCCTCAGTGTGCAAATTTTCAGGTTATTCGAGTATTCAATCACTCCATACCTCGAACGTCTAAAAGCTGTTGCAATTATCCATTCAAGTTTGCAGTTGATTGAATAGGGGCAGCTGTAATACCTCAAAATTTGCCCTCATATTTATTCCTTCTATTGGTTCATCGTGTCGCATTCATCTGTATTTCTCATCAGTTCATTAAAAGCATACTAGTGCATTTCATTGTTTCATAAGGCATGTGATTAAGGCCGTACTGGATTAGGGTTTCGTACCTTGTTTGTATCTGTCAGAGACTGAAATGGTGGAGAATATTCACCGGACGTTGATCCCATTTTAAATGTGGTTGTCCAGTTATGTTTCGATTCGGATAGGAGTTTGACCTAATTTTGGTCAAATTGTCAAAAGATCGCTGCAATTGCAAGATTATTTTGGACCTCTGGACCATCTCTTAGACAATGCATATTCAAAGATCATGTTGTCGTGTGCTGAGATTCATCCGTTTAACGAACAGTGTTTGGTGTGAAGTTTGATTCGAATCCTCGGTTTACCAGTGATTCATCTGAATTCGAATGGTCTTGACATTATTCAACCATTTCAAGTTGTTGTGTATGAGATGAAATTTGGGTTATCACTTGTTCTATCAAGCATTTTAGAAAAAAAGAATATCGGAGAAAAGTTGGGCATGAAAACATCAACCTCATTATGGAAACAGTATATGTACTTATGCGCGTCCCCCAGGCTGCTTCATTCAAGTTCATTTCCATTGAATATGTTGGGTTAGACTTGCATCCGTCATACAAGCTTGATTTTGGGACAGACTTTTATTTGAATGTGGGTTTGATGGAAAGACTTATTGCTCGTTCAAGTGGAGTTTTTTCCAATACAAAGGCATATTAGAAAGCAAATAAAATGCAGCAAGAAGGCAATTACAAGATCTTTAATGATGTAATAGTCCCGAGATACTCATATAATTTTCCAGTGATATTGCAGTTCCTTAGAACCAGTTTTTTTACGAAGTCATTTTATTAAGTTCTGGTAAAGGTGCATATTCAGATCCATTCGAATCACTAATTCTCTTGAATATTACATTTGAATCAAAACTAAATAAACATGATTAAAATTAAGTTAAACAACATTTTCCAAATGGAAAGAATGTTCCTTTGTTTTTACGTCACAAGGCTCAAGTTATACAAGGAAACCCTTCAAAGTTTCAACCAAAGTTCTAGTTACAAAACTAAAGGATATTTTTCAATTATTAACAAAAAAAGAAAATCTGTAGCAGAACTCAAAAAAAAAGAGGAGGCCCTTCACGAATCTTCTTCTCCATCTGCATCCAGCTTCAAGAATCATTACCAGTTTCAGTTCCAATCTTCTTCCTCAATTCCAGCATCAATGGTCAGCTGCCGCATTCGCAGATCCATCTTCATCCTCAGTGATTATCACCGTCGGTTCTCCATGCCGCAATTTCCATCAGACTCTTTGAAGAACAAACCTGCAGGAACATCAATGACAATTTGAGGTCATGCTGGTTTTCCTTATGGAGCAACAGAAATATTTTCACTAATGCAGCACATGGGATATGAACCAGATATAAAAAGAATTGGAATAACACCAACAATGAAATCCCATATGGTACTTTTATCTGCCTATTCTAAAATGGGAAATCATGCTGAACTTGTATGGAAGGCTAAGCCAATTTAAAAAAAAATGGGAGAAGTTTTAACAGTGGTTGAAAGAGGGTCATGTATGGTCGATATTAGCACATTTAACGTCTTGATGACTAGTCGAATTGGTGCTTACTCGAGTCACTTGCATTGATCAAATGTCAGCCACGTGAAGCATAATGATAATAGCAAGTCTGCATCAACAACAAAAGCTCTATTTTAGTCAGAATTAATAAGCGGTTCGCGGTAGAAAACAGAAAAAGTCAAAGGTTTACAAGCTGACAGTTAAGAGAAAATCAAAAAGAAAGAAAAATTCTCAGCAGGACTTCTCTTGCTCAATCCTAGTATTCATCAATTTCCAATCTCGCATCAACCTGCAATAACAAGAGTTGGAGGGAGTGAAGACTAAATAATAATGAGATAGGCCTTATGATTGAGAATCAGTTATAACAAGGTTGGCCAAGTGAAACAGAAAAAATGAAAATCAATAACTAACTTCTAAACCTCATAACAGAATTGCTAGACCTCATCCATAACTGAAAAAATAACAGAATTCTAATGGGATTTACCTGAAGCTTCCAGATCCTTCTGTGAAAATCAGTTATAAATCAGAACCAATCTCCACCATTTTCTCTTCTTCCACAATTTTCCAAAACCACTTCACTGATTCTCAATCCTTTTCATTCAATCTTCTTCTCAATTCTCTCAATCCTTCTCTCCCTGAACCGTTCCTTTTCCAAAACCCTTACCTCCACAACCTCTTTCCTCTTCAATCCCTCATCCTTCATCCATCTCAGCCTCCCTCTTTAACATCAATTGGCGGATCCGTTACCATCTCTCTGTAACTCTTCACCATATTCATCACCTTGTTTCGAATTCCATCAATCATTAGCATCCCAATCTAAATAACCTGCAAGGAAACTGATACAAGAGGGGGAATGCATCAGTTACGAAGTCAATAACTCAGCCACGACAACGCTGCAATTGCGACAACTCACCTTCAGGATCAGTATTGCACCGGTTCGACGTCGAGTCTACAAACAACAGCAAGAACCTGCATCGTTATCGCAAAGCACATTTCGTAAGGGATCCGAGTTAACAAAAGATTAGGTCACGAGTACCCGATTCTGAAACAATATTGAGATTGCGAAATAGGAGGAAAATTCATGGAATCATCGAGACAGACAAGCTATTGAATATTACCTGACGAGATTTTTCTCTGGTTTTCGTCGAAGTTACGCTTGCACAACCGTTACGATTCAAGGTACGAGTTCACCCTCCCATTGTATGAGATAGTTGCTGTATTGTTGTTTTGTTCTTGACGTCAATCCGTTTTTTTTCCGATTGCGTTATTTGGAGAGAATGAGTGTGTGTCCGGCTAGAGTGATTAGAGAGCGTGAATGGTGATTGTTGTGAGTTCGGAGTGAGGTGAACGTTTGTGAAGCCGAATTTGTGCCGGCGAAGGCCATGATTTTCCGGCGAGGTTTTCATGTTTTAGGGCTGTGTTTGTCGAATTTATGAGAGATTGTGGCTAGGAATAGACTATGATGGGGAAGAAGAAGGGTTGAGGTTCGTGTTAGGGGTTTGCGGTTGAGAGGTCGGAGTGCCGCCGCCGTTAGGTTTTTTGTGAAGAGAGTCGAAGGTGATGGCGGAGGAGAGAAAGATGGCGTGAGGGAAGAAGGATGAGAAGAAGGAGGCGGAAGGGTTAGGGTGGTGATAGCGAAACGGCGGCGTGAAGAAGATGAAGGAGAGAGCTAGGGTTGAAGCGGCGGAATGAAGAGGATTAGGGTTCCTCAATGTTACTCTGTTAATTTTCTTTTATTATTATGATGTATGACTTTTAATTATCCAGGATATTAATTAAAATAATGAGTATATTAGGAGACATAATAAGCCATAATTGAGTTTAATTACACCATTAAAATCTCCATAATCCTGCGTAGTGGGCCTAGGACCCCATTTGTTATTCACACCCCCCTAGAAGCCCATATATATAAAAACAACTATAGAAAATGCTGAATACACCCTCCCCATTTCCAGCGCTGGTGGGCTCAGTCCCATTACTATCTGCACCCCCGTCTCATAAGCCCATTTAAAAAGAAAACATAAAAATAGTGCCTCCAGCACCTCCCTCATTCCCTGCGCAAACTGGGCCCATATTGTTGCTTTTCGCACCTCCACTTTTGAAGCCCAATAGAAAATAACTAAAAAAATAATACTTCCTGAACCCCTTGTTATTTTCTTTTAGAAATAATTTTTGTTTTATATATGTCGCTCCCGACAAATGAAAATGGATCATATGAAGGTACAGACGCGAACGGTCGGCGAAGGGAACAATGAGAACACACAGCCGTGAACTCACTGGAGATGAATAGAGTCGCCAGCTAGGCATTTTTATCCCGGAGGAAAGGTAATGCTGCATAGACCTAGAAAAAGAATGGATAAGACGGTTGCGAACCAGAGAGACTGAGAAAGGGGGTTGGTTACAACCTGGGAAGGTATTAGCACCCAGATTGTCCGTCGTACTCGACGGGATCCACGCTTGAAAGATTTGTGTTTTAAAGGGGTAGTGTCAGTGCAATTTGTGTATAAAATAGCTGGAAAAGGATGTACAGGTGTCAGTGTAAGAGAAAAGTGAAGTGTGATATATGTATACAAGTGAAGTGTCAGTGTAAGAACAGGAGTGAAATGCTCAAGATCATGAGGCTAAAAGAATGAGGCTAGAAAGAGGGGGAATATACAGGGACTTTTGTTCGATAACCGTTAAGTTATGCCTACGTATCCTCTCGTGCAATGAGGAAGTCAGAACACCGTAGTTCGACCCAAAGAGACTGAAAGATGAATTGACTTGTGAACTGCTTGCTTGTCTATGCTCAAGTGTATGACCTGTCTGGCTCAGGTGCAAACTGTCTTGCATTAGACGGAAGAAGCAAGTTCTCGTTTGTGAGTGAATGAGATGAGAAAAGAATCCCGGAGGAGACGATTATTGTTTGTTTTTGAGTTTTCAGTCTTTTATCGCCTTTTGAAAGTTTGTCATAGATTAATGAGCTTAAGCCTAAACCAATGGGTTAGTAAACTCATCACATCTTCCCTCTGATCGGGGTAATGAGAATTACCTTAAGTGTGAAGTCAGATTCTCACACTTAACCACCATGGTGTAGGATTAAGATCATTCACCTACTTGTGATTATTTAGGTGTTTTTGTTGTTTTTGTTTAGTGTTAAGTAATGAGATTAAGCCACAATCAGGGATTGAACAGACTCATTACACCATCCTAATAGAAGGATAATAGATGAGAATGTTTAAGCTGAGGAAGACTCCTCAACTTAATCCATGATTAGGGATTAAACTCATGACAAAACAAGCCTTTGATTAGGTGGATTTTATTTAACGATATGATGATGAAGTGAATTTTATGATTTGTAAGACAACTTGAGGGGGACTTGTCCATTAACACTAGGGTTAGTCCTTCTTAACCAATTAAGGAAGAATTAGAACCCTAATGCAAGGCCCAAGTTACAAGTGTGATGTCTTGATGATTATTATGTGAATTGATTAAGAGATTTAAACACATTAAGGGTTTAACACTTAGGATTAAAGTTATACACTCCATCCTAATAGAAGAATGCAGGCATAAGCTTAATCACAAAGCCTTAAAGCCTTTAGGGTTTAGTCCCTGATTATGAGGTGAGAAGAGAAGACTCAAGAATGACACAAAGGTAAAAGCTAAGTGGAAAAAGTCTAATCCTAATATTCACATACTCGGATGGTCCTAGGTTAGTGAGGCTCACTATCCTAATGAAGGAGAAGAGAAAAAGAAGCACCAAGGTGGCCTAAGCACACCTTAAGTCGAGAATGAATAAGAGAAGAAGATGAGGAAAATGAATTAAGATGAATAAGAAATAAGATAAGAAGAAAGAATGCAATATGGAGATGAATAAGAATGGAGAGATGAAAATGCGATATGAAGATGAATAAGAATGGAGAGATGAAAATGCGATATGAAGATGAATAAGAATGGAGAGATGAAAATGCGATATGAAGAAGTCGGATAATGCACAAACAGAGCCTACACCAGTAGGACTTCCAGATGCAGCAGCATGCAATAATACTAGGCCTCAGTGATACCTAACGGAGAAGGTCCGTTGCCTCTTCAATATGCGCAAAGGAAATCCAAGCAAAGTGTCAGAAGTTCACACTCAAAGTGAGCATCAAGATTAAACCAAACAACAAAATGTTCAGATAATTCGTCAAGCCCAAGAGAATAATCCACCGAATCACAACTTGTATCAAGGCTCTCACGATCATCAACAAGTCAAACAAGCCATCAACAAAAACTCAATTACAATGCCATCACCAAATTGCATCTGCCGTCCTCGAAATCGAGCAAAAGTCTACAAAATGTTAAACACAACACTAAAACCGAAGTTAACACAATTATATTAAAATAGAACAATTAATTGAAACTAATACTAAAATCATGCTAAACAATCCAAAAAAAATACAAAAAAAATAAAGGCTAGTAAAATTCTACACTTTAACCAAATTAATAGTTAATTAAGGAAACTAATATTAATCAACATTAAACAAAGTTGTATTAAAATTAACAACAGAAATTAGATGAAACCAATAAATTCTAGATCAATAAAATTCTAACAAATAAAAATATAAAAAAAGGGGTAATAATCTAAATAAAAAAAAAACAAAGAAAATGAAGTAACAAAAGATGAGGGGGGAGGCTGCTGAACACAAGGTGCTAATTGGAATTTCAGATGGGCCTGGGGATTCTGACCCGAAGCCCACAACATGAACCTTTCTCCTTCACAATAAACAACAGGAAAAGTCAGCAAAACAGTTTATAAAAAAAAACACAAATCCTTTCTTCCAAAACAACTCGCCGTCCCTATCTCTCTCCGACGATCCAACATACACGACCGCACGGAGCCTCCACCTTCTTCGAACGGCGCCGGTCCAATCCTCCGTCGCGGCTCACCTCCAACCTCTTTGCAACTTCTTCTTTCTGTTTTAAGTGTGAATCACGACGCTTGCTACGAATCAGCTCATCGTCTCTCTCTCAACGCAAATCCGAGTGGCGTCCTCCCCTTCTTCAGAGAAAAATCCGAGAGGCGGCAATGGATCTCTCTCAGTTTCTTATGCTCTGATGTTGTGCAATTCGATGTGACAATGATGGTGAGTCTTTCCATCATCTCCGATATCTCTCGCAACCGACCCTCACTATTTCAGCTTTGATCTGATTCGCGGTGAGTTTCGTCTATTTCGATCTGAATCCGATCCCTTTCAATCTTCTTCTTCTATTTTCTATTTTGAATCTGAGTTCTGTGTTGTTGTTGTTGATGTGGTGAAGGTTTGAGCGGAGGTTTAGATGTGACGTGGTTTGATGGATTTGTTGAGAGGATATTGAAATGGTGATGGTTTCGGTTGTCGATGAAACAGGTTGTGAGGTGGTGTTGATTATTTTGGTTGTTTGAAGGTGTGGGTCGAAGAAGAGACGGGTTCGAGTTGACGAAGGTTGACGAAGATGGTAGGTGGTGTATGGTGATTTTTTTTGAGGGTGGTCGGAGCGTTGAAAAGGTTTTTGTTGTTGTTAAGAGTTGAAGGTCTGTTGGTGTTGTTCACGGTGATGTTGTGGTGGTTGATGTTGAGGAATGTTTGAAGGTGATTGAAGTTGGGGAGTTTGTGAATGGTTAATTTGAGGTGGTTGAAGGCAGCTTGGGCTTCTGGTGACCAAATGAAGGCATCTTTGCGTAACAGGACAGTGAGGGGTGCAGCAATTGATGCATAGCCTTTGACGAATTTGCAATAAAACCCTGTTAGGCCAAGAAATCCATGAAGTTCTTTGATATTGGTTGGTTGTGGCCATTCCACCATGGCTTGTATTTTTTATGGTTCTGGTTATACATCGTCAACTGAGATGATATGCCAAAGGTAAACTAGTTAACATTGAGCAAAGGAACACTTAGAGTGTTTGAGATAGAAGTTGCCATCCAGGAGTGTTTGGAAGACTTGTCGAATGAGTTGAACAGATGGCAGGTCAGGTTGTTTGTGATAGAAACAAGTAAGGGTGAAGGCTGCATCGTGGTTCGAGGTATTAGAAGAGTGGAGTGATGGACTTGTGTTTGTAAATGGCTGAGTTCCGATTCATTTTGTTTTGCAGAAAAGAATCAAAAAAAATTGCTGTCTTGGTGATTTTGTTGTTGTGCGTATGTGAGGTCTTTTGTGTGTTATTGGTGGACTTGTGGAAAAGAAAGGTGGAGGATGGATCTTTTTTGCTGCTGTGCCTTATGCGTTGTTGTATGTACCAAAAAAAGGAAAGAAAAATGGTTTGTTGGTGCGAGTATTGAAAAAAATGCAGGAGTGTTTTTTTGTATTTGTTGAAGAGAGGGTCTTGTGAGTGAGTTAAAAAATTGTGAAAAAAAATCTGAAAAGAAGAATGGGAGAGAGAGAGAGGCGCAGCCTTTTTTTTTGTGTGTCTAGGTCTTGGGATCAAAACTTTATTATTTATACCTAGGTCAACACTTCTTTATTCTTTGTGACCTAATGGGCCTTAATATGGGCATAAAGAAATATATGAGCCCGTTTTTTAGACTTGCAGATATGCATATAACATGGCTTTTTTGTATGGACTTTGTATGTGGCAAGGAAAGAATGTGAAATTGAGTGGAAAATATTATAACAAAAAAAAAAAAAAAACCGTGAATGAGGGATAATAACAAAAATGGGCATGGGATTCATTATTTGGAAATAAATTTGAATGACTTTAAATGATAAATGGAAGGAAAGAAGAAAAAAAAAATTGGGAAAATGATTTATAGTTGGATATTGGTATAAAAATGGGTAAAACGAAAAATGATTTAGGCGAGAAAATAGAAATGTGAATATGGATTATAGTGAACTTGAATAAATCTCCACGCACATCCTGACTGAATTTAAACCAATAACTGCATTCGAACTTTTTTTCACGCATTTCTGAGAAAAATGAATCTCCCGAACAAGCTGAATAATTTATCTCGGGAACAGATGATCATCTGAACTAATAACCTTCTGAATTCCTGACCAAATAAATCATGAATCAATTTGAATTCAACTGAGTCAATCATCGGGAAAATAAATCCACAAATGAACACAACTGAACTTGCGATGATCTTGATAAACCCGATTTTCTGAACCAAACCTCACACGAACTGACACTTGATAACCTGAAGAATTGCACACCACAACCTTGGAATACACATTGCCTAAAAAGTCCACCACTGAAAAGAATAACTTGAATTTGAAGAAATCTCCTGTGACGTTGAGAAAAGAGGAAATTATCCTGATGATGAACCAAATGAATAAGTGAACAGTCTTCAGACGTGAAATCCTTGAACCACACTTAACTAGGGAAATAAACCCTAATCGAGTGACAATAGCATAAGAAAAACAATGTCATTGATGACTGCATAGCCAAGGACTTTGAATTCTTCTGATGATCCGCAAATAGGAACGTGAAAACCTAAACCTTCAGAAAATGTGATCCCATGTCTTAGGAGCTTATGCAAATGGTATGCAAAATGCGTATGAAATGAAAAACGAAAAGCTAGAAAACCAGAGGGCAAATTTAGGGTGTCTACAGCTGCCCCTATTCAAGCAACTATTAATCTGAAAAGGATGAGAGCGACAGCTATTAGATGTTCAAGATAAACAGTGATTGAATACCAAAAAGACCCCGAAATTTGCACTCACAGAATGAAGAAGAAAAGGGATATAGATTGTATAAGAAAGCAACGTATATTGTAAAGTGTGAGCGACGGAGGACGACCGTCGAGCAGAGGACGACTGCTGGGTAAAGAGCAATGACGGGGACGGCCGACATGCTGGGGATAAAAGGTAAAGCCAAGACGGGGACGGCCGACTAGCTGGGAAAAATAAGAAATTATGATGGGGACGGCCATCAAGATAAAGCTGTAAGATTCTCTGGGGATCGGATGAAACATGACGGGGACGGCCATCAAGTTCATAAAGTAAAGTAACCAACGATGGGGACGGCCATCGGGCTAAACTGAAAGAAAAAAGGAACCACGACGGGGACGGCCATCGGGTTAAAGAATAAATGAAATAAACAGATGATGAGGTACGATCATCAAAGGTGAAGGACGATCACCTAGCAGGGGACGGCTGCTCTGTTGGATAAGATGAGGGACGGTCATCTAAGGTGGAGGACAATCACCTAGCAGGGGACGGCTGCTAAAAATCACGACATAGGACGAATGTCGGATAAAAGGTCAACGATGGGGACGGCCATCGGACGAGCATTATGGAGGACGACCATCAAGAGGTGGAGGACGACCACCTAGCAGGGGACGGCTGCTCTCAGGGTTTATCATGACACAGGACGAGTGTCAGATAAAAAGAAATTTGCTTTGTTGGCGATCTACTGGGGAAAAGTAAACACGGACGAGCGTTTACATCCAAGAAACAAAAGGTATAAGTGTTTAGGTGTATGGATTAAAGATGCGGACGAGCATTCTTTAAGACTATGATACGGACGAGTATCGGGTAGAAACAAATACTGACACGTGTTCAGAGATGATGATACGGACGAGTATCAACTGGTTAACAGAGAACACGTACGAGTGTTGGATCTGAAAGGACTCTTCTGGGGAATAGTAGACACAGACGAGTGTCTAAATTCAAGAAGACATAAGTGTTTGACACAGTGTATGGATTAAAGATGCGGACGAGCATCCTTAAGACTACGATACGGACGAGTATCATGTAGAAACAAACGCTTGACGCATGTTCTGAGATGATGGTACGGACGAGTACCAATTGGTTAACAAAGAACAAGGACTAGTGTTGAATCTGCGGGGATTTGTATATACAAGACACGGACGAGTATCTGTATAAGGGTAACATGAGTAGCAAGTATGAGTGATGTTATAGTTGAGTGTTTAAACTGCTGGGGAGAGTGACAAGGACGAATGTCAACAAGGAGAAAAGTATAGTATTAGTAAGTATATGGGTTACAAAAAGTGTAAGCGACTGCGCTGGGGATATGACACGGACGGGTGTCAAGGGTTTGTATATACAAGAATATCTGTGAGTGCAAAGAGAATGTCTTGGTTTTCTGCTGGGGATATGACACGGACGGGTGCCACAAGGAATATATACTGATGTTCGGGAGTGTGAGGCAACTGTTTTAGCTTTAGCTCTCCGCTGGGGAATCTGGGGAGCATTCTGTATACTGCTGACGGGCTGAAAGCTTTTAACTCTGATGGGAACGAAGTGTCCGCAACCTGATGCTTGTTGGAGAGGTTTCCACTGGAGGAAAAACGACCCTGCGTGAGGTATACTTCGTTTAACTGCTCTGAACATCTGCTGAGGATCTGATCATCCTGATCTGACTCCACTGGGGAGAATTTCCTCTTGCTCTACTGGTGAAATCCCTTGTAAATGAGAATCCCGATGACTTTATGGGAAAAGATCATCTTTAGACTTGGCTAGGGAAGACGCTTGATTACACAATCCTGCTGAGGAGGGAATTCTGATAATTCTAACTTTGTGGGGAAGCAAAGCCTTCAGCTGCCTGTTGGGAAAACTTCACTGTGGACAGATAAGTCCGCTTGGGGACGAGAACGATTCAATTAGCTTTGAAGTTTTGTTGGGGTTATCATTTGTTCCAACTCAGCTGGGGATGTCAACCTTCATGGTTGAGAAAAAGATTTGGCAGTGCTCTGCTGAGGAGAGACTTTGCTGGAGAATTAGAGATCGAAATAAGCCAAATTAAGCCCCATGTATAGCATGACGACTGTGCTGGGAAGATGTGCCAATGAAAATTGGCTTTGACTGAATGCGGATAAACAACTCCTCATGAAGGAATCTTGTCGGCTGAAAGAAGATCTTTATGCTCGGGGAAGAAATAAACTTCCAATGCCCTGCTGGTAAAATAAATACCAGACATTCCCTGAGAATTAACACAGTGCTTCAAACTTCTGAGCCCAACAATTGCAGACTGATTATCAAGAGTGCACAAGCATCCCTTTACTCTTCCAATTGCCTCAGACTACACCGTCTATGAAAAGATTGTCTTCAGAGGATTTTACAGAAGACATGGCATCCAGAATTGCCCCAGTGTCTTCAAACTCTCGCAGAAATTCAACAAGTCTTGAGATAACTGCCCCAAATTACGTCTTGAAACGATTCTTGCCCCACATCAGAGCTAAGACAGAAACCATGTGGTATGAAGATGCAATGCAAATGATGCAAGATGCAGACATATGCTCAAAACCAAAGATATGAAACAAGGATGGTTGGAAGCTAGGGCCAGGTTGATAGATATATTTTTTTGGTTGCCAAGCAATTGGACTTTTGAAGGTGAATTACCAGACGAGAACTGGTTTATTAAAGGTAGGCCAACAGACGAGAACTGATGGGCAAAGAATAAGTCGTCAGACGAGAACTGACTACGCGGGGTTCATTGTCAAACGAGAATTGACTTTGAAAAAGGGTGACTACCAGACGGGAACTGGCATTCAACAGGTAAAATGAAAAGGTGACCAGACGAGAACTGGTAAAAGATTCGCCTACCAGACGAGAACTGGTATTTGGAGTTGGTTTGCCAGACGAGAACTGGACTTTGGGTTTGTCTGCCGGACGAGGACTAGACTCTGAAAAGTTTGCCAGACGGGAACTGGACTTTGAAAAGGCTTACCAGACGAGAACTGGACTTTGAAAGGTTGATAAGTTGGGGTTACGAGGCCCTGGATGAGATCTGATGTTGCGGGGGTTATGCTCAATGCAATGATGATGCATATGCTCTATATGCGACATGAATAACGTATGCAAATGATTTATGCCATGATTATGAAAGGCTATAAGAAATCCCGAGGATGGGAAGAAAGGTCTTAGTGACAAGGCTTTTGGTTAAGAAGGGTGACAAAGGCGACGGTGGGTAGCATGATTTCCCGACACTCGTCTTGAACTCTGAGATTACTGATACCCTTGCTCTGCATAGCTAAAGTTTGCCCCTGTTGGGCGAGTCTCTGAACAGAATGTCACTGAATATCCAATTTCTGGGATGGCAGACCTGGATGTCCTCTCGTGAAGAGTTGCACTTAGTGATCTCTGGAAGTGTCCTTCCCCGGTATGAGCGTGTAAGCGACTTGATTCATTCTGACTGAGCATTGGAAGAATTGACCCTTAGTCAATGGAAACTCCGGGTGTCCTGCCCCTGTTTGGCAGATTCAGCTCTAATCAACTGACTTTGAATGACGTTCCTCCATCAGCTGATGCTTAGGAATTTGCTTTACCCTGACGGATACCTTGATCGACAAAACCACTGGATAACATGCCCCTGATTCATAGGCCAACAAGATGCTCTTGATTCTGGTCATCATTGTTGGATGATCAAGTTCCCTCGCGATTGCTCTTTGTAGGAATTTCCCTGGTGTCACAAACTAACTTGCAATTGAAACTGTACATTCACAAATGGTAATTTTAATGCAGTACACATGCAAGTTTTTGAAAATTTATTTATTTTGATGCTGTGACAGTGTGTGACGAATGGACGATTAGTCCAAACGTAGTGTTGAGTTAGCAAATCGTTAGGAGTCAGTTTACGCAACCTTGTCGTAGTATGCTTTCAGAATTGAACCTGATTCAATTAGGACTTTCAAGGGTTATAACGTGGTCTGGTTCACGGTTTTAGAAGGAAAGATTTATGGCTCAAAGTTTATTTGTGCCCACCCATTCTCCTTGATGTTCTTCGATCCTACGTTCAGCTAATTCGACTTAAGCGCTCGCTTCTCACAAGGGTTTTGTAATGATTGAGGAACCAATGACGTTGACGGTTTACGCACCAATGAGGTTTCTTGGAGTAACAGTCACCCCTTCTGACTTTGTGTCTGGTCACACAACTTTGTTCTTATGGAATATTTTTCTTTTTTTGATATATTTTTACTCCCTAATTTTTGCCTGGACTGATTTTTGAAATTTTGAAGTCCAGCGGGACGCCCTAACTTTTGCCTAAGTCATATGTTTTCACACATTTTTTCGACTTAGCGGGCTTTATTTCTTTTTTTCCTTTGATTTTTGTTGAACGAATCGTGTGACACTGGCTTGTTATGACTTGCTGAAAGGGTTGACTGCCTCATTCCTTTGTTGGTGAGGGATAACCATTGTGGTTTCTCGTCCCTTGACCTCTTGAGGTGTACTGAAGAAAAGGTAATGGATCCTCGGATGCACACTCCTTTGGAAATTTGAACGCTCGATCAAATTAACTGATGACTACCCTGCCCCGGGTTGAATGTGAGGGTTTTTTCTGTTTAGAAAAGAAACTCCTACTTCAAGGCTCAAAGGGGTTGACGAGGGTCTATCTCCCTTATATCTCCGGTGTTTGGGAATTGAAGCAATGCCTGTACATCGTCAACAGGTTCTACTCCGAAAGCATACCTTCAACAATTATGGGTATTCAGTTGTCATCATCCTCCCTCAAACCTGCTAAACAACAGTGAAATAAATGGGAGGCATATGGATGCAATTTTTTTGTTCTTTTTCTTTTTTCAATGCAAGTAAAGAAAAATGAGCGAATGCGACATAATTGATTCAAAAGTGCAAGATCACTACATTAACATTACCATTTAAAATAACAATGCTTAAAAGACAAGTAGCTGCTAACAGGAAAGAAACTACAATGCAGATGATAAAAAGGATACAATGATCACCAACTCTGATGACATACTGTTGTCTGAGCCACTGAAATCAAGATACGCTTCTTCTGAAGTCTTTGAACTCAATCAGGTGAAAGGTTGACGTGCACAACCAAGCTTCCTTCTGGAAAGGAGATGTAGCTCTTGTCGATCAACTGTTGTACTCTGGCTTGAAAAGCTTTGCAATCTTCAGTTGAATGCCCGATTGATCCACCATGATACTCGCACTGCTCATGGGGATTGTACCCTGGAGGGTACGGCTCTGACAACGGCTTGAGAGGCTTAGGAACCACCAAAGAGCTCTGAATTAGATGCGGTAAGAGTTCACTGTACGCCATGGGGACTGGATGAAGAGGAGCAATCCTTCTTTCCAAATTGTTGCGAGGCCTAGGCTGGCTCTGAAGTTGATTCTGAGGTCTTCGACCATGAGCTTGCAGATTTGGACGAGGAGGAGCCCAGGGTTTCTGACATGGTGCTCTGAGCATTGCCGAATGCCCGTAAGAGTAATCAGATTCAGGAAAAGATGATCTCTGAGAAGATGTTGGTCTAGAATATTCGATATTTGCCATGACTGCACCGACGTCATTCCATTCTTCCTCTTGGGAGCTAACAACAGACTCACCTTCACTAGCTGGGATATTCGAAAAGTCCTGGATCTTTCCACTTTTGAGCAGGCTCTCAATGCGTACTCCAGCTATCATCAAATCAGAGAAGCTTGTCATCCCAATGCTACTCATTCTTTCCAAGTATGGACCCTGCAAGGTGCCCACGAACAGGTCAATTAATTCTCTGTCTGAAAGTGGTGGTTGCACTTGGGCTGCCAATTCTCTCCACCGTTGTGCATATTCTCTGAAAGATTCACCACTCCCCTGGGATAGGCTCTGCAAGTGCGTGCGATTAGGCGCCACGTCCATATTGTACTGGTATTGCTTTACGAAAGCTCTGGATAAATCATTCCAAGATCGGATATGACTGCTTTCCAAATCCATGTACCAACTTAAAGATGCCCCACTTAAACTGTCCTGAAAACAGTGAATCATCAATTTATCATTGCAGGCATGAGAAGTCATTTTTCTACAGAACATCACCAAATGACGCTTCGGGCAACTGATACCAGTGTATTTCTCAAACTTCGGAGTTTTGAAATCTGGAGGAATGACAAGACCAGGCACCAAACACATGTTTAGAGCATCAAAACCGAAGGCATCAGGATCCGCTAAGGCTTTGAGTCGCTCGTCCAACACACGAAATCTTTCAGCAGGATCAATAACTTGAGGATCCTTGGTTTTCACAAGAGGGATTGCCCCTTGGAAGTCTGGCATAGGGAAGGCAAAACTCTGATAATTCGTAGTATCAGAAGAAGATGAAGGTCCACCTCGGACAGCAGATGGTTCAGGTACATTCTGATTCACGATCGGGGTCTGTGCAGGCTGAGCTTGAGCAAGATTGTTCACTTGTGGAAGATCTTCATCAGGAGAAAGACCATACAAAGGATTGGTCATTGAAGTGAAACCAGGTGGAAACTCAACATTCTGACTGTTGCTCTCTGACATAGCTGCTGACGGCTTTCAAACTGACCCTTCTTAACTCTTGACACTGCTCAATCTTCCTTCAAACACTGTCGTCTTCCAACAGTTAACACTTGTTCAAACTGAGTACCGGGAAATCAACTGGCTGGTCATGGACAAAAGAGGAAGGATGAGCTCTCTGGAGGAGGAAAATGCAATGCAGATGCAAATGCAAAATGCAATATGATGATGCAAAAGATGCAAAGACATGGGATCACAACTAGAAACTGCCTGGAATCTGGAATGCCGGACCAAGAATCGAGTGTCTGTAACCACAAGATCTGCATAATAACCCAAAATAGTAACAGAGAACCAGAGGTCAATAACTTCAGGATTATAATGACCGGATCAAACAACTGTACTGGTAATGAGGGTATGTTGAGGTCAAGGGTTCCTGCAAACCTGTAAACAGCCCAACCCCCTCACAGGTGGTGTTCTAAAACAAAGATCCTCAGACTTGGATCAGTTATGGGAAGTGTAAACACTTCCAACCCGGAGGTACAGTGTTTACAATAACCATAAGAAATCCTCCTCTAATTCACCTCAGTTTCTGAAGGTCAATACTAAAAGGTCATCCAGACTTAGCAGGCTTCCCAGATAGCCCTAGCATTGCAGGAAATCTGCAACACAGAGTTCTCAAGAAGAAACCCATATCTGAACCGTGTTTCACATTCCCGCACCAGACCGAAATGGAATGGGAAAGAATATGATTCACTCTAGCCTAGGTGTCACTCAGGTCCCAGGTATAGGACCTTAACTCTCAATGAAACACCCACCCACCAAAGCAAACAACCAGATCCAGCCAGCAGTACAGTATGATATAATGCAAAGCTATAAAGAAAGCAGTAAAGTATCTGTACATAAAGCAGAAATAAATACAAACACAAATAAGCACATAACACCCCAGTAAACACAAATCAATCAAGCGCTAGGAGGAACCCACAAAAAGAACCAGAAGCCCTGGTTGCAGTATAAGGGTCCCCAGCAGAGTCGCCAAGCTGTCGCTCCCGACAAATGAAAATGGATCATATGAAGGTACAGACGCGAACGGTCGGCGAAGGGAACAATGAGAACACACAGCCGTGAACTCACTGGAGATGAATAGAGTCACCAGCTAGGCATTTTTATCCCGGAGGAAAGGTAATGCTGCATAGACCTAGAAAAAGAATGGATAAGACGGTTGCGAACCAGAGAGACTGAGAAAGGGGGTTGGTTACAACCTGGGAAGGTATTAGCACCCAGATTGTCCGTCGTACTCGACGGGATCCACGCTTGAAAGATTTGTGTTTTAAAGGGGTAGTGTCAGTGCAATTTGTGTATAAAATAGCTGGAAAAGGATGTACAGGTGTCAGTGTAAGAGAAAAGTGAAGTGTGATATATGTATACAAGTGAAGTGTCAGTGTAAGAACAGGAGTGAAATGCTCAAGATCATGAGGCTAAAAGAATGAGGCTAGAAAGAGGGGGAATATACAGGGACTTTTGTTCGATAACCGTTAAGTTATGCCTACGTATCCTCTCGTGCAATGAGGAAGTCAGAACACCGTAGTTCGACCCAAAGAGACTGAAAGATGAATTGACTTGTGAACTGCTTGCTTGTCTATGCTCAAGTGTATGACCTGTCTGGCTCAGGTGCAAACTGTCTTGCATTAGACGGAAGAAGCAAGTTCTCGTTTGTGAGTGAATGAGATGAGAAAAGAATCCCGGAGGAGACGATTATTGTTTGTTTTTGAGTTTTCAGTCTTTTATCGCCTTTTGAAAGTTTGTCATAGATTAATGAGCTTAAGCCTAAACCAATGGGTTAGTAAACTCATCACATCTTCCCTCTGATCGGGGTAATGAGAATTACCTTAAGTGTGAAGTCAGATTCTCACACTTAACCACCATGGTGTAGGATTAAGATCATTCACCTACTTGTGATTATTTAGGTGTTTTTGTTGTTTTTGTTTAGTGTTAAGTAATGAGATTAAGCCACAATCAGGGATTGAACAGACTCATTACACCATCCTAATAGAAGGATAATAGATGAGAATGTTTAAGCTGAGGAAGACTCCTCAACTTAATCCATGATTAGGGATTAAACTCATGACAAAACAAGCCTTTGATTAGGTGGATTTTATTTAACGATATGATGATGAAGTGAATTTTATGATTTGTAAGACAACTTGAGGGGGACTTGTCCATTAACACTAGGGTTAGTCCTTCTTAACCAATTAAGGAAGAATTAGAACCCTAATGCAAGGCCCAAGTTACAAGTGTGATGTCTTGATGATTATTATGTGAATTGATTAAGAGATTTAAACACATTAAGGGTTTAACACTTAGGATTAAAGTTATACACTCCATCCTAATAGAAGAATGCAGGCATAAGCTTAATCACAAAGCCTTAAAGCCTTTAGGGTTTAGTCCCTGATTATGAGGTGAGAAGAGAAGACTCAAGAATGACACAAAGGTAAAAGCTAAGTGGAAAAAGTCTAATCCTAATATTCACATACTCGGATGGTCCTAGGTTAGTGAGGCTCACTATCCTAATGAAGGAGAAGAGAAAAAGAAGCACCAAGGTGGCCTAAGCACACCTTAAGTCGAGAATGAATAAGAGAAGAAGATGAGGAAAATGAATTAAGATGAATAAGAAATAAGATAAGAAGAAAGAATGCAATATGGAGATGAATAAGAATGGAGAGATGAAAATGCGATATGAAGATGAATAAGAATGGAGAGATGAAAATGCGATATGAAGATGAATAAGAATGGAGAGATGAAAATGCGATATGAAGAAGTCGGACAATGCACAAACAGAGCCTACACCAGTAGGACTTCCAGATGCAACAGCATGCAATAATACTAGGCCTCAGTGATACCTAACGGAGAAGGTCCGTTGCCTCTTCAATATGCGCAAAGGAAATCCAAGCAAAGTGTCAGAAGTTCACACTCAAAGTGAGCATCAAGATTAAACCAAACAACAAAATGTTCAGATAATTCGTCAAGCCCAAGAGAATAATCCACCGAATCACAACTTGTATCAAGGCTCTCACGATCATCAACAAGTCAAACAAGCCATCAACAAAAACTCAATTACAATGCCATCACCAAATTGCATCTGCCGTCCTCGAAATCGAGCAAAAGTCTACAAAATGTTAAACACAACACTAAAACCGAAGTTAACACAATTATATTAAAATAGAACAATTAATTGAAACTAATACTAAAATCATGCTAAACAATCCAAAAAAAATACAAAAAAAATAAAGGCTAGTAAAATTCTACACTTTAACCAAATTAATAGTTAATTAAGGAAACTAATATTAATCAACATTAAACAAAGTTGTATTAAAATTAACAACAGAAATTAGATGAAACCAATAAATTCTAGATCAATAAAATTCTAACAAATAAAAATATAAAAAAAGGGGTAATAATCTAAATAAAAAAAAAACAAAGAAAATGAAGTAACAAAAGATGAGGGGGGAGGCTGCTGAACACAAGGTGCTAATTGGAATTTCAGATGGGCCTGGGGATTCTGACCCGAAGCCCACAACATGAACCTTTCTCCTTCACAATAAACAACAGGAAAAGTCAGCAAAACAGTTTATAAAAAAAAACACAAATCCTTTCTTCCAAAACAACTCGCCGTCCCTATCTCTCTCCGACGATCCAACATACACGACCGCACGGAGCCTCCACCTTCTTCGAACGGCGCCGGTCCAATCCTCCGTCGCGGCTCACCTCCAACCTCTTTGCAACTTCTTCTTTCTGTTTTAAGTGTGAATCACGACGCTTGCTACGAATCAGCTCATCGTCTCTCTCTCAACGCAAATCCGAGTGGCGTCCTCCCCTTCTTCAGAGAAAAATCCGAGAGGCGGCAATGGATCTCTCTCAGTTTCTTATGCTCTGATGTTGTGCAATTCGATGTGACAATGATGGTGAGTCTTTCCATCATCTCCGATATCTCTCGCAACCGACCCTCACTATTTCAGCTTCGATCTGATTCGCGGTGAGTTTCGTCTATTTCGATCTGAATCCGATCCCTTTCAATCTTCTTCTTCTATTTTCTATTTTGAATCTGAGTTCTGTGTTGTTGTTGTTGATGTGATGAAGGTTTGAGCGGAGGTTTAGATGTGACGTGGTTTGATGGATTTGTTGAGAGGATATTGAAATGGTGATGGTTTCGGTTGTCGATGAAACAGGTTGTGAGGTGGTGTTGATTATTTTGGTTGTTTGAAGGTGTGGGTCGAAGAAGAGACGGGTTCGAGTTGACGAAGGTTGACGAAGATGGTAGGTGGTGTATGGTGATTTTTTTTTAGGGTGGTCGGAGCGTTGAAAAGGTTTTTGTTGTTGTTAAGAGTTGAAGGTCTGTTGGTGTTGTTCACGGTGATGTTGTGGTGGTTGATGTTGAGGAATGTTTGAAGGTGATTGAAGTTGGGGAGTTTGTGAATGGTTAATTTGAGGTGGTTGAAGGCAGCTTGGGCTTCTGGTGACCAAATGAAGGCATCTTTGCGTAACAGGACAGTGAGGGGTGCAGCAATTGATGCATAGCCTTTGACGAATTTGCAATAAAACCCTGTTAGGCCAAGAAATCCATGAAGTTCTTTGATATTGGTTGGTTGTGGCCATTCCACCATGGCTTGTATTTTTTATGGTTCTGGTTGTACATCGTCAACTGAGATGATATGCCAAAGGTAAACTAGTTAACATTGAGCAAAGGAACACTTAGAGTGTTTGAGATAGAAGTTGCCATCCAGGAGTGTTTGGAAGACTTGTCGAATGAGTTGAACAGATGGCAGGTCAGGTTGTTTGTGATAGAAACAAGTAAGGGTGAAGGCTGCACCGTGGTTCGAGGTATTAGAAGAGTGGAGTGATGGACTTGTGTTTGTAAATGGCTGAGTTCCGATTCATTTTGTTTTGCAGAAAAGAATCAAAAAAAATTGCTGTCTTGGTGATTTTGTTGTTGTGCGTATGTGAGGTCTTTTGTGTGTTATTGGTGGACTTGTGGAAAAGAAAGGTGGAGGATGGATCTTTTTTGCTGCTGTGCCTTATGCGTTGTTGTATGTACCAAAAAAAGGAAAGAAAAATGGTTTGTTGGTGCGAGTATTGAAAAAAATGCAGGAGTGTTTTTTTGTATTTGTTGAAGAGAGGGTCTTGTGAGTGAGTTAAAAAATTGTGAAAAAAAATCTGAAAAGAAGAATGGGAGAGAGAGAGAGGCGCAGCCTTTTTTTTTGTGTGTCTAGGTCTTGGGATCAAAACTTTATTATTTATACCTAGGTCAACACTTCTTTATTCTTTGTGACCTAATGGGCCTTAATATGGGCATAAAGAAATATATGAGCCCGTTTTTTAGACTTGCAGATATGCATATAACATGGCTTTTTTGTATGGACTTTGTATGTGGCAAGGAAAGAATGTGAAATTGAGTGGAAAATATTATAACAACAAAAAAAAAAAAAATAACCGTGAATGAGGGATAATAACAAAAATGGGCATGGGATTCATTATTTGGAAATAAATTTGAATGACTTTAAATGATAAATGGAAGGAAAGAAGAAAAAAAAAATTGGGAAAATGATTTATAGTTGGATATTGGTATAAAAATGGGTAAAACGAAAAATGATTTAGGCGAGAAAATAGAAATGTGAATATGGATTATAGTGAACTTGAATAAATCTCCACGCACATCCTGACTGAATTTAAACCAATAACTGCATTCGAACTTTTTTTCACGCATTTCTGAGAAAAATGAATCTCCCGAACAAGCTGAATAATTTATCTCGGGAACAGATGATCATCTGAACTAATAACCTTCTGAATTCCTGACCAAATAAATCATGAATCAATTTGAATTCAACTGAGTCAATCATCGGGAAAATAAATCCACAAATGAACACAACTGAACTTGCGATGATCTTGATAAACCCGATTTTCTGAACCAAACCTCACACGAACTGACACTTGATAACCTGAAGAATTGCACACCACAACCTTGGAATACACATTGCCTAAAAAGTCCACCACTGAAAAGAATAACTTGAATTTGAAGAAATCTCCTGTGACGTTGAGAAAAGAGGAAATTATCCTGATGATGAACCAAATGAATAAGTGAACAGTCTTCAGACGTGAAATCCTTGAACCACACTTAACTAGGGAAATAAACCCTAATCGAGTGACAATAGCATAAGAAAAACAATGTCATTGATGACTGCATAGCCAAGGACTTTGAATTCTTCTGATGATCCGCAAATAGGAACGTGAAAACCTAAACCTTCAGAAAATGTGATCCCATGTCTTAGGAGCTTATGCAAATGGTATGCAAAATGCGTATGAAATGCAAAACGAAAAGCTAGAAAACCAGAGGGCAAATTTAGGGTGTCTACAATATAGTTTAGAAAATAATTTAGAAAAAAATAGGAAAATCTGTAATAAAATTCTATAAAAATTCAAGTAGGGCTATAATTCATTTTAGAAATTTTTGGTATTCTTGTTTTCTGATTTTTGGCTATTTTTGATTTAATTTCGAATTTTTCTTGCAATTAGTTTCTATTGAATTTCTTTAGCTATACATGACTTTTGTTCATTTAATATCTCCATCTTCCAGTAGAATTTTTGAGCCATTCTTTTTTCTATGTTTAGATGATTAATGTTAGTACTTAGGATAATTTTTGTAGATTTTTTAGAATATTTTATCTTAGGATTTAGAGGCTAATTCTTTAGAAATTAGAGATTAATTTGTAGCTGGAAATAATCGATTTTTAGGCCTAGTTAAATTCTGAATTTTTAGGATTCCTTTTGACACAATATAATATGTAGTTTTAGGACCCTATAGATTTAATTCCATAATTTTTCCAGGACCTTTACTATTTTTTAGAATATTAGTTCTTAGGCTTAGTTATGTGATATTTCCCATAGTTTAGGTTATGAAAATAAAGTTAAATAAAAAATAGTCTAGATTAGATTTAGTTTTAGAATTTAATATAGACTTAGGTTGGTTTAAATTTGAATGTTTAGAAGGAAAGTATTAGGCTTGTCTTTGATTTAGGACTTAGGCTTAAAGTTACATTTTAATTAGAATTAGAATAAATAAATAGGACTATTTTTCATGTCTTTAATTGTTTTGTTTAGAAGTTTATTTCTTAATTCAATTTTATTGTTTTTGCCTTATCATTTGATTTTATAACTTGTATAGGCTTCCCCATTGTTCTTAGAATCAACTTAACTTCATTAGGAAGTAAGTTGAATTCTAGTAGTTTCTAGTTTTTTCCATTAGGATTAGAATACTTCACAAACCATAGGATCACTTGTAAATAAATAAACAAAATTAGGATTGAGTCTTAGCCCCTTAGTTTGTCCTTTTCCAATTTGAGTCATTCTTTCTCATCTCATAAAGAAAAGCAATAAAACATTTAATAAAAACCGAACAATCTTGTACGACACGAGACTTTGTTGCGGAGTGTTTATACGCGTCCTGTTTCGGGGCGAGGTGTAAATACTCACCGCGATGGATAGGTCTTAGTACAAGACAGTTCACAAACAAAATTCAAAACACTTCTTTTAAAAGACAAAAACAAATAACAAGCGACTATCCTGCGGGAACTTCTCTTACTCATCTCATTCACTCACAATGCGAACTCGCGACGACTTGTCTCGCATGCAAGACGGTAAACGCACTCGTACCAGACGAGCCTGCAACACCTGAGCATAGACATACGCAGTTCCAGCCGTAAAAAACACAAACAAATAATTCCCGCCTTAGTTAGGCGAACTACGTCGACTCTGATCCTCATTATCCCGATGAAGTACGTAGGCAGCGGGGTAGGGCCCGTTCGAGCACATTCTTTATTTTCCCTACATTTCCCCTATTCTTTCCATTTTCTTATTTCAGTTCCTTTTTCATTTCTCATTCCCATTCCAGTTAGCAGTTCATTTATTCAGCAGCATATTATTTTTCTCACCCTTTGAAGCAAACAAGCAAGCGTGGATCCCGTCGGGTACGACGGACGATCTGGGGTGCTAATACCTTCCCAGGTCGTAACCGACTCCCGAACTCAGATCTTTGGTTCGCAAGGCCTTGTCCTTTCCTTCTTCCTCAGGTTTGTGCAACATTACCTTTCCCATTCATTCAGGATAAAAATGTCTGGCTGGCGACTCTACCTTTTCCGCGCCACTTTCGCGTTTGTACTAGGATGAAAATCCCGGGAGCGACACAAACTGAACTTTATTTTTATGAAGAGAAATGAGAAAAATGCAATAGTTTTTGATAAATGAATTTGTGAGATGACCTTACAATTACCTTATAATTTACCGGGTACGGGTCAACTCTTGATGTGTCAGAGTGGTTATAGGACCAGTGTTCTGGGTGTAATGTCATGATGATATATATGATTATTTGATGGTTGTTTTGCTGATTGAAATGAATGATGCGAATTATTTTGATGAATTTACGATGTAGCGCATCATTGCATTTCATACCATTCACGATGGGGCTTTGGCCTATTTATTTGCTTCAATCCCATTGTGTGGATTGAAGTGTCTCGATGATTTACGATGTGCTCCTTTGTGGAGGGTTGATGGTCATGTATCCATCTCACGATGAAAATGGTACCACATGCATATTGCATATCAGGATGTTAGAATTGCATATTCTGGATGAATTTCATGATTGTGTTGGTGTTGCTTAATTTCATGATCGTGTTGTTGTTGTTGCTGAATTTTATAGTTGAAGATGTCATGATATGTAATACTAATTTGTTTATGATTCTATATTCTTGTACGTTTATGATATATTATGATTACTCACCCTGCCTGCTTGGAAATGTTGCCTCCTTCGTGGGTAACTTGCAGATGTCGAAGAATAGTCATACAGTGCAATAGGAGTAATTCATGAGTCTCGGGGCATGCTTTAGTGTTCCTTAGAAGTAGGTCTGGTCTATGTGTCATGCTCTGTGTGATGTAACACTGGGATGGGTTTTCTTCTGTTAAACTGTTTACAGTTATGTTGTTATTTGGATAAATGTTTTCCATTTTATGATGTTAAATTCAGGATGGTGAAAATTATGTTTAGGAAGTTTTGAATTATGAAGTTTAAATTCCGCTGCGAATTGATTTTTGATATTCTTGATGTTGTTTAACCCGTGTTACGGGACAAGACACTGTTATTTTGATGTTTTATGAAGAAATGTATTACCCTTCTTGTTGATTACTCTGATATTACTCTAGATATTTTGTTTTGGGTAGAAGGGTGTTACATTAGTGGTATCAGAGCAGGTAGGTCTGTCTGGCCAGTGTTGTTAATGTTGTTTATTTCCCTAGTGCGCGATATGTGTGCGAAACACTGTCGGCACTTGTTGTTGGTTTCTAGTTGTTGTTTGCAGAGATTAGTTTGGAATTAAGTGGGGGAGAGGCTTGCTTCCGAAATGTTATTGGTATGAAGAAGTTGGTTCGAGTTGATGTTGGTTGTGAGAGTGCAAGGTTGTGAAGACGATGTTGTTGTGGACCGGCAGGAGTTTGGACTCCTGAATTCGTATCGGTCGGGTTAGAGAAGTGTGTATATTTTAGGTGGAAATTGTTTGAGAAGGAATATTTACTTTGATGAAAATGATAAGTTGACAGATCAAGTCGCTAGATTGTTTCGCTTTGAGTGTATTTGGATTAAGCTGAGTAATTTTTGAAGCTGGAGTTAGAGTAAAATCCTTGGTAGAGTTTGGGAGAAAAGGAGGAGAGAGATTGAACTTATGTTCATCAATCTCAAAATTCTGGTTTTTGAAATCTTGGAGCAGCTGTCACGAGAAGTGGCATAACTTTTTGCTCGTGACTGGAAATGAAGCGGTTCTGGACTTTTTGGAAAGCTTACAGAATTCCCTACAGTTTACATATAAGATTTGAATTTGGGATGTTTGTGATAAGGAAGATAAGTGTGCTTTACTAGTCGGGTCTGCTGCTGATTTTGGAAAATTCTGCATACGAGAATTCTTGACCAGTCCCATTGCAAGGGGAATAACTTTTTACTCGTAAGCCGGATTTGAGTGATTCTTGAAGTTCTGAAATCTGCACAAAATTATCTTCATGTTAGAATATATATTTTTGATTTGGAGGTCTTTATTGGAGAAGATAATTGCGTTCAAAGTGGGGAGTGTTTTGCTGGAAATTTTAGGAAGATGAAATATTAAAAAATAATAAGATGTCGGTATTAGAGGGAATGCATAAGTATTTGGAGAATGCATAAATATGTAATGAGGATGATTAAAGTTCTGATGTTAGATGATAGTAATGTTGAGAGGAAGATGGATGTTTGAATTGTGTTGTTAAGAATTATAATTTGACTGAAAGTCATGAATGGAAGAGAACCAAATTGGATTGTGATTAATGTTGTAGTGACTCCGGTGTTATAAGAATATTTGAAGTAGTGTTATACAAGGGCATGTTTGATGGATTGTGTATTGGATTTTGGATGTCTTGGTGAAATCGACTAAGTCGGAATTAAGAAAACTAAGAAGATGTTGATAAGTCTTAAAGAGTTGGCGGGGAATTATGCCTACGGACTTTATACATAAGTTAAAGTATGCTATTGCATTGGGTAACGACTATTTATGCCGCTATTATGGTTGTCGGATATTTATTGACAAATTGAAGAACTGATCACCCTTAATCTATTGTTGATAATAGACGGAATCATAATTGAGGAATAAATGTGTCATGCTAACTAGTATAGTATATGAGTTAAATCAGTTGAATGTCGAGCTGGGCATTTGAGTATTGTTTGAATTATCGATGAAAAATCATATATAAGAATGTTAGTCAGATTTAAGAATAATGGTATGAAGTTACGTTGGGAGTAAATAGTATTGTGGAAATTTGTAGTTAAACTCTGGATAATAAAAATTATTGTTTGATGATAAATTAAGTGGCATGAGGCTTGGAGTTTCTTGAGATGATTCGAGGTTAAAGTATATGGGAAAGTAAGACCAAGATTTTCAAGAGTATAGGATTGAATTAAGTTGAAAGAATCAGACGAAGTAAGATTATAAGTGGGTTTATTAAAGCGTAATTTTGATTAGAACATGGATAATTATTTTGGTTGCGTTGGTTCGGATAAGAATTTATGAAAGGTGTGTTAGTATGAGTAAGAATCGAGGATTCAATACATTGGATTAATTAGAAGCAAAGAAATATGAGTTATCTTGTGGAAACTATGTATCGATGTACCTTATATTGTCATAATGATGTAGTGTGTTTAAGGTAATTTTCGAAGGAGGTATTATTTAAGATGGTAAAGTTGTAGTTGTGTGGAGGATAATTGGAAATTCATGAAGTATGTAAATTTTTGATCAAAAAAAAATTGGAAGTTGTTGCGGTTGTATTTATGATTGAACGTTCGGAGGTGTTGCCTTATGAATTTAAGTTGGATGTATTCGGTAACTACAAGAGTAGAATACCTATTGAAACGAAATTCAGAAGAGTTAAGTCGAAGGTGTTATTGATGTGTTGGTTTGGTGATTGAAGAAGTTGGAAATAAACTTGGTAGTCCTGGAACCTTGCAGAGTAATCAGAGTGCGCAGCGAATGCGTGGTGCGGTGTAGTTGTTGTTTGCGAATGAAGTCGATGTTGATAGTCGATTGTTTTGATGTTGGATTTAAACTGTGTGTTCCAGACATTTCGGGAATTAAACAAAGTTTTTTTTAGAGGGATATAAAAGTCGACTGAGTATTCATCATGGCGCTACAAAGATGTATCAGGATTTACGCAGGTTATTTTGGTGACCGGGTATGAAAAAGGGTATTGCTGAATTTGTATATGTTTGTTTGATATGCTAGAAGTCGAAGATTGAACATCAGAGACCTTCAGGTATGATGCAACCATTGAATGTTCCTGAGTGGAAATGGGATAGCATTTCCATGGATTTTGTGACTGGGTTACCTAAGACCACAAAAGGTAATGATTTGATGTGGATAATTATTGACTGATTAACTAAGTCGGCACAATTCTTGTCAAAGAAGATTAATTATTCTATGTAGAGGCTAGTTGAGATTAATATTGAGGAAATTGTGAAGTTGCACGGTGTACCTTCGAGTATAGTATCAGATAGAGATCTGCGGTTTACGTCGAAGTTTTAGAAGAGTTTGCAAGATGCTTTGGGTACTAAATTGAGGATAAATTCTGCTTATTATCCACAGATTGATGGTCAGACGGAAAGGACATTCCAATCTTTAGAAGATTTGCTGAGAGCTTGTGTATTAGATCAAGGAGGGTCTTGGGATAGTCAATTGCCGTAGGTTGAGTTTACATACAACAATAATTTTCATGCTGGTATTGGAATGGCTCCATATGAAGCATTGTATAGTAAACGTCGTAGTACTTCGTTGTGTTGGTATGAGTCAGGAGAGAGTTGGTGTTTGGACCCGGGATTGTCTAAGAAACAACTGAGAAGATAAGAATGATTCGTGTAAAGGATGAAGACGTCTCAGGGTCGTCAGAAGAGTTATCATGATGAGAGGAGAAAAGAACTTGAGTTCCAAGAGAGAAGATTAGATAAGGGAGTCGTATCTGACTCTGTCCACTCCAGGTAATTTTCGAGGACGAAAATTTTGTAAGTGGGGAAGAGTTGTAACACCCGAAATTCGATTATGAGTAATTGTTGCTTATTTGAGGATAAACGATGATTTTGGAAAATAGGTGGTTATGTGGCCCGATGCATTGTGGTGATATTATTTTAATAATATTAATAATAAGAATAATCATGTAGTATTACTCGAAATTATTGTTTATTTTTTGATAATAATAAAAGTGGGGGTATGGAGGTTATGTCGGTCAATTTGGAATATGAGGAGTACTTTTATATAATATGAATAATTAGTGTATTATTATATTAGTATTATTTAATAAAAATATTGAGGAAAAGGGCAAGATGGTCTTTATGAGGAAAGAGTAAGGTTAAGTTGGGAAAAACATAAACTGGGATAGTTTTTGTAAAAGTGAGAATACGATCAAATTGGATCTATCATGTTTTTGGAAAAGAGCTCTGAAGAAAGGAAGGAGAAGAAGCTCAGAGTCAGGAATTTACGAAGGACCTTGGAGAGGTGTATCAATCGGCGAAATTCTCTAAGGTATGAGGAGTTTTTATAATCTATGATAAATGTATAGGAATTATAATATGAATGGATTAGGATGATATAAGTTTTAAAGGTTTTTGGGGTTTTGAGTTAGGTTGAGTTTTATGAGAAGTCTTGATGAATTAGAGCGATTGGAATGAGTTATAAATGTATATTTGTTTGTATATTTGTTGTCTGGATGTTGTTGAGGTTTAATTGATGTTTTTGAATGGTTTTTGAGTGTTATGATGTGAAATCCGTAATGGGATTTGGGGGTTTTTGGTGTTGAAAACAGTCTGCAATTGTATAGCAGAGAACTGCTGGAAAACGTGCGTTAACCGGTTAACGGTATGGGTTAACCGGTTAACCATTGTAATTTTGGTGAAAATCTGGAATTTCGTAGGCGTTAACCGGTTAACGCTATGGGTTAACCGGTTAACACTGTTGGATTGGCAAATTTTATTTTTAAAGAAATTCATAACTTTCAAACCGTAAGTCCGATTCGCATTCCGTTTGAAGCGTCAGATAGAGTACAAACTGAAATTTATTTTGATGAAGAGAAATGAGAAAAATGCAATAGTTTTTGATAAATGAATTTGTGAGATGGCCTTATAATTACCTTATAATTTACCGGGTACAGGTCAACTCTTGATGTGTCATAGTGGTTATAGGACCAGTGTTCTGGGTGTAATGTCATGATGATATATATGATTATTTGATGGTTGTTTTGCTGATTGAAATGAATGATGCGAATTATTTTGATGAATTTGCGATGTAGCGCATCATTGCATTTCATAATATTCACGATGGGGCTTTGGCCTATTTATTTGCTTCAATCCCATTGTGTGGATTGAAGTGTCTCGATGATTTACGATGTGCTCCTTTGTGGAGGGTTGATGGTCATGTATCCATATCACGATGAAAATGGTACCACATGCATATTGCATATCAGGATGTTAGAATTGCATATTCTGGATGAATTTCATGATTGTGTTGGTGTTGCTTAATTTCATGATCGTGTTGTTGTTGTTGCTGAATTTTATAGTTGATGATGTCATGATATGTAGTACTAATTTGTTTATGATTCTATATTCTTGTACGTTTATGATATATTATGATTACTCACCCTTCCTGCTTGGAAATGTTGCCTCCTTCGTGGGTAACTTGCAGATGTCGAAGAATAGTCCTGCAGTGCAATAGGAGTAATTCATGAGTCTCGGGGCATGCTTTAGTGTTCCTTAGAAGTGGGTCTGGTCTATGTGTCCTGCTCTGTGTCATGTAACACTGGGATGGGTTTTCTTCTGTTAAACTGTTTACAGTTATGTTGTTATTTTGATAAATGTTTTCCATTTTATGATGTTAAATTTAGGATGGTGAAAATAATGTTTAGGAAGTTTTGAATTATGAAGTTTAAATTCCGCTGGGAAATGATTTTTGATATTCTTGATGTTGTTTAACCCGTGTTACGGGACAGGACACTGTTATTTTGATGTTTTATGAAGAAATGTATTACCCTTCTTGTTGATTACTCTGATATTACTCTAGATATTTTGTTTTGGGTAGAAGGGTGTTACAAAAGTCATGATCTAGGTTCGATCCCAGGTCTTCCTTTTTTTTATTATTCTGTTTATTTGCCAAGCTTAATATTTAATTCGTTTTTTCCAAGTCATGTATTAACTGCACGCGCATCCTAGTGGTTGAAGGGTGCATGGAGGAAGCAAAGGACATGGGATCAAAACCCAGCCTACCACATTCTTTTGCCAAAACCTGATTTTTTCTGTTAATTCTTTTTAAATCTTTCTTAATTTTTTCACTTTGTTTTCCTAATTAACTAATATATAAAGCATTTAATCTTTTTTTAGCTTAAAATATTAATAGTTTTCTTTATAATATAATTAATAGTAATTAGGTTGGAATATTTTAGAATTTTTTTTTCTTTTTAACCTTAGTAAATTTTAATTAAATTCCTAATTATTTCCATAATAATAATCTTATTTGGTATATTTCTTTTAATCTTTTGTGAATTAATTGATAAGGAGTGATAATTAAGTTATATTTTCTTAGTAAATAAAAAAAAGGACTTTTTCTAACCCTATTTAAAAAAAAAACTTAAATTATTTTCTTTTATTCTTTTAATTAAATATAACTTTTTTTTCTCATGTAAATAACTAAATTTTATTTTTAATAGTTGATTAATTAAACTTGTATTTTTCTTAATAATTTTTTAACTAACCCTAATTTTCTTAATAAAACTTTAACCCTAACTTCATTTTAACCTAATTTTTGGATTTTCTTTTCGTTTTATATTTTCATTATGTAATTGTTCCTGAGTTGTAATAATTTTGGATTTATTTTTCTTTATTATTTTTGGTAATTGTCCCAAAGCCTTGTAATAGCGTATATTTATTTTTCCGTATTTTAATTATGTTATTTAACTTTTATGGTTAGTAAATAGGGAGTGAAAATATAATTGAAAATCAAATTGGACTTAGAAAATTAAATAAAAAGAATAAATATTTGAAAATAAATCATTCACACACGTAAGTCGATCTATGATCTCCATCTGCACCTCCTAGGGTTACCTCTCTTAAGTTGCCTTTAAAAAACGGTCAAGTCCCTCGAATGTGGGGGTGTCTTAAGTAAAACCTACCAAATAAAATCATCTTGTCCCTCCCCCGGTTAAAAGATCAAGTCCCTACGATGTTGCCTACCATGATCTTGTCCCTTCGGTTTAAAAGATGATAGTCCCTCCCAATTGCTAAAGACACCCCTCTGTTGCCTTCGTTGACAGTACGATGACCATACGCTTGTCCCTTAAACAAATCCAAGGTAACGACTACCTATTCCTTAATAATAGGGACAATCTTACCCTTGAAAGAATATAAAAGAACATGAATGAATTAGTCCAGGGTAGGAACTCCAAGTTACTGGCTTACACCCTTAAAAATATTATTCACACCTCACTATTTTCAAACATTTTTCAAACAAAGGCTTTGTATACATCCATACAAGGATCATTACAAAGTACTTAGATAAATTTCTAAATACACATTACACTTTCCTCTTTCAAAACAATTAAGTAAGCTAAGTAACTAAGAGCCAATGGATAACCATGGATATAAAGGGTGCTAACACCTTCCCTTTATATAACCTACCCCCCGAACTCAAGTCTTTTAAAAACCGGTCTTTCATGTTCTTTTATGTCCTTTCCTTATGGATAAAATAAAAGTCGATGGCGACTCTTACTATCCGCAACATTTATAGAAAGTTAGTTCTCCCACCGTGTTATAGTTACCTTTTCGATTTGTAGGTTTTTGAGCTCAGGGCCATTCAAGGCTTTGCTCGTAAAGTAAATAGTTTTTTGCCCCTCGGGCAGTTCACGAATAAGGGTCACGCTCACCGCCTCGTTTGCCACAGTGAGGTAGAGGTACAACATTTCTCCTTCGTTAGGCCTGGAGAGTACTGAGGGCTCAGATAGTGCTTTTTACGGGTGGGACAGGGCTTACTCGCATTCGTCGGTCCATTCGAAAGTTGATTCTTTGCGAAGGAGTTTGTAGAATGGGAGCGCGTGTTGGGCAGACATAGCCATAAATCGGGCGAGGGAAGCGAGCACTCCGTTCAACGATTGTATACATTTCTTAGAGTTTGGGGTAGGAATATCCGTGAACGCCCGACATTTGTTGGGGTTGGCTTTGATTCCCCGCTCGGTCAAATAAAACCCGAGGAATTTGCATGCTCAAACTCCGAACGTGTATTTTTCAGGGTTGAAGCGCATCTTGCATTTCCGAGCTTGGTCAAACACCTTTTGTAGGTGGAAAGTGTGATCCGTATCTTGCTGAGATTTAACGATCATGTCGTCCATGTATACTTCGAGCATGTCTCCAATTTCTGCTCGGAAAACTTTATTCATCATGCGCTGATAAGTGGCGCCCACATTTTTTAGGCCGAAGGGCATAACATTATAGTAGTAATTGCTCGATTCGGTCATGAAGGTCGTGTGTTATTTATCGGTCACGACCATGGGGATTTGATTGTATCCTGAATAGGCATCCATAAATGATAGTAGTTTGAAACCGGCCGAATTGTCGACCAGTTTATCTATATTTGAAAATGGATAAGCATCCTTCGGGAAAGCCCGATTGAGATCGGTATAATCAACGCACATTCTCCACTTTCCATTAGATTTTTTCACAAGTACAATGTTAGAGAGCCAGGTGGTGTATCGGGCCTCTGTTACAAAGTTTGCCTATAGGAGGCCTTCTACAGCTTTTTCGGCCGCTTTGATTTTTTCGGTCGACTGTTTCCTCCTCCGTTGGGCGACGACTTTGTGATTAGGATCAATGGAGAGATGGTGGCAGGCCACGTCTGGGTCGAGTCCAGGCATCTGTGCCGCGCTCCATGCGAACAGATCTGTGTTTCCTTTCAGGCACGCCTCCAGTTGTTTCTTTTCCAGGTCTGGTAGGTGGGCTCCGATCTTCACACATCTGTTCGGGTCTTCCCCCAAAGGAATCAGCTCAAACTCACCATCGAGGATTGGTCGATCTAACGAAGTGGATGGCTGCTGGAAGCCTTCGGTTTCGTCAGGAAATTTGCAATCTAGGTCGATGGAGTCGACCCGAGGGAAAGGCGCAGGCATTTCTGTATTTCCAGAGGATGTTGAGGCGGACTCTTTAGGCTGGTATGATATCGAGCTAAGGCCTTTAGAGGCTACTTCGAAATAGCGACGGGCATCCTCGACATCACCGTGCAGTGTGGCCACTCTTCCTGATGTCGTGTAGTACTTCATCTTCATATGGACAGTTGATGGAACGGCCAAGAGGTCGACCAACGTTGGTCGATCGAGAATGCATTGATACATGGAAGGGAAATCAACGACCAAAAATTGGACGCGGACTGATCAGGCGGTTTCTGCAGCCCAAACAATGACTATGAGGTCGACATAACCCCATGGTCGGGATATTGCCCCGTTGAATCCCTGCAGATCAGATCCTATGTATGGTGTTAGATGGGTTTCGTTCAACTGAAGTGTCGCGAACAGTTGCGAATACATGATATTGTACGAACTACCCTGATCGACTAGTATTCTTCGAACGTCGAAATTGGCCATCTGGGCCCGAATGAGCAATGAGATGCTAACGTTAGGTGCTCCCCCCAATAGTTACTCCTTGTAAAAGGAGATGGGCACCAAGTTGTCTCTGGGTGGGTCTAACGTAGCGTTCAAGGCCAGTCCCTTTGCGATCAGTTGGTCGAACTTCCTCTTCACGAAACCGACCGTGATCTTGTTAAATCCTCCACCTGAAATCACCATTGCGGAGGGGAATGCTTCCCAGGGGCTATGGGAAGACAGATAGCCCGAACATCTTTGACGATCAGGAAGAAAGAAATCTTCAGGGTGATAGATGTTGAGAGCGATCTGCATATTGGTGTCTGCGGGCACCACCACAACTTCCTCAACATTTATGGTCTCCTGCGCCTACGACCTGAAGGTTTCTTTGGATTTCGTGAATTGTTTGAGGTGGCCTTCTTTTATGAGTATTTCGATTGCGTCTTTCAAATGAATGTAATCCTCAGTATTATGTCTGTGGCTTTTGTGTAACCTGTAGTACTTGGTTTTGTCAATGCCCGACTTGGCGGGCAGTTGCTTGGGGAAGCGAACCCCCTCTTACCGAAATTCTGAATTGGCGCATTCGGACAATATTTTCTCCCTCGACACTGAGAGAGGAGTATACTTGCAAAAACTACCTACTGGTCATCTTTGGTCACGTGGTTCACGGGGGTGATCTTCTTTTCTTTTGTCACCTCCCTGACGAGATGTCGAGGGCTCGTCGACTTTGGAAGGGTTGGCTTCTTCTCTACGCCTGGCATCACGAACGGAGCTGGACATTTACTTCTCCTTGTACTGGATGTACGCTTGCGCCTTCAGGAGGAAAGTGTCCAGAATGACGGGCGTTTCGAGGGCCACTGCTTAGTGAAAGTCAGTGGACGGGCGGAGCCCGCGCTTCAGCAAATATTTTTTCATGTCGTCCGTGGTCGATACCTGGACGACTTATTTGTTGAACCTCATGATATAGGTTCTAAGGGGCTCATCTTTTCCTTGGATAATGGCTTCGAGCGATGCCTCGGTCTTGGGATGGCGCCTGGAAGCGGTGAAATTCCTGGAAAAATATTTTTGAGTATGAATTATAATTTTCATGTTTTTCTGTATTGTGTATGTATAAATATTTATGAAACTACCATTTTTCCTTTCGGTAGGATGTTCTTATTGTGATAATAATCTGAGTTTTACATTTTTTAACAAGCCAACCGATCGTACTTAAGATCTCGTGCTTGACTACATTGATCCCTGGGCTTTAATTCATCAACAAAAGTTCATTGAAGATATTTGTTTTGTTACTCCCCTAAATGGAATGTGTATATTTTTCTGTCTTCTTCCTTTTGAGCTAACATTTTTCTGTGGAACAAAGAAGGCACTAACACTCAATTGTTGCAATTTTTCTAGGTATTAACTTTTTTGTAAACTTTTATGAGTAGATTGGTGATGCCTTGAAGAAATTATTTAACAATGGAATAGTTACGCGCAAAGATATGTGGATCACTTCCAAGCTATGGTTCGTCTATTTTATTTCTACTTATCGATATTTGTGTAACTTATTTTGTTGCCAAGGGTATTTATGCAAACACTCACTATGATAGGAATACCTAACACTTGCCAGAAGACGTCCCAAAGGCATTTGATAGAACCTTACACAATTTGCAGCTCGACTACCTTGATCTCTACCTTGTGTGTAAATGAAAAATGAAACTAATTTCATCTTACATCAGATACTATTTTGTTTGTAATATATCTATGTATTCTTCTAGATTCACTGGCCAGCCAGCATGAAAAATGAACGTCTTACCAAACCTGACATACCAAGCACTTGGAAAGCAATGGAAGTACTCTTCGATTCAGGAAAGGCTCGAGCTATAGGAGTCAACAATTTATCCATGAAGAAGCTTCAGGACCTTTTGGATGTTGCGTGTGTTCCTCCAGCTGTAAACCAAGTGGAATTGCATCCTTTGTTGCAACAACCAAATTTACATGCTTTCTGTAAATCCAAGGGAGTGCATTTATCTGTGATTTTGCAAATCCAATTCAGAAAATAATTCTTATAATTAACGATATGAAATGTTGATTTGATAATGGACTAAATACCCCAATCAATGTTCTTATTCAGGGTTATTCTCCACTAGGTAAAGGAGTTGGGAGTAATATTCTTAAAAATTCAGTTTTGCACATGACGGTCGAGAAGTTGGGGAAGACTCCGACCCAAATAGCCCTTAGATAGGGACTACATATGGGTTACAATATACTTCCAAAGAGCACAAATACAACACGGATCAAAGAAAACATCGATTTGTTTGATTGGTCTATACCAGAAGATTTGCTAGTCAAGTTTAAAGGAGTTAAGTAGGTAAGTCAAACAATCTTACGAGTTATGATCACTTTTATATTGTTGGATCCCGAAACGTTTTAAACTTTTTTCCGATACTTTTTTTGAACTTTTTCTTTTACAAATCGAAGCAGGAAAGAGTAGTTCTAGGAAAACTATTTGTTAGCAAGGCATCTCCTGGGTACAAAACAATTGAAGAACTTTGGGATGGTGAGTAAGAGAAAGTTCCATACGTGTTACTGCATTTCCCCTTTTGAATAAACTTACTTTTTTGTGATCATTGTAATAATTCACTTGAATTTATTTGTATTGAGGATTTGGTCAATATAGTAAGAGATTTGGAATAATTTATATGAATTTATTTATTGACATAAATACTTGTGAGAATATTTATTAGGTATGAATATAAGATTATATATGCACTGTTTCACATAGCAAAATTTGAAGATAATGGAATCAACTTATAATGTATCTAAAATATCTAACAAATCGTTCAGATAAATTTCAGTTCATCAACAAAATCATTACTAACATAGATAGATAATCATTTTCCTAACACTAATTTAAACTAACTTACTTTGATAGTATGATTTTCCCCTTGATGAATGTTTCTTGCAACTCATTTAACTAAATCAACTTTGATACTACGATTGTATAATCTATTAGCATATCCAAACACTTATTTGGACTATATTAATCGAATATTCAAGCATCGCATCGAAGTTAATTTAACAAAATAAGTTTTAGGGTTTTTGTTAAATGATGTGATAACTGAATACAGTTAAGTAGCTTATAGTGCAAGCATTGTAACTACTTTTGTAACAACCATAACTGACTGCTGAGTTGTTATCATATGCAGTAGGCTATAGTATGTTATGATGCAACTCACATTGTACTATATAAGCTCATCACTTGTTGTAAACTAACTAAGTGAATTGATCATACTTTTTTTCACTTCATCTTCCACTTCTTTCTTGTTTGTTAAAGCTTTGTTCAAGCTATTTCCATGGAGTTCCATGGCTACTTTTATGAATCTTAACATGGTATCTTGAGCCTTTCAATCCATTCCCTTCTTCTTTCGTTATGGCTCCACCCACACGCTCTTCCGATCCGCAACTTGATCAAACCAGTCCTTTCTTTGTTCATCCAAGTGATGGACCTTCTTCTGTTACTGTTTCGCCGAAACTTAATGGCACCAACTACCATTCTTGGGCTTGGGCCATGCGTCATGCTCTTGGTGGCAAGATGAAACTCGAATTCATCGATGGCACAATTGATCCCATCACAGATAGCTTCGATCCTCTTTACAATGCATGGAATCATTGCAACATGCTTATTTTATACCGGATTATCAACTTAGTCTCCGATTCCATCACTCAATCCATCATCTTCATGGAAAATTCCATTGATGTTTGGACAGATCTTAAAGAACGAATCTCTCAAGGAGATTTCGTACGCATTTCTGAGTTTATGCAAGAAGTGTATAGCTTGCAACAAGAATCAAAATCTGTTTCTGAATTTTATTCTTCTCTTAAAGTTCTATGGGAAGAACTTGAGGTTTATCTTCCTATCCCTTCTTGTTCATGTCGTGTCAAATGTTCATGCTCAGCTATGCGAAATGCTAGAAAAAATCATTTAACTCTATATGCTATTAGATTCTTGACTGGTTTAAACCCTCAATTCGATGTTGTAAAATTCCAAATTCTTTTACTTGATCCATTACCCCCTATGACCAAGATTGTTTCTATGGTTCTTTAACATGAAAGGAAAAATAATCTTCATCATGTTGAAGATCCCACATCCCTTGTTAATGCTACTTATTCACATAGATACAAGGGTAAACAACATGATTCACATTTTTATGGCAGAACCAATAATAAAGTGTGTACTCACTATGGTAGAACCAACCACACTATTGAAAATTGTTATGCAAAACATGGATATCCCTCTCATATGCAAAAGAAGTATGCTAATCGTTCATCTACAAATGATCCTGATTCAGAACCTGGCCCACAAGCTTCATATGTCAAGATTGTGTCTCCTCCTATCACCACTGAGTAGTATGATCAATTGATGAAATTGCTCCAACAATCCAACATTTCCCAGCCACCCTCTTCAAATCAGGTTAACTCAGTGAGTAGTACATCAGGTAATCCACAGTTTTCTGTTGAGTCTCATTCAATTTCATGTCAGAACTTCTCCTTGGGCTATTGGATTATTGATTCAGGTGCTAGTGACCACATGTGTGGTTCCCCAAACTGGTTTCACTCTTATGTTGAAATTTCCCTTATTCAAGTTTGTATGCCTACATGCCAATTTTCCATTGCAAAGCATGATGGCACTATTAAATTTTCTGATACACTCATTCTGACAAATGTACTTTATGTTCCATCATTTTCTTTAAATCTCATTTATGTGTCAAAGTTGTGCCACTCACTTGACTGCACGGTTGCATTTAATGGTTCAAATTGTTTTATTTAGGAAAGGAGCACTCAGAAGATGATTGGTTCTGGTGATAAAGTACAGGATTTGTATTACTTAATGTCGCTCCCCGGATTTTCATCCTGGTGCAAATGCGAACTGGTGTCAATGGTGTTGAAGGTTAAGGTTGAATAGAGTAGCCTGCTAGGCATTTTTATCCCGAAGGAAAGGTAATGCTGCATAAACCTAGAATGAGATGGATAAGATGGTTGTGAACCAAAGAGACTGAGTAAGGGGGCAGGTTACGACCTGGGAAGGTATTAGCCCTCAGATCGTCCGTCATACTCTACGGGATCCACGCATACCAGATTGTGTTTAAAAGGGGATAGTATATATGCTAAACTGTGTATAAAAGGCTAGGGAGGAATGGATGTATAGAGTGTCAGTGCAATAAGAAAGTGAGTGCTTAAAACTGAGGCTGAGGAAAGAGAACTGGGAGGAGGAGAGGGGGGGGGGGGGGGACAAAGAGACTTTTGTTCGATAACTATTAAGTTATGCCTGCGTATCCTCTCGTACAATGAGGAAGTCAGAACACCGTAGTTCGACCCAAAGAGACTTAGTGTTTTTGTTGTAAACTGCTTGCTTGTCAATGCTCAAGTGTGTGACTCGTCTGGCTCGAGTGCTAACTGTCTCGCATTAGACAGAAGAAGCGAGTTCTCATTTTCAGAGCGAGTGTGATGAGAAAAGAATCCCGGAGGAGACATTTATTGTTTGTTTTTGTGTTTTCAGTTTTTTATTGTTTTTGGTGTTTTGCATCAGATAATGAGCTTAAGCCTTAATCAAGGGTCGTAAACTCATTATATCACCCCTGATTAGGGATAATGAGTCTACTTAAGTATGAGATGAAAATCTCAACTTAATTACCCTAATGATACAGGATTGAGATCATTAACCTACTTGTGATTATTAAGTGTTTTTTGATTTTGTTGTGTTAAGTAATGAGTTTAATCTCTAATCAGGGATTAGTGAACTCATTACACCATCCTAAGAGAAGGATAATAGATGAGAACACTTAAGATGAGGAAGACTCCTCAACTTAATCCATGGTTAGGGATTAAAATAATTATATAACAAGCCTTTATTAAAGTGGATTTTAATTAAAGATGGGATTAAGAAATGGATTTTATGTTTGTAAGACTAAACCTGAGGGGGACTTGTCCATTGAACACTAGGGTTGGTCCCTCTGAACCAACAGGCAGATATGTAACCCTAATATAAGGCCCAAGTTACAAGCTTAAGTCTTAATGATTATTAGGTGTTTTGATTAGGAGGTGTAAACAACTTAAAGGTTTAACACTAAGTATTAAAGTTATACACTCCATCCTAAGATAAGGATACAGGCATAACCCTGATTCAGAGTCTTAAAACTTTAACTGTTTAGCCTTGATTATGAGATGAGAAGCAGAGACTCAAGGAGACTCAAAGGTAAAAACTAGGGTAGACTATGTACAATCCTAAAGTTATCATGCTTGGATATTCCTATGGTTTGTGAGGCTTAGAGAAAGATCTTCAGAAAGTCTTCAGATGGCCACCAAGGAAGAAGAAGCAGATGAAAAGAGAAGAGAAATGAGAATAGGTTACTTACTTCCTGAAGAAGTTAAGTAACCTAAGAGAAAGAAAGGGAGCAAGAGAGAGCATAAGTGAGTCAAACTCACTTCAAAGACAAATAAAGATGCAAATGAAGAGATTAGAAGAGGTTGGATGTGGAGGCAAATCCACATCCTAAACAACTTACCTAAAGCCCCTGAAATGGTTAGTATGAATGCATAAGATGTGAAACAAAAGGAAATAAGGCAAATGACGATGCAATGATCAAGACCAGAAGTGCAAACACAATGCAAATATGTTATGAAATGATGCAAAGACATGTACAATGTTTATGCATGATCATACAAGAGATGGGATGCAAGGGAATGCATGTTAGAAGCTTGAAATCACATGAATACACATAAGAAGTAATGAATGCAAAACATACCAAATGGATGCAACAATGATCAACCAATGTTCATACATGTCCTAAGGTATCTAATATGACATACAAATGCATGAGATGTCATGACAAGTTCATATGATGAAGGCATGCAAAGATGAATGCAAATGAACATGGCAAATTAGGGTTTTAAGAAAGTATGAGATGCACATGTCCACAACAGAAGGATAACACATGATAAAAATTTGAAAATGCAACCAAATGAACCCTAAACACACATAAGATCACTCCCCAAAGATGGAGGTCAGAAGCTATACCAAAGTCAAGTTATGGTTTTTCTAAGTTAGGCTAGGGTTTTGGGTACTTCTTCATGAAAAATTCCAAACAAATAGAAAATGCAATGAAAAAATATGAGTTAAATGCCCTAGATACTACATGCAAAGTATGAAAGAATTCAAAAAGAACCATGTGCAAAATCATCTTGGTTGATCAGAAATGGATTTTTGAAGTTAGGGTTAGAAAAATAGGAAATTTGGAAACCCTAATTCATGGTTAATTGTCAAAACATGATCAAACCCTAAACAAAATTTGTAAGATGAGTTTGTAAATTGTTCTAAATGTTTATGGATGCTTCATGAATATTTTTGTGATTTTTAAATCCCTAAAAGTATTTTTTATTAATTAAAATGAATGAATGAATTAAATAATACAATTAAATGATTTAAAAATATATTTTTAATGCAAAAATTAAAAATAAAAATGTTTTAGGTTTCTGAAAATTATTTAAAGTGAAATTGCAAAAGATCATGATTTTATAAAATAATTTACTATTTTAAATAAATATGAGAAAACAAATGCAAAATAAATAAAAAGAAATGCAAAGTAATCACAATGGATGGCCAGGATTGAGAGTTGAGATGATCAACGTGCCAAGATGAAAGTCAGCATGACTTGGGGTAGTCTGATCCAAGGGTCTAGATTCAAAAATTCACTGCGCGCGTTATCCAATGGTCCTTATTCATTCTGATTAAATTAATTAAGATTTATATAATTAAATGAGATTAGGGTTTAATGAGGAATCGGGGCCATTCGTTCCACTAATTAAACAGGATCTTAGGGTTGTGGTTAAGTCTGGGAAATAAAACACAATTAACCCTAATTACTCTCAGGTGGCCGGAGGGAAGCTCCGGTCACCTTCTCCGGCGAACCCCAAACCCTAGTTTCCTCTATAGCTCACTAAAACTCATAAATCTTGCCCAGAAATGATCCTCTAACATCATACAACACGAATCAATCCACAAAAACCATTTATATCACAAGAATCATGAGAATCGAAGCAAACATCAAACACAGGCAAAATTTCAGAGCATCCTAAAATGGTCATTTCTCACTCATTTTCAAATCTAAATACATCATGGTGATCAGGATAACATATAAATTCAATTAATAACAAGAAAATAAAGATCTGGAAAATTTGTTCTTGATGGATACCTGAACTGAAGACCTTTGAATATGAGCTTTTTGAGTCTTTCCTTGGTGCAAACCAACTCCATTGAACCTCCTGAAGCTAATGTGATGCTTGGAAAGAGTTTGTTTGGGCTATTTTGTGATATCCAGTTCTGGTTTGGCAGAAAATGGAGTTCTTGTGTGTTGAGTTTTAGGCCATGGCAATGGGTGGGATGTGTTCCTTAGGGCATGTATGATTGAATGGTGAAAGAAAATTTGATGTTTGATGGCTGTGTAATGAGTTTAGAAGAAGGCAAGTTTGAGAGGATTTTTTGCAATTTGATGATATGGTCCCTTTCAAGGCTTGATGTTATGTGTTTTATACTTCTTAAGGTTTGTATAAACAATGCTATTGGTCAGAAGAGTTGTTGTGGCACTGTGGGATTGACATGGCTTGAAATGCAAAAAGTCAAGATTTTGTGAACTAGAGGCATGGACTGGGACATAGATGTTTTGAAGGGTGGTTCTGCATCAACTAACTTCATGGAGCACCCTTGGATCATTTATCATGAACTGTAACACTTGGATCAAGTGTTAGAAGTGATTTTGCATTTTTCCAACTTTGTGAATTCTTGAAGAAAAAGTCATGAAAACCCTTGGTTCTTGGCATAATTCTGGTCAAGGAAAGTTGTATTATGTTGTTATGATATGTAGAAGTGCATTAGAGGTCATGAGAAGGCTTGGAAAGCAAAATTGCACATTTCCCTTTTTGGCATGAACTTGAAAATTATGTGATTTTTGCCAACTTTGATCCATCATAACTTGAGTTCTAGGATGAATCAAGAGGAGTTCTTGTAATTTTTGAAAATGGGAAGATCCAACTACAACTTTCATGTTTGAAAAAAATTTCATTTGAAGCCTTTTTGATCAAGAAAGAGGAGGTTGAAAATCTTTCCCAAAATGGAAAGTTTACATTACAAGTCATGTCCAAAAATGGAAACTTTGAAAATGGCTCAAAATTCTCCAATCTTGTGAACTTCTAACCATTCCCAAGATCAAATAAAGATCATAGGACCTAAAATTGATGAAGATGACCCTTTGGTACCCTTGATGGAGGCCTCAGATGCCCTGATTCTGATTTTTCTTGCACAACACGTTACCATTTGATCAGATGACTTCCACAAAGAATATTTGCTTCAAATTTGATACACATGCTCCTTATAACATATATAGACCATTAGAATCAAGAATGGCCAAAAAATTTAAGTGTAAAGGCCTCAAACTTGAAACCCTAATTTCTGGCCATCTGTGTAGGAAACCCTAAGCCTGCCTGGGTACCAGTGCAATCCTATGAGATTTTGTGACTTTAAAGCAAACTTGGAGGTATAATATGATCATAGAACACTCATGGACCCTCTTGGCATGCTTCATGGCCTCTGAGATAGCTCAAACCACTTCTAAGATTCATTTGATCACAAACCCTAGTTATGCAACTTATGCAGTGAAATAACTATGCAGTGTGAGATGGTATGCTTATGCAATGAAATATGAAGGATCACAAGACAAGGTGTGAGAAAAAAGAGAGGGCAAATTTGGGGTGTTTACAGCTGCCCCTATTCAAGCATGAGTTAGTTGTGTAGGATGTAAGCGCCTGACGCAACAGACAAACAAGATAACTTGTGGTTGAATACCAAGACAATCCAAAATTTGCACTCTTTATTATAAGAAGAAAAGGGATATAAATTGTAATAGACAGTATAGACTGAATATCAAATGATAGAGACGGAGGACGACCATCAAGTAGAGGACGACTGTTAGGGATAAAAATGGCGAGAAACGCACTGACGGGGATGAGCATCATGCTGGGGAATAAAGAATCCGCGACGGGGACGGCCATCGAGTAAAGTGATGAAGGACGATCATCAAGATAAAGAAGAAAACTACGATGGGGATGGCCATCGGGTAAAGGATAAATGAAAAAAATGATGAGGGACGGTCATCCAAAAGGTGAAGGACGATCACCGAGCAGGGGACGACTGCTGAAAAGATCACGACATATGACGAATGTCGGATAGAAAGATCAACGATGGGGACAACCATCGGATAACATGATGAGGGACGGTAATCAAGAGGTGAAGGAAGATCACCTAGCAGGGGACGACTGCTCTGTTGGGGATTATCTTGACATATGACGAATGCTGGATAAAAAGATCGACAATGGGGACGACCATCAGATGAATGATGAGGTACGATCATCAAAAGGTGAAGGACGATAACCTAGCAGGGTACGACTGCTGAGGATTATTGCGACATATGACGAATGTCAGATAGAAAGTTTTTTTGTTGGCGACTTCTGGGGATAGATAAACACGGACGAGTGTTTTAATCCCTAAAAATAAAATGGTATAAGTGTTTCGACATTGTGTATAGATTAAAGATACAGACGAGTATCCTTAGGACCACGATACGGACGCGTATCGATAGAAACAAACAACGACGTGTGTTTAATGAGTGATGATACGGACGAGTATCAACTGTTTGAACAAGGAACACAGACGAGTGTTAATCTGCTAGGGAGAAGAATAAGATATAGACGAGTATCAAAGAATTATGTATAAGTAGGATACGGACGAGTATCAGAAGGATTGTGTATAAGTATGTACAAGTATTTGTATTGAGAGTGCAAAAGGATATTTTGGCTTTTATCTGCAGGGGATAAATTTTTGTGTATTGCTGGAGGAGTGATTTTGGTATTTGCAGGTGACTGGCTTGAACCTAGCTTATGATCATGCAAATGTTTGATTTTTGCCGTAATGCTCCGTATTAGACGGAATGCTACGCTATGTTTGGGGAGGAATGATGTGAATGCTATGATTATGCAAATGAGAGAAACGAGATCCGAGATCTGAAATCTGCTAGGAGAACGGATCACTAGGCAATCTGTGGGGAGAAAGGATCACTGCACGATCTTTCTGGAGAACTCTGGGGGAAGAAATCTGTGGGGATCCAATGCTGGGGATGAGAAGATCTGGTAACTCGTTGGGGAAAAGTGATTTAGGTATTTCTTTGGAGATCCTGCTTGGGGAGGAGAGAACTTCTGGGAAGTAATCTGTCGGAGGATCAGCTTTGTAGGGGATACTCTGAGGGGATAAAAAGCTCAGTGGGGGAATACTTTCGTCAAGTAGTCCTTCTGATGATGTGATCGTTGGCTTGGCTGGGGATATAGTGCCTGATATGCCCCATGTTGTGAAAGATTATTTGCCTTGAGTACCTGCAACCTGTTAAACAAAGGAGACGTACAAGTGTCCCGAGGTATCCTCAACCGGATTTCTTCATAGGAGTTAGGTTCGCTTAAGAGCACATATTTTCTGCAAGCATTTATTGAAAATGGCTTATATGTTTTCATGCAAATGTTGTATTACGAACTTTGGACATTTTGCAAACTAAACAAAAAGGTACAAAACAAAGTGTGAATGAATATTTGACTTTATTGATTTGTGTTCCCTGAATAGGTGAGTACAGTGAGGAAGCTAATCCCTGAAATGAGAAGGCTGCTGCAAAATTGGGAAAATAAAAGTCCTATTCGACAATGTTGAAGTTGACGCTTCAATGAGCTTCCTTTGCTATGACCTGTATGACCTGAACACTCTTCTTATCTTGCTTTCTGAAGAAAGTTGATTCTGACCGACGCTTTGTCCTTTCGAAGCTTGCCATGTTATGTGAGTGATACAGATGAATTCAGAATGCAATTGTTCGCTTATATCCCTGATTTTGCATGGATCGCCTGTAGATGTTTAGAATTGGCAGAATTTTTGACCAACAAGAAGTGTTGAATTTAGTTCAGGATGTCACATAAGATGTTGTGACATTATCAAACAGAGTATAAGTAAATGAACTAAATTCAGGATGTCACACCAAATGTTGTGACATTGTATCAGTTAATGAAGTAAGTTCAGTTTACAGGATGTCACACCAGATGTTCTGACATTGTATCAGTATATGAAGTAAGTTCAGTTTTCAGGATGTCACACTAGATGTTGTGACATCTCAAACCTGCTACCATAATTAATTAATGATTAACAGAACTGAGTAAATTAAGGGAAGTTATCTGGAATTAATTATGGATGAATGAAACAGAAGAAGGCGCATCTATAGGGAGATTGATTATATGAATTCAGTATAATCAGAAGAACTGACTCATCTAGAATCAAGGAAGTAACAAACCCTAATTCAAGGTGATGGCAGCATGCGTATCAGGATTGGATAACCTACAGAAAGCCCAAAATCCAAACACCTATTTAAGCAACAGAAACTCTCAGAATAGAGTACGAAATTAAGAAGACTAAATAGGGTGTTTGTGTTTTAATAGCAGGTTGTTTTTTGTGTATCACTTTATGAGATTTTAAGCAAAAGTGTATTTGTGTCTTGATTGAAACTGTGAAGTAAGATCAAGCTGTTTTGTTTGAAGTATGACTTCAATTTTATTAAACTTGTAAACATATCACTGTGTGATTGAGGGGGAGTGAGTTGGTACTCATATCTAAGTTGTGTCTTAGGTAGAAATTGCCTTGGGTAGATATTAAGTGAAAGATTAAACTGAGTGGTTTAAGTCTAGAATTAATATTACTTATATTGGATTTCCTTCCTGGCTTGGTAGCCCCGAGATGTAAGTGTGGTTATACACTGAACTGGGTTAACAATTTCCTGTGTTGTTTAATTTTCCGGCACTTTAAGTTTTAGTCAAGTCTTCAAGTGTTTAAACATCTCATTCGACATCACGTACCTGATCACAGAATTTCAATTGGCATCAGAGCAGGCACCCTGCCTGTTTAACTGGGTGAGATCTAGGGACTGCAAATTCTGGAAACATGGACAGAGATGTAGGATTTGTAAACAGACCACCTATATTGGATGGATCTAATTATGACTACTGGAAGCCAAGAATGGTAGCATTCTTAAGATCACTTGACAATAGGGCCTGGAAAGCAGTCAACAATGGATGGGAGCACCCTGTCCAAGACAACAAAGATGGAGCAAAAGTGTTGAAACCTGAAGAAGAATGGAGTAAGGAGGAAGAAGATTAAGCACTTGGCAATTCCAAGGCCTTAAATGCTTTATTCAATGGCATTGATAGGAACATCTTCAGACTTGTGCATCACTGTGAGCTGGCCAAAGATGTTTGGGACACTCTCAAAACAACTCATGAAGGAACATCAAAGGTGAAGATGTCAAGACTTCAACTTCTCACCACCAAGTTTGAAAACTTGAGAATGAAGGAAGATGAGACAATTCATGAGTTCTACATGAACATCTTAGAAATAGCCAATACTTCTGGTGCTTTGGGAGAAAAGATGACTGATGAAAAGCTTGTAAGAAAGATTCTCAGATCTTTGCCAAAAAGATTTGACATGAAGGTCACAGCAATAGAAGAGGCTCAAGACATATGCACAATGAAGGTTGAAGAGCTCATTGGTTCCCTGCAAACATTTGAGATGGCAATGAATGACACAATTGTAAAGAAGAACAAAAGCATAGCCTTGGTGTCAAATACTGATAAAGAAAAAGAAATTAATGAAGCAGAACCTGAAGAAAATTTATCAGAAACCATTGCTATGCTTGGAAGACAATTCAAAAAGATTCTCAGAAAGATGGAAGACAAGTCCAGACCAAGTGGAAGATACTCAAACTCTTATGAGAATAAAAGACCTTATGATGCTAATAGAAGGTCAAATTATGATGAAAAGACCAATCAAGAAAAAAGGATTAAATGCCATGGATGTGAAGGATATGGACACATCAGAAATGAATGTCCTACCTATTTAAAAAGGCAGAAGAAAGGTCTCTCTGTAACCTGGTCTGATGAAGACTCAGGATGTGATTCAGAAGAAGAATCAGCTAAGCATATCACTGCTCTAGCTGGATTATGTGAATCTGAAAGTAAATCCAGTGATGAGGAGCTTACTTTTGAAGAGCTTGAGCAATCATACAGAGAACTGGTTAAAAGGAGCACTGAAATATGCATGGAGAGTATAAAGCAGAAGAAGCAGATTGAGGCACTAAAGGATGATAAAACAAGTGATCTAGAGATCATTGACACCTTGAAAAGTGAAGTAAGCCTTCTCAACTCCAAGTTAGAGCATATGTCTAAATCTGTTAGAATGCTGAACAGTAGCTCAAACACACTGGATGTTATTCTCAACAACAATAAGCATTCAGGGGATAGAAGTGGACTGGGATTTAACAAAGTTCATAAGGTTGAATCTAGCACCAGCAAAACTACTTCAAATTCCATACAGTCAAACAATATGTCCCAACTGATGCTTCAACATCATGAAAAGAACACAAAGTCAAACATAATGTTCCAACAGATGTCTCAACATCATGAAAAGAATATAATGAAGAAGAAGTATCAAAGATGGAGATGTCATCATTGTGGAAGGTTTGGACACATCAAACCTCATTGCTACAAGTTGCATGGATATCCAAATCAGATGTATCAGCAACCTCCTAAGCAGAAGATAGAGGTTACTAAGAAAGTGCTGCATAGACATCAACATCAAAGATATCAGCAACCCCCTAAGCAGAAGACAGAGGTCATCAAGAAAGAATGGGTACCTAAAGCTAGTCTTCATGCTGATCAAAGCTACATACCCAGGAACAAGTTCAACAAACAACCTTGGAGCTCTACTAATGGACACTACACAGGGCAGAGGCATCAAAAGAAACCTCAATACAAATGGTCAAAGAAGGGTGTTGCATATATAGCTCATACATCTCTAAGAGTATCAGCTAAAGAAGACTGGTACTTTGGCAGTGGATGTTCAAGACACATGACTGGATTGAAGAATCTGCTAGTAGACTTTAAGTCATATTCATCCAGATATGTAACCTTTGGAGATGGAGCTAAAGGAGAAATCAAGGGAGTTGGGACCTTGGACTGTCCAGATGTACCAAGACTAGATGATGTGCTGCTGGTGAAAGGATTGACTGCTAACTTGATCAGCATAAGTCAATTATGTGATCAAGGTTACAGTGTAAACTTTACCAAAACTGAATGCATAGTGTCTAATAAAGAACAGAAGGTTGTCATGAGAGGAGCCAGATCTAAAGACAACTGTTATATGTGGGAACCTCAAGACTTCGGTCTCACTTCAACTTGCTCTTTAGCCAAAGAAGAAGAAGTGAAACTATGGCACCAAAGACTGGGTCATCTTCATTTCAGAGGCATAAAGAAAATCATATCTATGGAAGCTGTGAGAGGTATTCCTAAACTGAAGATTGATGATGGCAAAATATGTGGTGAATGTCAAATAAGAAAGCAAACCTAGATGTCCCATCCAAAGCTTCAACATCTGACAACTTCCAAAGTTTTGGAATTATTGCATATGGATCTTATGGGACCTATGCAGGTTGAGAGCCTTGGTGGTAAGAGGTATGCCTATGTGGTGGTTGATGATTTTTCAAGGTATACATGGATAAATTTTATCAAAGAAAAGTCTGACGTATTTGATGTATTCAAAGATTTATGCCAAAGAATACAAAGAGAAAAAGCCAGTTGTGTGGTCAGAATAAGAAGTGACCATGGAAAGGAGTTTGAGAACAAAAAATTCTTAGATTTCTGTTCTTCAGAAGGAATCAATCATGAATACTCATCACCAATCACTCCTCAACAGAATGGGATTGTTGAGAGGAAGAATAGAACTATCCAAGAATCAGCAAGAGCTATGATCCATGCTAAAAAGTTACCATTGTACTTCTGGGCTGAAGCTATGAACACAACTTGTTACATTCATAATAGAGTCACTCTAAGGAAAGGAACCTTGTCCACAATCTATGAAGTCTGGAAGGGCAGAAAACCCACAGTTAAGTACTTCCATGTGTTTGGAAGTAATTGTTATATTCTGGCTGATAGGGAGCAAAGAAGAAAAATGGATCCTAAAAGTGATGAAGGGATTTTCCTTGGATACTCTATAAATAGCAGAGCCTATAGAGTATTTAACTCTAGAACCAAGGTTATCATGGAGTCCATAAATGTAATAATTGATGATGCCCCTGCAGATGTTACAGAAGATGTTGGAACATCTGTTGACAGCCAAACTGAAGCTGAAGAAAAGAGTGATCATCCTGACTTCACTCAAACTGATGCAAGGACAGAACAATCCAGCAAACCTCCCTCCATCAGAATCCAGAAGGATCATCCCAAAGATTTGATAATTGGGGATCCCAACAGAGGTGTAAGCACTAGATCAAGAGAGGTGATTTCAGGTTCTTGTTTTGTCTCAAAAATAGAACCTAAAAACATCAAGGATGCTCTTACTGATGAGTACTGGATTTGTGCTATGCAAGAAGAATTAGGTCAATTCACAAGGAATGAAGTGTGGGATCTTGTTCCTAGACCTGATGACATAAATGTGATTGGCACTAAATGGGTGTATAAGAACAAGTCAAATGAGCAGGGAGTTGTTACAAAGAACAAAGCTAGACTTGTAGCTCAAGGATACACACAAATTGAGGGAGTAGACTTTGATGAAACCTTTACACCAGTAGCAAGGCTTGAATCAATCAGACTACTTCTAGGAATAGCTTGTATCCTGAAGTTCAAACTATTTCAAATGGATGTGAAAAGTGCCTTTCTAAATGGATATCTTAATGAAGAGGTATATGTAGAACAGCCTAAGGGATTTGTTGATCCAAGCTGTCCAAACCATGTGTACAAACTAAGGAAGGCTCTTTATGGACTGAAGCAAGCTCCAAGAGCATGGTATGAAAGGCTGACTACTTTTCTTATCAAGCAAGGGTACAGGAAAGGTGGAATAGACAAAACCTTGTTTGTTAAAGATGAAGAAGGAAATGTCATGATTGCTCAAATATATGTAGATGACATTGTTTTTGGTGGGATGTCAGACAGGATGGTTAAACATTTTGTCACTCAAATGGAATCTGAATTTGAGATGAGCTTAGTAGGAGAACTAACCTACTTTCTTGGATTGCAAATAAAGCAAATGGAGGACTCCATGTTCATTTCCCAAAGCAAGTATGCTAAGAACATTGTCAAGAAATTTGGGATGGACAATGCTACTCATAAAAGAACTCCTGCCCCCACACACTTAAAGCTGACTAAAGATGACAAGGGTGAGAATGTAGACCAAAGCCTATACAGAAGTATGATTGGAAGCTTATTATATCTTACTGCTAGCAGACCAGACATAGCCTTTGCAGTAGGTGTATGTGCAAGATATCAAGCTGATCCAAAAGTTAGCCATCTAAACCAAGTCAAGAGAATTCTGAAATATGTCAATGGTACTTGTGACTATGGCATAATGTACTTTCATGGATGCAAACCAATTCTCACTGGCTTCTGTGATGCTGATTGGGCTGGAAGTGCTGATGACAGAAAGAGAACATCAGGAGGATGCTTCTTTCTAGGAAACAATTTGATTTCTTGGTTCAGTAAGAAACAAAATTGTGTATCCTTATCTACTACTGAAGCTGAATACATTGCAGCTGGAAGCAGTTGTTCACAGTTGGTTTGGATGAAGCAAATGCTCACAGAGTACAATGTCCCACAAGATGTCATGACATTGTACTGTGACAACTTAAGTGCTATTAACATATCAAAGAATCATATTCAACATAGCAGGACCAAACATATTGATACCAGGCATCATTTCATCAGAGATCTTGTGGAAGAGAAAGTGATCTCATTGGAACATGTAGCTATAAATCTGCAATTGGCTGATATATTTACTAAAGCTTTGGATGCTACCCAACTTGAAAACCTAAGGGGCAAATTGGGAATCTGCTTATGTGAAATATAGCAGTTATGGAGATGTGCCAACATGTCCTATGACATCGTGTGGCATGATCATCAGATGGCAACACCAGTCTGGTCAAAAACTCTGTGTATTTCACTCCTTAAAATTCTCCAAGTAAAGGCTCTTATAAAGGTTCTAGCTTGCTCTCAACTATTCATCTTCTCATCATCCTCTCAAAACGAATTGAATACTCTAACTGATTTTCAGAACTCATCAAACTCATTCAAACCTAAACTCTTCATTCACCACTTTTGAAAATGTCTCAACATCAAAACCCTAACCTCTCTGATGAAATTCTCAACCAAGAGGATGTGGTGCATGCAACCCCCATTTCTGTGGTACCTATGGACTCAACTCCCATGGACAAAATCAGAGGAAGTGTTCCTCTTGCTCAGAAGCCTAGAACTCCAACAGTGAGAAGAGCAAAGGAACCTGTATTCAGCAAAGCCAAAGGAATGCCTTCATCCTCAAACACCATTCAAAAAGCCTCTGAGCAAAGAGTTGTGAGTGGCATATCTATCCCTCTGAACACCATGCCAGCTCCACAAGAAGAAAAACCAAAACAGGCTGAATAAGACACCCCTGTCCAACAAGATGTTCCAATAGATGTTGAAACATCTGAGGAACAGCACAAAGCAGCTACTGATGTTGATGATGAAACATCTGAGGACCAGCATAAGGCCTCTACTGATGATCAAGCCTCTGTTGATCCACCTGCTGAAGAGGAGACTACTCAATCTCCTCTTGTTGTTGACATAGAGCATAATTCTGACACAGAAATCATTGCCTCTGTGACCCCTAGCATAGCCAAAAGGCTCAGAACTAGGAAGGAAAAGAAGACTGCAGGACATGCAACTCCTGAGAAGAAGCAACCTACACCAAAGAAGGACAAAGCTAAAGTTGCTTTTGGTCCTACCAAACAATGGAGCAAAGTGCATACACAAAAGAGGAAAGCTGTCACTCCTCCAGATTCTGATGTTGAAGAGGATGTCCCAACATCCCCACCAAAGAAGAAACCAGCACCTTCAAGGTCCTCCTCTGCTGTTCCAGAAGCTCCTCTGGACAACATTTCATTCCATCATGTGTCAAGTGTGAGCAAATGGAAATTTGTCTACCAAAGAAGGGTAGCACTTGAAAGAGAGCTGAGCAGCAATGCACTTGAGTGCACTGAGGTAATTGATCTCATCTCTTCTGCTGGCTTATTCAAAACAGTGTCAAATTTCTCTCCTTGCTATGAGCTGCTAGTCAAGGAATTTATTGTCAACCTTCAAGGAGACTGTGCTGATGGTAAGTCAGCTGACTTCAGAAAGGTGTATGTAAGAGGGAGATGTGTGAAATTCTCTCCTAGGGTTATCAACCACTATCTAGGAAGAGAATCTGATGGACCTAATGAGTTAGGGAAGACTGATAACCAGGTTTGCAAGGTCATCACTGCTAATCAGGTCAAGACTTGGCCAGTCAATGGGAAGCTTTCTGTTAGCTTGCTGACAAGGAAGTATGCAATGCTGCATAGGATTGGCACTGCAAACTGGGTCCCTACCAACCATACCTCCTCAATAGCAACTGGATTGGGCAGGTTTATATATGATGTGGGCACCCAAACAAAGCTGGATTTTGGGGCTTATATTTTTTATCAGACATTGAAGCATGTTGGATCATCTGCAAAAAAGCTGCCTATTGCCTTCCCTTCTCTGCTGTGTGAAATAATTCTTAGCCAGTATCCAGGTATCCTCACTGAGAAGGATTCAATCTGCAAAAGAGAGAGTCCTCTGGCCTTCAACTACAAGCTGTTCTTAAGTCATCATGCAGCTGATGTTGAAGCTCCCTCTGGGACATCTGCTGGACCTTCAAAGGCAAAGTCTCCAATATCCAAAGCTGCTTTGATTGCTGAGCTGAAGAACACATGCAAAGAACTGGATGCCAGGAAGCAGAAGCTTGAGGAGATTATCCAAAGGATGGAAATTGAAGAGAGTGCTCAAAAGGCTGCTGCTTCTGATGAGGAAACTGAAGAAGAGGAAGACACTGAATATGAAGATTCTGAGTGAAATATGTATGTGAGGAATATGTAATGTCTGCTTCAGCATTGTATTTTGAATTAGTAACTTTGTAATTCTCTCTGTAAACTTTGGCCCCAATTTATGTCTAACAAGGGGGAGAAAAGAACTGAACAACAACAACAATGTATGATGCAACTTACTGATTAATGAAAAACTTATGTTTGCTTCTGAACTAAAGCTGTGTTTTTAATGAAAAATTTATGTTGCAATAAGTCTGAACACATGTAGGTTTGAGGGGGAGTAAACTCACACATGACTCAACAGAAAAGAACGGTTGTACTCTGATAAAAGAAATTTTGCTGCACTATGATAAACCAGAAAAGTATGTTAGCCAAAAATTAGCCAAAGGGGGAGTTTGTAGATGTTTAGAATTGGCAGAATTTTTGACCAACAAGAAGTGTTGAATTTAGTTCAGGATGTCACATAAGATGTTGTGACATTATCAAACAGAGTATAAGTAAATGAACTTAATTCAGGATGTCACACCAGATGTTGTGACATTGTATCAGTTAATGAAGTAAGTTCAGTTTACAGGATGTCACACCAGATGTTGTGACATTGTGTCAGTATATGAAGTAAGTTCAGTTTTCAGGATGTCACACCAGATGTTGTGACATCTCAAACCTGCTACCAGAATTAATTAATGATTAATAGAATTGAGTAAATTAAGGGAAGTTATCTGGAATTAATTATGGATGAATGAAACAGAAGAAGGCGCATCTGTAGGGAGATTGATTATATGAATTCAGTATAATCAGAAGAACTGACTCACCTAGAATCAAGGAAGTAACAAACCCTAATTCAAGGTGATGGCAGCATGCGTATCAGGATTGGATAACCTACAGAAAGCCCAAAATCCAAACACCTATTTAAGCAACAGAAACTCTCAGAATAGAGTACGAAATTAAGAAGACTAAATAGGGTGTTTGTGTTTTAATAGCAGGTTGTTTTTTGTGTATCACTTTATGAGCTTTTAAGCAAAAGTGTATTTGTGTCTTGATTGAAACTGTGAAGTAAGATCAAGCTGTTTTGTTTGAAGTATGACTTCAATTTTATTAAACTTGTAAACATATCACTGTGTGATTGAGGGGGAGTGAGTTGGTACTCATATCTAAGTTGTGTCTTAGGTAGAAATTGCCTTGGGTAGATATTAAGTGAAAGATTAAACTGAGTGGTTTAAGTCTAGAATTAATATTACTTATATTGGATTTCCTTCCTGGCTTGGTAGCCCCTAGATGTAAGTGTGGTTATACACTGAACTGGGTTAACAATTTCCTGTGTTGTTTAATTTTCCTGCACTTTAAGTTTTAGTCAAGTCTTCAAGTGTTTAAACATCTCATTCGACATCACGTACCTGATCACAGAATTTCATCGCCCTTTCGGGTTTTCAATCCACCGGGATACCCTTTTTTGCCTGAGTTGTCTGACGTAGCTTTTCAACTCAACGGATGTACACATCTTTTTTTCAATTCTTCTCTTATTTTTGTCCGAGTCTTTTATTCTGTTTTCGACTCGCCGGGATGCCCTATTTTTGCCTGGACTTACATTCTATTTTTATGTCCAGTGGGTCCTTTATGCGAAGTATTTTTTAACTGCATCTGAATTCACAGTAGACGGGAAGTCTTCACCATCCATGGTTGCAAGCATCAGTGCTCCGCCCGAGAAGACTTTAGTTATCACATAGGGACCTTCATAGTTTGGTGTCCACTTGCCTCTATGGTCTGTATGTGGAGGAAGAATCCTTTTCAGTACAAGCTCTCCCACTTGATATAACTGACCATGACAGATAACTGCTAATCTCTTTTCTTCAATCAGGCTCAGTTGGTTATAACGAGATCAGACCCATTCTACTTCGTCCAGTTATACATCCATCATTACCCGCAAGGAGGGTAATTAAACTTCAACATGTAGGACTACTTCCATACCATACACAAGCTGATAAGGTGTTGCCCTGGTAGATGTTCTGATGGAAGTTCGGTACCCATGCAAGGCGAATGGTAACATTTCATGCCAGTCTTTGTATGTGACTACCATCTTTTGCACAACTTCTTAATGTTCTTGTTAGCCGCCTCAACATCGCCATTCATCTTTGGCCTGTAAGAAGAAGAGTTGTGATGTTGAATTTTGAAGTCTCGGTACAGTTCTGCCATCATTTTGTTGTTAAGGTTTGAACCATTATCAATAATGATTCGCTCGGGAACTCCATATCGACAAATGATATCCCTTTTCAAAAATTGGGCTACCACTTGCTTGGTGACATTTGCATACGAAGCTGCTTCAACCCATTTGGTGAAGTAATCAATGGCTACCAGGATGAATCTGTGACCATTTGAAGCAGTTTGCTCGATATTTCCAATCATATCAATGCCCCACATGACGAAGGGCCAGGTTGAAGACAATATATTCACAGGATTGGGAGGCACATGCACTTTGTCTACGTAGATCTAGCATTTATGGCACTTTCTGGCATAGGCGCAACGGTCTGCATCCATTGTGATCCAGTAGTAACCTGATCTTAACAATTTCTTTGCCATTGCATGTCCTCCGGCATGGGTACCGAAAGAACCTTCATGTATTTCGTGCATTAGTAGGTCTGCTTCCTTCTTGTTAACACATCTGAGCAAGACCATGTCGAAGTTCCGCTTGTATAAGGAGCCATCAGTATTGAGGAAGAAACTGTCGGCTAGCCTTCGCAATGTCTTCTTATCATTAGACGATGCCCCAGGTGGGTATGTCTGAGTCTCTAAGAAGCATTTAATGTCGTGGAACCAAGATTTATTGTCAATGACAGTGTCCACAGAGAATATATACGCCGGTCGGTCTAGTCTGGATACTAAAATCCAAGGTACATAGTTAGCAGTCTGTACTTTGATCATAAATGAAATAGTGGCCAGGGCATCTGCAAACTGATTCTCATCTCGAGGGATGTATTCAAGATTGACTGTTGTGAAGAAAGTCAACAATCTCCTCGTATAGTTGTTGCACCCCAAAATTTGCCCTCACCTAGTCAAGTCATTGTGTACCAAGGTATCCCAAGAGGTTCATAAGGTTCACAAGGTTCACAATTAGTCAGAAAGTTTGACAATCCCCTCAGATAATGCATCCTCCTAAGCAATGCATCCTAAACTAGGGTTTTGGATTTCATCAGGTTAAATGGACTTCCAAATCTTAAAGTGAGCTTCATAGCATCCTATATTTCTTCAAGAATCCCTATGTCAAGTTTCAAGGCTTTCCCAAAAGGTTTGCTCAGTCAAATGATCAGATATGCAAAAATCAGTCAAAAAGTCAAACTGAGGTCAACTGTGGTCAAACCAAAGTCAAACTTCATGATTTTTTGCCAACATCAAGTATATGAAGTAAAATTCATCATTTGATCAAGGGTTGATCATGATTCATCAAGGAGATTTCAGATCATCAAGAATCAGGAGTTTCTAAATTAGGGTTTTCACAGGAAAAGTCAACTGAACTTTGACCAGCCATAACTTTCACATGCTTCATCAAGAATTTTCCATACAAAGCTAATTTTGAAGGAAATTGAATTCTCTACAACTTTGTGTCTCACAATCAAAGCCCAAAAATGCTTCATTTGGAAGGTATGAGCTAAGACATTATAGGTCATTTTAAAAGTCAACATCTTCCAAAGGGCATAACTTGAGATTGGTAAAGGATATGGACATGAAACCAAAGAGGTTTGTTATAGGACTATTTAAGCTTTCCAAAATGTCCAAGAACACCTCCATATCCTTAAAATTGAGGGATTTGTGTCTTTGCAAAGTTGGGAAATTTTGGAGGGGTTTATTGAGCAAATGGGATCTTAGAACCAATTCTTTCCACATGGGCTTGCATTTTTATGACCCAATCACTACCATGACATCATGCACGAACCAAAAATCATTTATTAAGATTTTTATTATTTTTATTTTATTTATTTTTATTTTATTCATTTAAAATCATTTAAAATCAAAATAAAATATGAAAACTCAATATTTGAATGAGATTCTTCTTCTAGAAAATCTTAAAAGTCATTTAAAGATGATTGGAATCAAGCAAATTCGTGCTAGCCTAAAATAGAAAGGTTTGGTGAGATTTTTTTCAATATTTGAATCATATCTTTCTTCAATCTCAAGCTATCCAAAAGCCCAAAGAATAGACAAGTTTTATGACCTAATTTCATTCACTATAAGACTATGAACATGATACAATACTAGGGGACGAAATTTGCAGCCTCCAAGAGTAAGAAAAAAGTTTCAATTTTCACAAAAAAAGTGGCATTCGGTTTTGAACTTAGAGGCACTTTCAAGGAAAAATAAAGGTTGCTTTAGCTTCCTTGAGACTCTCTGATCGTATCCCCATCATCACCTTCATCCATATCATTACAAAATGCATAAACCGAATCAATGTTATTGCACTTTTATGATTTTTTCGTTTTCTATTGTTTGTGCATTATAAATTGTGTTTGATGATTGTTTTGTGTTTGTGATAAGCTCAAGAACGTTTCTGGACAATTTAATTAGAGTTTCATGGCCAAACCGTAAGGACACCATTGTTAGGGTTCCAAGCTTCGAATTAGGGTTTCACGATTAACCAAATATAAATGGATTCAAAGAACATGGATAGACCGTATGCATTATGAGGAATTCATTAGCATAGTTAATTTGATGAAATTGTACCGTTTGATTGATGTTTGAATTTCGCAGGTCATGAACTTGAAAGAATTCGTAAGAAAAATCGCAGTTGAATTCGTATGAATTTTCGCAGGAAAATTGGAGAAGATGAAGTAGCTTGGCGCTGAAAACCAAATTCAAAATTTGGTTTTAAAATAAAATGTCTTGTTGTTGATTCTATGTTGAACGCGCCCCATGTGGCTCAGCTGGTTTGTGTGTTTGCTTGTGAATGTAATGGTCCTGAGTTCGAATCCCCCCAGGCCATTTTGTTTTGCTGCATTATATTTAATTTTTACAGGGTTATAACAAAAGGAATACTACCTGTATCATGACACAAGGACGCGCTTGGCCTAGTGGTTGTGGTTGTGGGACTGGAAGATTGAAGCCTAGGGCCTGGGTTCGAATCCCAGCCCCAGGTATGTTTATTTTCTCACTTTTTTTCATTATTTTGTTTATTTTATATTTGTTTAATTTAATTAATTTCTAAAAGAATAATTCTTAGAATAAAATGTTCATATTATTTTTATATAAAAAACTTATTCTTTTTATTTCACAATTTATTTTTTCTCAAAAAATCAAATTATTTATATTTTATTTCATTATATATATTTATATTATTATTGTTGTATATATTTTATAAATAAATTGATTTTTTTTTGTAAATTAATAATTAAAACCCTAATTCTCATGATTACAACCCTAACCCTAATTTTTTCTAACCCTAACCCTAACCCTAATTTTTCTTAACTTTAGAATTTAACTTAATATTTATATAAATTATAATTAATTATTAATCATTTATTAAATATGTATATAATTTAGTATTTATTTATTATTAAAATCTATTTTCTTTATTAAATATTTAAAATCTTTTCTAATATTGAATTATTTTACTAATTTATTATTTTCTAACCATTTATCTTCACTCTTATTATTATTGTTTATTGTTGCCTATTTGTTATTATTTATCGTTATTATATTTCTCGATTATATTGTAATTGCCTCGAAGCTTTGTAATAGTTTAGTTTATATTTCTGCTTTATTTTCATTATGAATATGTTTATTGTATGGTTAGTAATTCTAGGGTGTGCATAACATACTTGTAATTAAAATTGACTTAGAATAACTAATTTAAAAAGATAAATATTTGAATATGAACACTCACACACGTATGTCGATCTTTGATCGTCATCTTGCACTTTCTAGGGTTACCTCTCGGTTGCTTATTTCAAAAGGTCAAGTAGGGTGTCTTAAGCAAAGTCCCTTCATAAATATCATCAAGTCCCTTCAGTTTATAAGATCAAGTCCCTTCGAGGTTGCCTACGATAAATGATCTTGTCCCTTCGAATCAAAGATGATAAGTCCCTACGAATTGCTAAAGACACCTTACAGTTGCCTATATTCAGATGACCCTACACATGTCCCTTCACATCCAAGGTAATGACTACCTATTCCTTAATAATAGGGATAGTCGTACCATTGAAAGAACATAAGAACAGTGAAGACTTAATCTAGGGTAGGTTTCTCTTAAGTTGCTTGCTCACATTTCAAAATACTCTTTCAACCACACTTTTCAAACAAATTTTCAAAAACAAGTCTTTATATACATCCATACGAGGTTCATTATAAAGTACTTAGAAGGTTTCTAATCACACACTACATTTTTTTCAAAACAATTCAAAGTGAGCTAAGTAACTAAGAGCCCATGGATAACCATGGATATAAAGGGTGCTAACACCTTCCCTTTGTATAACCTACCCCCCGAACTCAAAATCTTTTTAAGGTCTTTCCTGTTCTTTTATGTCCTTTCCTTTTGGATAAAATAAAAGTCGGTGGCGACTCTTGCTATCAACAACATTTATAGAAAGTCAGTTCTCCCACCGTGCTACAGAACTGGCGACTCTGCTGGGGACTTAATAAAAGAGGGGTACCCTTAGGAATTAGATCACTTTAAATTGTTTGCTTTGTCTGCTTTATATTACTTGTTGGGCTCTATGTGTGAAAGATCCTAACCCGGATCTAGTGTACCCTAGGTAAATGGCAATAGACCAAGGAAACTGTACGGCGTATATCGATATGGTTGATCTGGTGGCCATAGTTAGTGTGACTTCTTGGTTGGTGCTTATGTTCCTTAAGCAAGTTGAGGATAATATAAGGCTGCCATATGTTGTCTATACACTAACTGACTTTTAGAACCCTAGTCATCCCATCTTGGCCTTTAGAAAAGTAGTGAGATAACCGACTTTGGTGAAGACTGAAGTTGGTTGATACTCGATGCTACACTCATTGAGATCCTAAACTTGGAGGGTTTTGGTTGGCAAGTAAGTTTCCTACTGAACAACCACCCTTGTGAAGGATCAATGATATTGAGATCCCTTAGAACCTGGTTACTTTATAGGACAGTATTAACCATCTAAACTTCAGGGGAGGGTATTTACCTTTAAATCTCATGCAAGCCTTCAAATCTAGGGCTATTGTGTGACTTGTTTGTGTGTGCCACATGTTTGTGATTGAGCATAACATCATAGAATTATCATGCATCATAAGCATAGCATTTTCACTAACATTTCAAGGACCAAAGGATTTATCTTTGTTCTTTGTTACAGGTCATGACTTCTGCTCGTAGGAATACTATACGGATCAACTTTGTAGGGATACCTCCTAAGCTTAAGGAATTGGTCTCTCAAGTTTATGAAAACTCCCAATTCATCAAGAGGCATGGTCACCTACTGGATCTAGTTACTTCAGGGTTCAATGAAGACATGATGAGTATTCTGTTTCAGTTCTTTGATCCTAAACATCATTGCTTCACATTCCCTGATTATCAGCTGGTTCCTACAATGGAAGAGTTCTCCAAGCTTCTGGGTATACCTATCCTGGATCAGAAACCCTTCACAGGCTTAGAGAAGGAGCCTAAACCCGAAGTCATTGTTGCAGCCCTACATTTGAAGAAATCAGACATTGTTCTAGAAACAGGAAGTGGAGTTAAGGGTATCCTTGCTAAGGTATTGATGGAGAAAGCTCAAGTGTTCCTAAAGGCTATGAGTTATGATGTTTTTGAGGAGATCTTAGCCCTATTGATCTATGGCTTAGTATTGTTCCCCAATCCAGACCAGTTCTTAGACGTATACGCCATCAACATATTTCTGACTCACAACCCAGTGCCTACATTACTTGGAGACATCTTACACTCTCTCCATACCCGTACTACGAAGGCACGAGGAACTCTGATGTGCTGCATACCTTTACTATCCAGGTGGTTTATTTCTCACCTTCCTCGATTAGTGATGAAGAATGAACAAGGGTTCAGGTGGTCTAAAAGGATTATGTCAATTTCACATTCAGATATTCATTGGTGTTCTAGATCTATGGAGAATGTTACTATCATTGACCGTTGTAGGGAGTTCCCTAATGTGCCACTCCTTGGCATAAGAGGGGGCATTACTTACAACCCTTTTTTAGCTCTACGTCAGTTTGGTTACGCTCGGAGTGATGGTCCTCATGACATGCTTATTCAGGGTATTGTGTTCGACTACGACAACGATCTTCAAGGTTATCGTCAAAGGTTTATACGAGCGTGGGGTAAAGTGAACAAGGTTGACAGCAAGACTCTGGAACCAAAGTACATTATTCCTATGGAACCTTATCTCAGATGGGTGCAATCCCGTGCTCAAACTCTTATGATGCCATATCCTGCTATCCTACCAGTTACCATGGAGCCTGTTGCTGAAGGAGATACTTCTTATATCATTCTTCATCCAGACATGCCCACTGACATGGAGGAGTCACAAAGGTCCTGGATCCAGTTGAAGGACCAAAGGGATACTTTTGAGACTCATTTCAAAGCTAGTCAAGAAAGAATCCTGGAGCTAACAAAACAACTTCACGAGGAGCGGAATCTCAACTCATACCTCAACACAAAGAGAAAACGTCCATGGGAGACTTAAAACCCCATCTTTGTATTCATTTCATTTTTGTTGTAAGCCAAAGGGGCAAACAAGTTTATTGATTACTAATAAAAGTTTACTTTATGGTTGTCTAAACAAATTTAAATCCTGTGGTCCTTGAAAACATTGCATATGCATTTACATACCATATCATTGCATCACAGGTTTCTTATGAACAGGTATCTTATCTTCTCGCTGTTTATTTCAGCAGAAATGGCTCTTGAACAGACTGTCAAGGATCTCCAGGCTCAGAATGCACAATTCCAAGAGCTAATTCTGAACTTGTCAAAAGGGCAAGATGAGCTGAAGACACTGCTGGCTAAGAAGAAGAAGAAGACTAGAAAATCAGGAGGCCTTATCAACCTGGGAAGAAGGTTCAGAGGTCCTATCAAGACAAAGGAACAGATTGAGGACTCTGAGTCTGAAAATTCTGAGAAGGAGGGAGGTAGTCTCCATGATACTGTGGGAGATTCTGATTCTGAGGCAAATTATTATCATGATCCTGCTAGTGAGGAGAAGTACAAGATGCTGGTAGACAGAATGAATGCCATGGAATTGCAAAAATCTTCTGGGCTTGATTTTGAAGATCTGATTTTAGTATCTGGAGTGGTTATACCTATTGGTTTCAAGGTTCCTGTTTTTGTAGTGTATGATGGTGTCTCATGTCCCAAGCTGCATTTAAGATCCTATGTCCGGAGGATTCAACCACATACTGCTGATAAGAAGTTGTGGATTCATTTCTTCCAAGAGAGCTTATCTGGGGCTCAATTGGAATGGTACTATCAACTGGAAAGTGTCAATATTCGTGATTGGAATGATATTGCTGAGGCCTTCTATAGGCAATACCAATACAATGCTGATTTAGCACCTACTCGCATGCAGCTCCAAAGTATGTCTATGGGTGCTAAAGAGAGTTTCAAGGAGTATGCCCAAAAAGGGAGAGACCTGGCTGACAGAGTTCAACCTCCTCTGACTGACAGGGAGCTGGTGGATATGTTTATGAGTACGCTGAATGGTCCTTTCTATAGTCACCTCATTGGAAGCTCATCATCTGGTTTCACTGAGCTGATAATGACTGGAGAACGTGTGGAGAGTGGTATAAGAAGTGGTAAGATACATGTGGGTTCCTCTTCATCAAGCACTGCTAAGAAGCCCTCTAGTGGAAAGAAGGAGTCTAATGCTGTGTATGGTCAACACAGTCGTAACAGGAGCCACCAATCTGTAGGAGCAGTTCACATCTCCAATCCTACTCCTGTAGCACCAGAGCCACAACAAAACAATCAACAGAAGCCTAGAAGACAGTTCACCAAGATCAACATGTCACTGGCCTAAGCCTTGCAACACATGTTGAAAGGGGAACTCATCACCTTGAGAGATCCTCCTCAAAATCCTAATACATCATCTCCTCGGTATAATCCTAATGCCAGATGTGCCTATCATTCTAATAGTCCAGGACATGACACCAACAACTGTTGGGTGTTGAAAAACAAGATTCAAGACATGATTGAAGCTGGGGAAATTGAATTTGACCCTCCTGGGACCCCAAATGTGATCATTGCTCCTATGCCTAATCATGAGAAGACTGTTAATGTTGTTGATGAGGTTTCCTATGTTTCCTCAGTTACAGATGTGACTACTCCATTATCCATTATCAAGAAGAAGTTGGTGCAGGTTGGGTTCTTTCCAGGTTGCAATGAAGATTGTTTTTACTGTGCTTATAAACCCGATAGTTGCTGGAAGCTGAAGGATGGCATTCAACGCCTCATGGACAATTACACTATATTGTTTGAGAAGACTCTTTCTGTTGAAAGTATGTGTGAACATTTGACCCGAAGTACGAAGCTTGAAGATGTAGCCATGGTTGATAATGTTCCAGTGAAGATTACCTCCAAAGGTCCTGTCAAGATCACTCCTAAAGATCCTGTCAGGATTACTGCTGAAGGCCTTGTGAAGACTGTTGCTGAAGCTAGAGTGGTTCCCATGATAATTACCACTCCTGGCCCTGTTCCTTATACTTCTGATAAAGCTATACCCTGGAATTATGGTTCTGACGTTTATATCCATGGTGTCAAACAAGAACCCCTGACTGATACACCTGTTACTGATAATAATCTTGATGTTGATAATATTGTTGGATCTAGTAAGATCACCAGAAGTGGAAGAATTTTCTCTCCTCAGGCTACCTCCAAAAGGGAAGTTACTCCAACTACTACCTCTAATTCTGAGCCAAATACTGAGGCTAGGGGCAAAGGTCTTGTGGTTGAACCTGTGCAAGCTGAGGCACCGACTGCTGAAAGTCTTTCTAAACAGATGGATGAAGTGATGAAGATCATTCGCAAGAGTAATTATGATATTGTTGACCAGTTGGGGCATACTCCCTCCAAAATCTCCATGTTATCTTTGCTACTCTGTTCTGAGGCTCATGCTAAAGCCTTAATTAAGTTCCTGAAGACTGCATATGTGCCAAATGAGATCTCTGTGGATCAATTTGAGAATTGTGTGGCACATCTGACTTGTGATAATGGGTTGGGTTTTTCGGATGTTGATTTGACTCCTGCCAAGAGAAACCATAACAGAGCCCTGCATATTTCCATTGAATGTAAAGGCACTACCTTGTCTTATGTGCTGGTGGACAATGGTTCTTCATTAAATGTGCTCCCTAAAGAGGTTCTGGACAAGCTCAGTCCTGAAGATGTTGTGTTAAGACTAAGTGATGTAGTGGTGAGGGCCTTTGAAGGCTCAAGAAGAGTGGTACATGGAGAAGTAGACCTCGCGATCAAAGTATGCTCTCAAGTTTTCAATTCTACTTTCTATGTAATGGATATTCGTCCTGCATATTCTTGTTTGCTTGGGCGCCCCTGGATCCATGGGGCAGGTGCTGTGACTTCCACCTTGCATCAGAAGTTGAAATACCCGGTGAAGAACAAAATTGTCACTGTCTATGGGGAAGAAGAGTACATGGTTAGCCACGTGAATACTTTCAAGTATGTAGAAATGGAGGGTGAAATGGTTGAAACTCCGTGTCAAACATTTGAAGTTGTTCCTTGCCATGCTCCTGTTCCTCAGTCTGTCCCTGCTTCTGAAAGAGCTCCCGTGGTTACTAAAATACCTCATGCAATGGCCTCCCTCAAAGATGCTAAGGCTGTGGTTGAAAAAGGTGGTTGTGCTATTTGGGGTCAGCTTCCCAACATCCCTTACAAATCTGACAAGTTTGGTTTGGGTTTCACTGCAGAATATCAGAAGGTTGTTCGTCATGCTCGTGCTTTTCGTATCACTAATCAAGGGGTCATAAGAGATCAAGTCAATGCTGTGGGTGACTGTAATGAAGATTACAACCTGGATGATTGGATCTTTCCTACCATGGGTGACGGGCTCAATATTTGGAAGACTGGAGACGTTATTCCTATCTCCTTTAGTCAGGAGTAAATACTATTACTGTGTTTTATTTTAAGTTTATAATTTCGAACAATTAAACTTTTAATCCTTGTGTCTTACCCGGGGCACAATGGTATGCTTGTTTCGGGATGTCATTTCATTTGCATACTTCATTCAATAAAAATCAATGGATGTTTCATTTTCGTAAATATTGTGCTCCTTGTCTTTCTTTTATTTTTTATTTTTATCAGCTATGTGTTCTTACACACACCCACATCACTAAAATGCAGATCCTCATCCACTCTGGATCCTGTTAATTACAATTCTACTATTGCCAATTATAATTTCGAGAATCTGATCTATCAAGCTGAAGATGGAAAGGAGGAAGATTATGAAGTACCTGTAGAGCTTGCTAGGTTATTACAACAAGAAGAGAAAGCTATACAGTCTCATGAAGAGCCAATCGAAGTTGTGAATCTGGGAACTGAAGAAAACAGGAAAGAGGTCAAGATAGGGGCTGAGCTAGAAAATGGTGTTAAGAGCAGACTAATTCAGATGTTATGTGATTATGTGGAAATCTTTGCTTGGTCTTATGAAGATATGCTAGGGTTGGATACTGACATTGTGGTTCACCGTTTACTGGTAAATGAAGATTGTCGTCCAAAGAAATAGAAGGTTCGTCGCATGCGTCCCGAAATGTCATAAAATATTAAAGCAGAGGTGATGAAACAGTTTGATGCAGGGTTATTAGCTGTGACTTCTTATCCTCAATGGGTTGCAAATGTGGTACCAGTACCTAAGAAGGATGGTAAAGTACGCATGTGTGTAGATTACAGAGATCTGAATAAGGCCAGCCCTAAAGATGACTTTCCACTTCCTCATATTGATGTTCTGGTAGACAACACTGCTCAGCATAAAGTATTCTCTTTCATGGATGGTTTCTCTGGTTACAATCAGATCAAGATGGCACCTGAAGATATGGAGAAGACTACATTTGTTACACAGTGAGGCACTTTTTGTTATAAGGTGATGCCATTTGGTTTGAAGAACGCTGGGGCAACATATCAGCGTGCTATGGTGGCTTTGTTTCACGATATGATTCATCATGAGATAGAGGTATATGTGGATGATATGATAGCCAGGTCCCAGAATGAAGAACAACATCTTGATCATCTGCATAAGCTGTTTGAAAGGTTGAAGAAATACAAGCTCAGATTGAACCCAAATAAGTGTACTTTTGGAGTTAGATCTGGTAAACTCCTGGGTTTCATTGTTAGTGGAAAAGGTATTGAAGTGGGTCCTGCAAAAGTAAAAGCTATACAAGAGATGCCTGCTCCCAGTACTGAGAAGGAAGTTAGAGGTTTCTTGGGACGACTGAATTACATTGCAAGGTTTATTTCCATGCTAACTGCTACCTGTGAGCCAATCTTCAAGTTGTTAAAGAAAGATCAGGTAATGGAGTGGAATGATGAATGCCAGACAGCCTTTGATGAAATCAAGAGATATCTTCTAGAACCTCCAATTTTGATGCCACCACCAGTTGATGGAAGACCCTTGATTATGTACTTAACAGTGTTAGATAGTTCAATGGAGTGTGTGTTGGGGCAACATGACGAGTCTGGTCGAAAAGAGCAGGCAATATACTACCTTAGAAAAAAGTTTACCGACTGTGAAACAAGATACTCAATGCTCGAGAAAACTTGATGCGCTTTGGCATGGGCTGCTCGCCGACTAAGACAGTATATGTTGACTCATACTACCTTGTTGATTTCAAAGATGGATCCAATCAAGTACATATTCGAGAAACCTGCTCTCTCCAGACGCATAGCAAGATGGCAAATGATTTTAAGAGAATATGATATACAATACACTACTCAGAAGGCCATTAAAGGAAGTGTTGTAGCTTATCATTTGGCTCATCAAGCAGTGGATGATTATCAGTCAATGAGTTTAGAGTTCCCTGATGAAGACATTATGATTATTACCAAAGAACCTGGACAATATGACGGACCTGAACAAGGATCCTAATGGACTATGGTTTTTGATGGAGCTTCTAATGCACTTGGTAATGGTGTTGGTGTTGTGATCACTTCCCCTGAAGGTTGTCATACCCCAATTATTGCAAGACTTTGTTTCTATTGTACCAATAACATGGCTGAGTATGAGGCATGTATCATGGGTATCAAAGCTGCCATTGAGATGAAGATTCAGTTCCTGGACGTATATGGAGATTCAACCCTGGTAGTTAGTCAGATTAAAGGAGATTGGGATACCAAGCAGTAAAATCTCATTCCTTACACAGAGCATGTGTTGTCTTTGATCCCATATTTTGAAGCGATTACTTTTGGACATATTCCACGAGGAGAGAATCAGTTGGCAGATGCACTAGCCACCATGGCATCTATGTTTGAGATTAGCTGGGATGATGAAGCTCCCAAGATTACTATTGACAGATTTGAGAAGCCTGCATACTGCAATGAGATTGACACTGAAGGAGGAGAGGAAAAGCCTTGGTTCTATGAGGTGAAAATATATCTTGAAACTCAGGAGTTCCCTAAAGGGGCATCTGTCAAAGATAAGAAGTTTCTGAGGAGGTTTTCTGCTAAGTTCTTTTTGAGTAATGGAATTTTGTACAAGCGCAATCATGATTCGACTTTGCTTCGTTGTGTGGATAAGAAGGAAGCAACAGAGATTATGGAAGACATGCATGATGGGATTTTTGGCACTCATTCTAGTGGTCATACCATGGCAAAGAAGATATTAAGAGCAGGTTACTATTGGTCTACCATGGAAGCTGACTGCTATCAACATTCCAAAACATGTCACAAGTGTCCGATTTATGCTGATAAAGTGCATATACCTCCAGCTCCATTGAATGTGTTGACTGCTCCTTGGCCTTTTTCCATGTGGGGCATTGATATGATTTTTGAGATCAAGCCTACTGCTTCTAATGGGCATCGTTTCATCCTGGTTGCTATTGATTACTTTACAAAGTGGGTAGAGGCAGCCTCATTTGCATCTGTTACTAAGACTGTTGTGGCTCGATTCATTAAGAATAATCTCATATGCAGGTATGGCATCCCTGAAAGGATTATCACATATAATGGCTCTAATCTGAACAACACCATGATTACTGATCTCTGCATGCAGTTCAAGATTAAGCATCACAACTCTTCTCCGTATCGTCCGAAAATGAATGGGGCAGTAGAAACTGCCAATAAGAACATTAAGAAGATTCTACAGAAGATGACTGTTACTTACAAGGATTGGCATGAGATGTTACCATTTTCTCTTCATGGTTATCGTACTACAATACGTACTTCTACAGGGGCAACCCCATTCTCCTTAGTCTATGGTATGGAAGCAGTTCTGCCCATTAAAGTTCAGATCCCCTCCTTAAGAATCATGAATGATGTAGGCTTGGATGAAGATGAGTGGATTCAGACTCGACTTGACCAGATAAATTTGATTGATGAGAAAAGGCTGGCAGCTGTTTGTCACAGTCAGATGTACCAGAAATGGATGATCAAAGCTTTTAATAAGAAAGTTAAGCAAAAGGTATATCAGACTGGTGACTTGGTAATCAAGTGTATCATATTACCACAGGGTGATCCTAGGGGCAAGTGGACTCCTACATATGAAGGACCATTTGTTGTCAAGAGGGTATTCTCAGGATGTGCCATGATGCTTACTACTATGGATGGTGAAGACTTCCCACAACCTGTAAACGCAGACATAGTTAAAAAATACTACGCATAAAAAGAGACCCGCTAGGTCGACTGGCCTAGGCAAAAATAAGGGCATCCCGGCGAACCAAAAGGGGTTCGGGAAAAAATTAGGGATATATATAAAAAATGTATCCCGGTGGATTGAAAACCTGAAAAGGCAATCCAGGCAAAAGTTAGGGATTAAAGCGTATGACTATGTCTCGTTTGGATCACTCATGTAACCCCAACCAGTTGTGCTACCTGACTCAAGTTCGAACAGATAAAGCTCAATCCAATCGTTTCCATCTCGAAAGCAAAGGATGAGATACTTGAAGATAATGTCAATAGTGGAATTGAAACTCAATAGGATTATTTCTCACCTAGCTGTTTTTCTTTGTTTTTGTAAAACTTTTACGACGAATTCCTCTTACCAGGATTTCTGTCTCCTTGTACAAACTTGCCTGTGTATAGGTCACTTTATAATATAAATAAAATCTCGTCTTTGAATCCAGATTTACTTTTACCCTGTTTACTTAAGCGAAAACGTCCATTGGTGGTGTTTGAATGTATGTATGCTTTTGAATATGATTGATGTTTACCAGAAATGCATAAAATGCAGTAATAGTATTTATTAAGGACGAACGAAGGTAGGAATTCAATGAAGCTTCGCCAGTTCATCCCCACAGAACAATCACAAATCCCCAGCAGAGAAAATCTATCTTTATAGATACTTCGAGTAACATCTCCCCTTTGACTTATGTCCATCTCTTTTATCCTCAGTCAGGATACTCAGGAATTTATTCCTTCAATAAGAAGTACGACGAACGAAGATGGGAGGTTATAAGTACCATACTATCAAGCAAGACGAGAACGAAGTCTTCATGTTCCTCAGCAACGAACCGGGATTTATTTTCCCTAGCCAACAATTGTTATACAGAGATACTCAGACGCTTCTAGCTACATGATTCATACACACATCATTTACACCATATCACAGCATACGCATCCATTATACATATGACATTTTTTACATCATGCCATACATGCATACATATTGCATAAACTAACCTTCTCTTTTCAGGATAGTTACAGGCAGATAAACACTATTAACAACTCAAAACAGTTCAGAGACGATCTATACGAAGGTCTAGTACTGATACTTAATTCAGAGATAATCGCTACGAAGATTCATTTCTGATGATCAATACTCAAGTTGTCCTTGGAGGGGTATGTAAATGGTCTATACGAAGATCTATTACCTAATCCGGGATATTTCTAGAAGAGATAATCGCTACGAAGATTTATTTCTAATGGTCTATGCAACAGTTTATCTATGGGATGGCACATAAAGGATTGATACGAAGGTCTTGTACTTAGCCCAAGATATTACCAAAGGCAATTCAGAAAAGATCGCCACGAAGATTTGATTCTGATGCTTAAATTAAAGTGTTAATGCTATTATTTTATGATTGGCATTATGTTTGGTAAAACTAATATGGCTGGAAAATGTTGAATAAGAAGTTCCATATGTTAAATTAACATGGTATAGATTCTGGAAGAACATGTCAAACATGATGTCCTGACATGGTGGCACAGACAAATGTCAAAGAAGATGTTGAAACATCTGCAAATGTCATGACAACATTACTGTCATATGTTACAGACAGATGTCAAAGAAAATGTTGAAACATCTGCAACTGTCATGACAACATTACTGTCATATGTTACATATAGATATCAAACAAGAAGTGTTAAACTTAGTTCAGGATGTCACACCAGATGTTGTGACATTGTCAAACAGAGTAACAGTTAAGGAACTTAAGTCAAGACTTCAGGATGTCACATCAGATGTTGTGACATTATCAAACAGAGTATAAGTAAATGAACTTAATTCAGGATGTCACACCAGATGTTGTGACATTGTATCAGTTAATGGAGTAAGTTCAGTGTACATGATGTCACACCAGATGTTGTGACATTGTATCAGTTAATGAAGTAAGTTCAGATTTCAGGATGTCACACCAGATGTTGTGACATCTCAAACCTGCTACCAGACCTAAATGATGCGTAACAGAACTGAGTAAATTCAGGGGAATCTATCTGGAATTAATTAGAAAGAGATAAGCAATACAAGGCGCATCTTTAGGGAGATTAGTTATCTGATTTCAGTATAACAGAATAACTAATTCACCTTGAATTAAGGAGGTAACAAACTAACTAACCCTAATTCAAGGTGATGACAGTGGGATTTATCAGATCTGAATTATGCAGAATATTCTGGAGATATTATGCAATCATATGTGGCGCTGATTTAAAGGGTGCTGATTTAGAAGATCTTAAAGACTCAATTTAAATTGAAGACAAATATTGAAAAATATAGGTTTCTATATTTAGAGATATTTTAGGAGATTTTAGATTTGAAGATCTTTTGGTATATTTGTAGCAGATTTTTTCTGCATATTTGTAGCAGCTATTGCTGTGATTGTTGAGGCCCAAATCTAGTTGGTAATAGGTTATAAAAGAAACCATGTAACCTAGTTTAGATTTAACCCAATCAACCGAAAAATGTAAACATTATTAGGGTTGTGTTCTGGTGGCAGCCGTGCGTAACAAGTAACTCTATTATGGTTGTTTCACCTGTGATTCTCGAAGCTTGTAAGCAAGAGAAGTATTGTACTTAACTGAAGCTGCTAACCAAGGTTAAGTTGTTGTCATGGAAGCATGGATTATATTTGTGAATTGTTGTAGGTATGAAGTCGTCAATATCAGCAACTGAGAGTTGAGAACTGTGAGACATCACTGAGGTGATTGGAAGTGAGGATGAGTTTCTCATATTTAGGAGTTCCTAAGTAGAAGTTGCATTGGTAGTGATTAAGTTAGAAGACTGTAAACTGTAGGTGTTTGCTGAGAAGTCTTTGAATTAATACTACATAGTGGATTTCCTTCCTGGCTTGGTAGCCCCCAGAGTAGATTGATTTGATCGAACTGGGTTAACAATTCTGTTGTGTTCTTTATATCTTTTCTGTTTTATGTTTTATACAGTACCTGAACTGAATGTCCTATCAGATGTCACAACATCCTGAAGTATGTTTGACTTTGATATATCAGAATTATTTAAGTACTGATATGTATGCCTTACCATGTTTATAAGTAACAGATAAGATGTCTCAACATCATATTCGACATCTGAGTCTGTCATACCAGAATTTCAATTGGTATCAGAGCAGGCATCCTGGTCTGTTTCTGGATGAGATCTAAGGGGGATACTTTCTGGTTCATGGTAAAGGAAGAAGGATGATATAATGAAAAGCTGTTGGAACTTGAGAGGTTCATATTGGCGTTTGAATGGTCCCTAGAAGTGGAGGATGGACTACTCATCATATGGTATAATGGTGTTTTATTCATATAGGTTTGCTGATGTCAGATAAGATGTCTTGACATCATGTTTCAATATCTTTTGGAGGATCTTACTGTGGAGGAGTTTATTTATCTCCAAGGAATTGCTCTATTATTTATGATGTGTTATGTCTGATTGTTTGATAGTGGTTCCCCGGTACTTCATACAAAGGCTGCTGTAATGCTTCAGTTCATAATGTCAAGTTTGATGTTCTATCATGTGATTACAGAACTGGAGAACACTTAGTTCAGAATGTTGTGAGAGATTCCTGGTGAAAGAAGAGGTTGAAGCCAAAGCAAAAGAGTATAATTATCAAATCTTTCATGCGGGAGTGAAGATCTTGATAAGTTATCTCTTAAGCTTATTTATGGTGACCTAATTAGGATATTCTTCCTGGTTATGGTGTCCAATGTAGTTTAGGTATAGCTGAAGATAATATCTCTTGTGAAGATACATGTTTCTGATTGTCTAAATCATGAACTGAAGGAAGTTTCATCAAGAAAGAAGCTGAGTTGATATGTCAATCCTAATGGCTTGACACCACACTACACATCAACAGTTTATGGTAAATGTTGAGTCAAAGACCTAAAAGATTGTGGTTTTTTTAAGGATCTCTGAAGCTATGAAGTTGAATACTCTTTGAGATACTACTAACTATTGTATGTGTGCAAAGTATCTTTCATAATGTTATAGCACTTCAGTTGGAGCTGATTGAAGAAAAGATAGTAATATTGAAAGCAATAATGTTTCAGAACCAAGCTTAGTTTTGTGGAAACTGGTGTGATATCCTGCTAACATGATGGATGCTTTGGGTGCTGGACAAATGTGTGATGATCACATATGTTTGGAACCTACTCCTAACCTGGAAGAGGAGGCATCTATGCTACATGTTGAAGACTTAGATAATGACTCTGACACAGAGATCATTGCTTCTGTGGACCCTAGCATAGCCAAAAGGCTTAGAGCTAGAAAGGAAAAGAAGACTGTAGGACATTCAACTCCTGAAAAGAAGCAGCCTACTCCAAAGAAAGACAAGGCCAAAGTGGTATTTGGTTCTACTAAACAATGGAGCAAGGTGAATACCCAAAAGAGGAAAGCTGTAACTCCACCAGATTCAGATGTTGAAGAGGATGTTCCAACATCCCAACCAAAGAAGAAACCAGCACCCTCAAGGTCCACCTCTGCTGTTCTAGAAGCTCCTCTGGACAATGTTTCATTCCATCATGTGTCAAGTGTGAGCAGATGGAAATTTGTATACCAAAGAAGGGTAGCACTTGAAAGAGAGCTGGGCAGCAATACACTTGAGTGCACTGAGGTAATTGACCTAATTTCTTCTGCTGGTTTATTCAAAACAATATCAAACTTTTCACCTTGCTATGAGCTGCTAGTCAAGGAATTCATTGTCAACCTATAAAAGGACTGTGCTGATGGTAAATCAGATGAATTCAGAAAAGTCTATGTAAGAGGGAGATGTGTGGAATTCTCTCCTAGGGTTATCAACCATTATCTAGGGAGAGAATCTGATGGACCTAATGAGCTGGGTAAGACAGACAACCAGGTGTGCAAGGTCATTACTGCCAATCAAGTCAAAGCTTGGCCAGTCAAGGGCAAACTTTCTGTTAGCTTGCTAACAAGGAAGTATGCAATGTTGCATAGGATTGGCACTGTAAACTGGGTCCCTACCAACCATACTTCTTCAATAGCAACTGGATTGGGCAGATTCATATATGGTGTGGGCACCCAAACAAAGCTGGACTTTGGGGCTTACATCTTTGATCAAACCCTAAAGCATGCAGGAACATCAGCAACAAATCTTCCCATTGCTTTTCCCTCTCTGCTATGTGGAATCATACTCAGCCAGTATCTAGGTATCCTCACTGAGAAGGATTCAGTCTGCAAAAGAGAAAGTCCTCTGGCCTTCCATTACAAACTTTTCTTGAGCCATCATGCTGCTGATGTTGAAGCTCCCACTAGGACATCTGCTGGACCTTCAAAAGCAAAAACTCCCATATCCAAAGCTGCCTTGATTGCAGATCTGAAGAACACTTGCAAAGAGCTGGATGCCAGGAAGAAAAAGCATGAGGAAGTAATTCAAAGGCTGGAGCTGGAAGAGGTTGCTCAGAATGCTGATGAATCTGAAGATGAAGAAGCTTCTAAATGTATCTACAAATGTGTGTGATAAATGTGTGACTTTGGTCATGATTAAAGCTAGCAATGTGACCAACAATTGCTAGAAGCAAGGGAAGAATGTCAGATTGGGAAGTCTGATCAGAATGGTTGTTGAACTGGTAGTCTCTTTCACTACTAGTCATGGATAGTGGCAGTATGAACCCTTTGTAGCAAGCAAACTAAGAGCATCTGTTTTGGAATATAAAATCAAGTGTGGATATTTATCAGTTGTGCTCTTTGTATGTTCATCAGGGGTGTGAAGTTGAGAATTAGTGGAATTTATGCTCAGCTGGAGTATTGTTTATCCATGACATGAGGAGATCTTGCTAATCTTATCTGGAGCTAACCTTAAAATCCTTCAAAATTAAAAGATCAGATTGTGTAGAACTATCTGATAAGGTATTATACAAGGATTTAAGATCAATTGTTGTTTGTGGAGTTCACAAATATTTGATTGATTATCCCTGTGATTCAAGATTGGTGATGTTCAAAAATATGTTGGAACATCTTATCATCAGAGTTTGTGCAGAATCATGGGAGAGGTATTGCATAAGCTGTAGCATTGGCTTCAGTCTTGTGTGACAGGAGTTATGTATTTTTGGAAAGTTTCTTGGCAAGAATTGGTCTGGATATTGTTGATTCTGAAGATGGAGATGAAAGACCATGAACATATCATAATCTTGATGACTACTTGGATTGGTTTATTTCTGATCTAGGTGTAGTCCAGAATGCTCATCATGGAGTTAAGATAGGTGGCGATATCATAAATTTGTTACGAATGCCTTACTCAAGGAAAAGTGGCATCCTTGGTATAGTTATGAGGTGTAGTTCTTAACTATTCCTTCTGATTTTACTCAAACTTGATGGATAAATCAAGTCTATGAGAGCATGGAACTCTTGTTCTATAAAGGAAGGAGGTTCTTTCAAGTGGCAGAAGAAGGACCTGAATTTAACAGATGGATGTGGGCTAATAATGTTTAAACATCTAGTTCAACATCAGAGTCTAATTGGTGAAGTGACACATAAATTAAGATAGAATGATCTATAGGGATTGAATGCTTCATAAGGCCTTTTATCTTGACAGCTTGGTGAAGATCAACTTTATTGATCAGGATATCTTTGGAAGATTTATTATAAACGTGAAGAAGACAAAAGTGGCAATTGGCTTTTTCATATGAGGATTTATAAAGGAGGTTATCAAAATGTGGTAATTGGTTGATCTTTAAAGTGGATTCGAAGAATCAAGATAATCAGAGTGTGGCAGCTGGTTGTTCTTGAGGATTGTCTTGGAACAAATTGCTCTTGGGCAGAGGAGTGATGAGTTGAAGACTCAAGAGGATTTATTCTTCTTGAAGGTGGATGAGAGTTTATCACTCTTTCTGGATTTCTGATTCTAAACTGGTGGCACAGTGTAGTTGAAGATTTTCAGTTCTTGGATTACTATGCTATAGTAAGTCCAGTTGGTGGAACACACCTAGGATCATGGTGATAAGGTCTTGGTGTATGAAAAATGTCCTAACTAAGTGTTAGTACATTATTTGGGGTGTTTATCTACATGGTTTCTATTATTAGACTACCTAATCATATGGGAGAATGATGAAGTAGATAATCTATATTGGAAGAAACATGTAGAAGAGACTGAAGTATATCAAGTATTGATTGCTTGGAAGTTTGTTTGTGTACATTCATTCTAATGTCATAATTAGTTTGGATGTGGTTTATCTGGATTGTATGGCCTTTGGTGTGTAAAGGCTTAGTGTCAAGAACCTGTGTGCTAGAAGATGTTCATCTTGTGTAGACTGTGGTAACTACAAACCAAGAAAGGAATCAGGTATGCTTTGGTACAAGAAGTGAATGTGTTCAATTGGGAATTGAACAGAGGGTGAGCTCTTGAAGACATGAAGATGCATCTTATGTTTTCCTTTCATCAATGTACAGAGAAGCATGAAGTATCCTAGACAGGGGGAGTGTGTTACAAGTATGTGAAACTGATTTTGTGGAGTTAAGGGGGAGTAATACCTTAACTAGATAAGGAGTATCCTAAGAGTCTAGAAGGCTATATTGTATAAAGCTGCTCTCTGCAGTTTATGTTTGATTCTTGAGGAATTGTGAAGCTTGTGTGTGTTTCAAGCTTATGGAGATTATATACCTCTATGGTTATTATCGTACCTTTGTCTTTTTATGGCTAAAAAGGGGGAGAATTAATAGTGTGAGGTCTGATATGAAGATGTGATGTTAAGGAACTTCTACATAAGGTACTACTACACCTGTATGTAAGTTAGTTTTAGCCAAAATAAGCCAAAGGGGGAGATTGTTAATGCTATTATTTTATGATTGGCATTATGTTTGGTAAAACTAATATGGCTGGAAAATGTTGAATAAGAAGTTCCATATGTTAAATTAACATGGTATAGATTCTGGAAGAACATGTCAAACATGATGTCCTGACATGGTGGCACAGACAAATGTCAAAGAAGATGTTGAAACATCTGCAAATGTCATGACAAAATTACTGTCATATGTTACAGACAGATGTCAAAGAAGATGTTGAAACATCTGCAACTGTCATGACAACATTACTGTCATATGTTACAGACAGATGTCAAAGAAAATGTTGAAACATCTGCAACTGTCATGACAACATTACTGTCATATGTTACATATAGATATCAAACAAGAAGTGTTAAACTTAGTTCAGGATGTCACACCAGATGTTGTGACATTGTCAAACAGAGTAACAGTTAAGGAACTTAAGTCAAGACTTCAGGATGTCACATCAGATGTTGTGACATTATCAAACAGAGTATAAGTAAATGAACTTAATTCAGGATGTCACACCAGATGTTGTGACATTGTATCAGTTAATGGAGTAAGTTCAGTGTACAGGATGTCACACCAGATGTTGTGACATTGTATCAGTTAATGAAGTAAGTTCAGTTTTCAGGATGTCACACCAGATGTTGTGACATCTCAAACCTGCTACCAGACCTAAATGATGCGTAACAGAACTGAGTAAATTCAGGGGAATCTATCTGGAATTAATTGGAAAGAGATAAGCAATACAAGGCGCATCTTTAGGGAGATTAGTTATCTGATTTCAGTATAACAGAATAACTAATTCACCTTGAATTAAGGAGGTAACAAACTAACTAACCCTAATTCATGGTGATGACAGTGGGATTTATCAGATCTGAATTATGCAGAATATTCTGGAGATATTATGCAATCATATGTGGCGCTGATTTAGAAGATCTTAAAGACTCAATTTAAATTGAAGACAAATATTGAAAAATATAGGTTTCTATATTTAGAGATATTTTAGGAGTTTTTAGATTTGAAGATCTTTTGGTATATTTGTAGCAGATTTTTTCTGCATATTTGTAGCAGTTATTGTTGTGATTGTTGAGGCCCAAATCTAGTTGGGAATAGGTTATAAAAGAAACCATGTAACCTAGTTTAGATTTAACCCAATCAACCGAAAATGTAAACATTATTAGGGTTGTGTTCTGGTGGCAGCCGTGCGTAACAAGTAACTCTATTATGGCTGTTTCACCTGTGATTCTTGAAGCTTGTAAGCAAGAGAAGTATTGTACTTAACTGAAGCTGCTAAGCAAGGTTAAGTTGTTGTCATGGAAGCATGGATTATATTTGTGAAATTGTTGTAGGTATGAAGTCGTCAATATCAGCAATTGAGAGTTGAGAACTGTGAGACATCACTGAGGTGATTGGAAGTGAGGATGAGTTTCTCATATTTAGGAGTTCCTAAGTAGAATTTGCATTGGTAGTGATTAAGTGAGAAGACTGTAAACTGTAGGTGTTTGCTGAGAAGTCTTTGAATTAATACTACATAGTGGATTTCCTTCCTGGCTTGGTATCCCCCAGAGTAGATTGATTTGATCGAACTGGGTTAACAATTCTGTTGTGTTCTTTATATCTTTTCTGTTTTATGTTTTATACAGTACCTGAACTGAATGTCCTATCAGATGTCACAACATCCTGAAGTATGTTTGACTTTGATATATCAGAATTATTTAAGTACTGATATGTATGCCTTACCATGTTTATAAGTAACAGATAAGATGTCTCAACATCATATTCGACATCTGAGTCTGTCATACCAGAATTTCATAAAGTATGTTCCTAAAGATGGTTCAGAGCCGATCTATACGAAGATCTAAGTACTGACACCTAATGAAGGATATTCTTTCCCCCCATAGATAATGAAGAGACGATCTATACGAAGATCTAGTGATGACATTCAACTCAAACCATGTTACAGAAATAATTCAGAGACGGCCTATACGAAGACCTAGTACTGATATCCAGTGACAACATAAAGATACTACCACCTTCTGATATTATGGATGGAATCTATAAGCCCATCTCTAGTTCCTCCAAGCGACATCTTCAAGCCTATTCAAGCATATACAATCAATCAGCGGTATTACTTTACGCACCGGCGAGTGCAAATATTTGGGCTTTTGTGTTCAATCCCCTTCAACCTTCCAGGTCACGAATGGCACATATGCCAATCTAACCCCTCAGGTTTCAGAAAATTGAATAGGGGCAGCCGTTGCACCCCAAAATTTTCCCTCACCTAGTCAATTCATTGTGTACCAAGGTATCCCAAGAGGTTCACAAGGTTCACAATTAGTCAGAAAGTTTGACAATCCCCTCAGACAATGCATAATCCTAAGCAATGCATCCTAAACTAGGGTTTTGGATTTCATCAGGCTAAATGGACTTCCAAAGCTTCAAGTGAGCTTCATAGCATCCTATATGTCTTCAAGAATCCCTATGTCAAGTTTCAAGGCTTTCCCAAAAGGTTTGCTCAGTCAAATGATCAGATATGCAAAAATCAGTCAAAGCAGTCAAAAAGTCAAACTGAGGTCAATTGTGGTCAAACCAAAGTCAAACTTCATGATTTTTTGCCAACATCAAGTATATGAAGTAAATTCATCATTTTATCAAGGGTTGATCATGATTCATCAAGGAGATTTCAGATCATCAAGAATTAGGAGTTTCTAAATTAGGTTTTTCACAGGAAAAGTCAACTGAACTTTGACCAGCCATAACTTTCACATGCTTCATCAAGAATTTTCCATACAAAGCTCATTTTGAAGGAAATTTAATTCTATACAATTTTGTGTCTCACAAGCCAAGCCCAAAAATGCTTCATTTGGAAGGTATGAGCTAAGACATTATAGGTCATTTTAAAAGTCAACAAAAAGTCAACATCTTCCAAAGGGCATAACTTGAGATTGGTAAAGGATATGGACATGAAAACAAAGAGGTTTGTTATAGGACTATTTAAGCTTTACAAAATGTCCAAGAACACCTCCATATCCTTAAAATTGATGGATTTGTGTCTTTTCAAAGTTGGGAAATTTTGGAGAGGTTTATTGAGCAAATGGGATCTTAGAACCAATTCTTTCCACATGGGCTTGCATTTTTATGACCCAATCACTACCATGACATCATGCACGAACCAAAAATCATTTATTCAGATTTTTATTAATTTTATTTTATTTATTTTTATTTTATTCATTTAAAATCATTTAAAATCAAAATAAAATATGAAAACTCAATATTTGAATGAGATTCTTCTTCTAGAAAATCTTAAAAGTCATTTAACGATGATTGGAATCAAGCAAATCCGTGCTAGCCTAAAATAGAAAGGTTTGGTGAGATTTTTTTCAATATTTGAATCATATCTTTCTTCAATCTCAAGCTATCCAAAAGCCCAAAGAATAGACAAGTTGTATGACCTAATTTCATTCACTATAAGACTATGAACATGATACAATACTAGGGGACGAAATTTGCAGCCTCCAAGAGTAAGAACAAAGTTTCAATTTTCACAAAAAAAAGTGGCATTTGGTTTTGAACTTAGAGGCACTTTCAAGGCAAAGTAAAGGTTGCTTTCGCTTCCTTGAGACTCTCTGATCGTATCCCCATCATCACCTTCATCCATAGCATCACAAAATGCATAAACCGAATCAATGTTATTGCACTTTTATGATTTTTTCGTTTTCTATTATTTGTGCATTATAAATTGTGTTTGATGATTGTTTTGTGTTTGTGATAAGCTCAGGAACATTTCTGGACAATTTAATTAGAGTTTCATGGCCAAACCGTAAGGACACCATAGTTAGGGTTCCAAGCTTCGAATTAGGGTTTCACGATTAACCAAATATAAATGGATTCAAAGAGCATGGATAGACCGTATGAATCGTAAGGAATTCATTGGCATAGTTAATTTGATGAAATTGTACCGTTTGATTGATGTTTGAAATTCGCAGGTCATGAACATGAAAGAATTCGTAAGAAAAATCGCAGTTGAATTCGTACGAATTTTCGCAGGAAAATTGGAGAAGTGAAGTAGCTTGGCGCTGAAAACCAAATTCAAAATTTGGTTTTAAAATAAAATGTCTTGTTGTTGATTCTATGTTGAACGTGCCCCATGTGGCTCAGCTGGTTTGTGTGTTTGCTTGTGAATGTAATGGTCCTGGGTTCGAATCCCCCCAGGCCATTTTGTTTTGCTGCGTTTTATTTAATTTTTACAGGGTTATAACAAAAGGAATCCTACCTGTATCATGACACAAGGACGCGCTTGGCCTGGTGGTTGTGGTTGTGGGACTGGAAGATTGAAGCCCAGGGCCTGGGTTCGAATCCCAGCCCCAGGTATGTTTATTTTCTCATTTTTTTCATTATTTTGTTTATTTTATATTTGTTTAATTTAATTAATTTCTTAAATAATAATTCTTAGAATAAAATGTTCATATTATTTTTATATAAAAAACTTATTCTTTTTATTTCACAATTTATTTTTTCTCAAAAAATCAAATTATTTATATTTTATTTCATTATATATATTTATATTATTATTGTTGTATATATTTTATAAATAAATTGATTTTTTTTTGTAAATTAATAATTAAAACCCTAATTCTCATGATTACAACCCTAACCCTAATTTTTTCTAACCCTAACCCTAACCCTAATTTTTCTTAACTTTAGAATTTAACTTAATATTTTTATAAATTATAATTAATTATTAATCATTTATTAAATATGTATATAATTTAGTATTTATTTATTATTAAAATCTATTTTCTTTATTAAATATTTAAAATCTTTTCTAATATTGAATTATTTTACTAATTTATTATTTTCTCTTATTTTTATTTTTATTTTCTAACCATTTATCTTCACTCTTATTATTATTGTTTATTGTTGCCTATTTGTTATTATTTATCGTTATTATATTTCTCGATTATATTGTAATTGCCTTGAAGCTTTGTAATAGTTTAGTTTATATTTCTACTTTATTTTCATTATGAATATGTTTATTGTATGGTTAGTAATTCTAGGGTGTGCATAACATACTTGTAATTAAAATTGACTTAGAATAACTAATTTAAAAAGATAAATATTTGAATATGAACACTCACACACGTAAGTCGATCTTTGATCGCCATCTTGCACTTTCTAGGGTTACCTCTCAGTTGCTTATTTCAAAAGGTCAAGTAGGGTGTCTTAAGCAAAGTCCTTTCATAAATATCATCAAGTCCCTTCAGTTTATAAGATCAAGTCCCTTCGAGGTTGCCTACGATAAATGATCTTGTCCCTTCGAATCAAAGATGATAAGTCCCTACGAATTGCTAAAGACACCTTACAGTTGCCTATATTCAGATGACCCTACACATGTCCCTTCACATCCAAGGTAATGACTACATATTCCTTAATAATAGGGATAGTCGTACCATTGAAAGAACATAAGAACAGTGAAGACTTAATCTAGGGTAGGTTTCTCTTAAGTTGCTTGCTCACATTTCAAAATACTCTTTACACCACACTTTTCAAACAAATTTTCAAAAACAAGTCTTTATATACATCCATACGAGGATCATTATAAAGTACTTAGAAAGTTTCTAATCACACACTACATTTTTTTCAAAACAATTCAAAGTGAGCTAAGTAACTAAGAGCCCATGGATAACCATGGATATAAAGGGTGTTAACACCTTCCCTTTGTATAACCTAACCCCCGAACTCAAAATCTTTTTAAGGTCTTTCCTGTTCTCTTATGTCCTTTCCTTTTGGATAAAATAAAAGTCGGTGGCGACTCTTGCTATCCGCAACATTCATAGAAAGTCAGTTCTCCCACCGTGTTACAATAGTCACGGTAGGGAACCAGATGCTCTTGATGAGTATACCACTTGCCATTAGTTTGGTTGATCACCAAAGCTGAATCTCCGAATACATTCAAGGTTTTGATCCTGAGGTCAATGGCTTCCTCAAGACCCATGATGCAAGCTTCGTACTCTGTTTCGTTGTTAGTGCAGGCAAACGTGAGCCTTCCTGAGAAAGGCAAATGGACTCCTTTGGGTGTAATAAGCACTGCACCAACTCCACGACCGTTACAATTAACTGCCCCATCGAACATCATAGTCCATGCTTCTTCTGGATCAGGCCCTTCAGTGTGAATCGACTCTTCACAATCTTTTGACTTTAAAAACATGATGTCTTCATCAGGGAAATCAAATCTCATAGGCTGGTAGTCATCAATGGGTTGCTCAGCCAGATAGTCAGACAATACACTGCCCTTGATGACCTTTTGAGAAGTGTACTGAATATCATATTCTGTCAGAATCATTTGCCACCTTGCAACCCTTCCGGTAAGTGTTGGCTTCTTAAATATGTACTTGATTGGGTCCATCTTTGAGATCAACAAGGTAGTAAGAGTCAACATATACTGTCTTAGTCGGCGTGCAACCCACGCTAAAGCACAACAAGTTTTCTCGAGCAGTGAATAACGTTGTTCACAGTCGGTAAACGTTTTGCTTAGGTAGTATATTGCATCCTCTTTTCGACCAGACTCGTCATGCTGGCCCAACACACACCCCATTGATTCATTTAATACTATCAGGTACATTATTAGAGGTCTTCCTTCAACTGGAGGCATGAGAATTAGAGGTTCTTGCAGATACTCCTTGATCTTGTCAAAAGCTTTCTGACAATCATCGTTCCACCTGACTGTTTGTTCCTTTCTTAGAAGTTTAAACAAAGGCTCGCAGGTTGCAGTGAGGTGAGATATGAACCTTGAAATGTAGTTCAATCAACCTAAGAACCCTCTAACTTCTTTCTCAGTCTTAGGTGCAGGCATTTCCTGAATTACTTTGACTTTGTCGGGATCAACCTCAATTCCTTTTCCGCTTACAATAGAACCCAGCAGCTTACCAGAATGTACCCCAATGTGCATTTGTTGTGTTTCAACCTTAACTGATACTTCCTCATATGCTGGAACAATTTCAACAGGTTTGCCAAATGGTCTTCTTCTGTGAGGGACTTGGCAATTATGTCATCCACGTAGCACTCGATTTCTTTATGGATCATATCATGGAATAATGTTACCATAGCCCATTAATATGTTGCACCGGCATTCTTCAGACCAAACGACATTACTTTGTAGCAGAACGTGCCCCATGGTGTGATGAAGGTTGTCTTCTCCATGTCTTCAGGCGACATCTTGATCTGGTTGTATCCAGAAAATCCGTCCATAAAAGAAAATACCGAGAATTGAGTTGTGTTATCCACCAATACATCAATGTGAGGTAATGGGAAGTCATCTTTCGGGCTTGCTCTGTTCAGATCCCGGTAATCAACACACATATGCACCTTGCCATCCTTCTTGGGTATGGGTACAATGTTAGCAACCCAATGCGGGTAACTAGTTACAGCAAGAAAACCGGCATCCCACTGCTTTTGTACTTCTTCTTTGATTTTCATGGCCATGTCTGGGCGAGTACAGCGCAACTTCTGTTTAACTGGCGGAAAATCCACTTTCAATGGCAGCTTGTGCATGAAAATATTTGTATCCAAACCCGACATATCTTGATAGGACCAAGCGAACACATCGACATATTCTTGCAGCATACTAATAAGTTGTTCTTTTACTGGAGCTTGCAGACTGGCTCAAATCTTCACCTCTTTCACATCTTCCTCGGTACCAAGATTTATAGTCTCAACCTCCTCCTGATGAGGAGCAATCACCTTTTCCTCTTGTCTCAATAACCTGGCTAGCTCTTCAGGTAAATCGTAGTCTTCTTCAACCCCTTCATCTGCTTGATTAATCGGATTGTCGAAGTCATACGAGGTCATAACAATGTCATTGTCGGTGCAATCTGGAGGGCTATCTCTGCAAGGGTTGAGATTTGGTTCATTTTAGTGATTGATTTTATCTTATTTAGAAAAAGTGAATGAAGTTATTATTGAGAAAAACATTGCCATTTATTGTTTTGTGCGAAAATAACAAAACTGAAAAGACAGTGAGCGAAAAAGATTGTTTGCAAAAAGATGTCCATTGTTCATTAATATTCAATTTGCACAAATACATATGGCCCTTGTCGCTCCCGATAGATGGAGCTATGGCCCAGATAAAGGTACAGACGCGAACGGTCGGCGAGAGGGACAATGAGAACACACAGCCGTGAACTCACTGAAGATGAATAGAGTCGCCAGCTAGGCATTTTTATCCCGAAGGAAAGGTAATGCTGCATAAACCTAAGAAAAGATATGGATAAGACGGTTGCGAACCAGAGAGACTGAGAAAGGGGGTTGGTTACAATCTGGGAAGGTATTAGCACCCAGATTGTCCTTCGTACTCGACGGGATCCACGCTTAAAAGATTTGTGTTTTAAAGGGGTAGTGTCAGTGTAATTTGTGTATAAAAGAGCTGGGAAAGGATGTACAGGTGTCAGTGTAAGAGAAAGTGAGGTGTGATAAAATATACAGTGTCAGTGTAGGAATGAGAATGAATTGCTCAAGATCATGAGGCTAAAGAATAAGGCTAGAAGGAGGGGGAATATACAGAGACTTTTGTTCGATAACCGTTAAGTTATGCCTACGTATCCTCTCGTGCAATGAGGAAGTCAGAACACCGTAGTTCGACCCAAAGAGACTGAAAGATAAATTGACTTGTGAACTGCTTACTTGCCTATGCTCAAGTGTATGACCTGTCTGGCTCAGGTGCAAACTGTCTTGCATTAGACGGAAGAAGCAAGTTCTCGCTTATGAGTGAATGAGATGAGAAAAGAATCCCGAAGGAGACGATTATTGTTTGTTTTTGTGTTTTCAATCTTTTATTGCTTTTGAAAGTTTCTCATAAGTTAATGAGCTTAAGCCTAAACCAGTGGGTTAGTAAACTCATCACATCTTCCCTCTGATTAGGGGTAATGAGAATACCTTAAGTGTGAAGTCAGCTTCTCACACTTAATCACCTTTGATGTAGGATTAAGATCATTAACCTACTTGTGATTATTTAGATGTTTTTGGTGTTTTTTTTAGTGTTAAGTAATGAGATTAAGCCATAATCAAGGATTAAACAGACTCATTACACCATCCTAATAGAAGGATAATAGATGAGACTGTTTAAGCTGAGGAAAGCTCCTCAACTTAATCCATGATTAGGGATTAAACTCATGACAAAACAAGCCTTTGATTAAGTGGATTTTAGTTAATGGTATGATGATGAAGTGATTTTTAGGGTTTGTAAGACAACTTGAGGGGGACTTGTCCATTAACACTAGGGTTAGTCCTTCTTAACCAATTAAGGAAGAATTAGAACCCTAATGCAAGGCCCAAGTTACAAGTGTGATGTCTTGATGATTATTAAGTGAATTGATTAAAGGATTTAAACACATTAAGGGTTTAACACTTAGGATTAAAGTTATACACTCCATCCTAATAGAAGGATGCAGGCATAAGCTTAATCACAAAGCCTTAAAGCCTTTAGGGTTTAGTCCTTGATTATGAGATGAGAAGAGAAGACTCAAAGAAGACACAAAGGTAAAACTAAGAGGGGAGACTAATCAAAACCCTAATCATTGTCATGCTTAGTTGTTCCTAAGGTTTGTGAGGTTAAACAAGAAAGATCTCCAATGGAACCACCAGGAAGCAGATGAAAGGATCAAGAGAAGCAAAGTGACTTGCTTCATTCAAGAAGTCAAGTCACTTGAAGAAAGAAAGTAAGAAGAACAAGAATGAGCAAGCTCAATCTCATACACAAACAAAAATGCAGCAAGGATGCATAAAAGAGATGAAGAGAAGTGAAGGCAAATTCACTTCTCAAAGCCACTTACCACCTGAAAAGTTAGAAAAGAAAATGCAATGCAATGCAAAATGAGATGAAATGGTATGATGAAAAACAAAACCAGAAGCACATACATGATGTTAATGATGCTATGAGATGTTACAAACATGAGGCAGCACATGGAAATGATCATACAAACCTATGGATGCAAATGAAGCAAGTTAAGAAGCATGAACATACATGAAAAGTTATGAGGTGCATATGGCATACAACATGGCAAATGCAAGATGCAATGATCAAACATGCTTTCAATATGTCTTATGATGTCAAATGAATCAAATGGGGGCACAAATGTCATGGCAAGTCATGTTATGCAAGAGAATGCAAGATGGATGCATATGGAAGCCCAAATTAGGGTTTATGATCAATGCAACAAACAAAAACCAAAACCAGAAGCAAACAACATTATAAAAAATTGAAAATGCACTCAAAGGACCCCTAATCCTATACTAACCCAATGCCCAAAGGAGAGGTTTCAACTCTTAACCAATTTCAAGTTATGATTTTTCTAAGTTTTCTAGGGTTTTAGGGTTCCTTAACAAGAAAATTACCAAACAAAATGAAAATGAAAGATCAAATCATGGCCATTTAATCTCACAAACTACATGCTAAACACAATGCAATGTAAAAAGAATCAATGTCCAACTCTTCATGGATAGGCAGAAATGATTTTTGGAACTTTGGATCAAAATAATGCATAAAAATGATTTTTATTCAATGAAAAATTCTCAAAATGCATCAAGATCAAAAAAGAAATTTGGTTTGAAGGTTGGAAAATGTTCCTAAATGTCTTAGAACAATTCATGAATTTTTTGGTGATTTTTAAATACCTAAAAGTATTTTTAATAAATTAATTTTCATTAACCAATTAAAAATAAACTTTTAAATATTTAAAAATACTTTTTTTAATGCTAAAAATGAAAATAAAAATATTTTTGTGTTTTAAAAATTAATGAAACTCTTGACAAAAAGTTTCATAATTTTTAAAACATTTTTGCTATTTTTAATAAATTGTACAAAACAAATATGAAATAAATGAATTAAAACAAAGAAAAAGAAAAGTCAACTGAATGGAGGGCTGGGATGAATCCTGGGGGAAGGGGGATTGACTGCGCGCGCAGATCAAAGGCCCATATTCAAACTGAGTTAAATACAATTAAGAATTAATTAATTATGGTTTAGGGTTTAATGATGAATCTCAGCCACACACACGCGCGGCAAGTCAACCAGTCAAAGCAATCTAACGCTCCAGATTCAAATGCTCATTAATAACCTGATTAAACCCTAATGATTTTCAGGTGGCCGGAGAAGACCTCCGGTCGTCTTCTCCGGAGGGAACCCCACCTGAAAATCCCTAAAAACCTCAAAACGCAACCAAAATGAAAACCAAGCATACAGAAATGATTCCCATAACCCACTGAATCAAAACCCCATCACAAACATCATTTATATTCCCTCAAACTCAAGAATCGAAACAAAACATTTTTTAGGTTAGGAAGTTTCAGAACGCAATTAAACTCTTATTTCTTCACCATTTTCAAAACTAAAGACATCAGGACAATCAGTGAATCATGAAGAACAACTTAAGAACTTAAAAAATGATTTCTGGAAAAAATGTTCTTGAGCTACCTGAGTTTCGAAGCTTTCACTCTTGCAACTTTCTGTCCCCTTCCTTTGATGAAAACCACTCCTTATGACCCCTTGATGATGTTTGGATGCTTAGAAGAAGTTTATGCTGGCTGGTTAAAGAGTTTGAACAGCTTCTGCTCAAGCTCAGGTGAAAATGGTGTTGGTGATTCAGGCTGTTTCAGGCAAAGGTGAAGGGTTCTTTATGACCAGGATGATGAATGGAGAAGGTTTATGAAGTTTGTTCAGGTGTTTGAGAGCTGTGGAATGAGATTCGAAAGCTTTGGCTTTGAGAGTGAAAAATGGAAAAGCAATGTTCTTGCTGGTTTCAGGCTTAGGTCTTGTTGGTTTGGGATCAATGAAGTATGGTGAGATGAGTAGTGGAATTTGTTTTTGTGTTTATGGCCTGTGGAAACAGATTCGAAGAGTTTTGCTTGAAGGAGTGAGTTTGTGAATGTGATGCTCTTGTGTGTTTCAGCCTTGCTTGATAAGTGAAATGGCTAGCATTTTGTTTGCATAAAATAATCCCATTGGTCAGATGATGTGACCTGGCCTTTATTGATTGGTAAGGTGCCTTTTGCAAAATGTCAACTTTGGTGTAAGGAAAGCATGGGTTGAACCCTAGGCTAGTACAAGCATGTGGGCTGGCGCAGCATGGTGTGTGAGGGATGCTAGAATGGTTCAGCAGCCAAGGCAACAAGTGGGTGAGGTGTGATGATGGTTTTTGCAAGTTGATCACTTTTGGTTCATATGAAACTTTCTCATCCCACAAGCCATGAAACATGAGAAGTTTTGGTTCAAATCTGATTTTTAGGTCACATGTGATGTTTGTGTAATGGTTAGACATGAATTAGAAGTTACAAATGCCTTGGTACAAGGTTTTTGCAAGTTTCTCATTTGAGGCATATCTTGAAAATTAGTGATTTTTGCCAACTTTGACACACCATAACTTTTGATCCAAAATGAATTAGGTCATGTTCTTGTACTTTTTGAAAAGGGAAAGATCTAATCTACAACTTTCATGACCAAAGTTTTTCCATTTGAAGCATTTTTGGATCAAAAAGTAAGGTTTGAAAAGTGGCATAAAATGACATATTCCTTAAAAGTCAACCATGCCCTAAAAAGTCAACTTTGCAAAAACTTGTAATTCTTGAATTTTGTGAACTTCAACCTTCTTCCATGATCAAATAAAGATCAAATACACTCAAAATGATGAAGATCACCCCTTGGTTGGGTCATTGGGGGCCTCAGATGCCCTGATTTTGCACTGACTTGTCCAGAAAGTCAACCTTTGATCAGATGACTTCCCCATGGAATTTCTTCATGAAAATTGATATGCATACTCCCTATACCATATGGAGACCAATGGAAACAAGAATGACCAAAAAATTTGGAGTTATGGCCTCTGAAACCAAAACCCTAATTTTAAGTCAACTGTGCAGTCAAACTTGGCTCTGCTTCCATACCAATCCCAGTTCTTGTGATTCTTTGGCATTTTTGACTTTGAGAGGATGTAATATGATATAAGAACACACGTGGACCCCTTTGAAATGATTGATGGCCTTTGGAGTGGCTCAAGAAGCTTTTGGATTGCTCAGATCACAAACCCTAGATGCAGGTGACTTAGAATCTATGCAGTGAATCAAAATTGAGGTATGGGAGGGTATGATTGTGTTTATGCATATGAAATGATCACAAGCCATGGTGAATGGGTGAGGGCAAATTTGGGGTGTTTACAGCCCTATTACAAAATGAGTCCCGACATCTTGGGCAAGATGCAGGACTTTGATGCATGCTTAAAACATGAAATAATAATTACTCTGCAGCAGTAACCCTTATAATTTCCTGGGAAGACCAGTTGAGGACTTGTCGGCCCGGGATTCTTGGACGGATCCAGTTCTCCAGGTTGTAGTCGCTCTCAGCCTCGTCTTCCAGAGTGTTGACAGCATCCGGGGTCAGTATTCCCCCACTTATGAACATGGGAGCTTCAGTAGTCTCCTCTGGAACTTGTCGGGATGGTCTGTTACCCAAACCGAATTTGTCTTCTTTCATCTGAACCTTCAGCAGCTTGCCCCAGCCTTGGGCATTCCCTTCTTCCACAACCTTCCGAGCTTGTTTGTAGGAAGCAATTGAGGTGCCCATCCTTTCCTCTTGGGATGCAGCAAACACCTCAGTTGTAGCTTTGTTGACGTTCAAGGCTTCAAAACCCTGACTCATGGTTTCATGGATCTCCCCATCCATTTCTATGTACTTGTATGTAGTCAGGTGACTGACAAAGATGTCTTATTCTCCATAGATGGTGATAATTTGGCCTTCTCACTCATATTTTAACTTCTGGTTAAGGGTAGACGTTACCGCACCAGTGGCGTGGATCCAGGGTCGACCCAACAGACAGCTGTAGGCAGGCTGTATGTCCATCACATAGAAGGTAGTTTTAAAAACTTGTGGGCCAATTACCACGGGCAGCTCAATCTCTCAAAGAACCGATCTCTTAGAACCATCAAAAGCTCTTACAACTAGATTGCTCGGACGGAGGGCTAGACCATCATACTCCAATTTGACTAAAGCTTTCTTTGGAAGGACGTTGAGTAATGATCTGGTATCAACAAGGACATGAGAAAGTACAACACCTTTACATTCCAAAGTGATATGCAAAGCCTTGTTGTGGTTACGCCCCTCTATAGTCAAATCAGCATCAGTAAAGCCTAGTCCATGAATAGTATTGACATTTGCGACTACTGATTCCAACTGATTGACAATGATCTTGTCAGGCACATAAGCTGCGTGCAAAACTTTGAGTAGTGTATTCCGGTGAGCCTCATAACACATAAGCAACGATAGTATGGAGATCTTGGAGGGAGTTTGGTGGAGCTGGTCCCCAATTTTGTAGTCACTTCTCTTGATAATCCTCATAAACTCGTCTATATCCTGATTAAAGGGTGTCTTCTGAGTTTCTTTTGCAGCAGGCACGTCTGGCACCACACTTTTACCTTTAGCTTTAGTAGTTGTTTTCGCTTCGGTATTAGCTCTAGGAATTTGTGAAGCGAAGAGGCGTCCGCTTCTAGTGAAGCCTCCGCCTCCCCTACATTGTCTAGTTGTGGTGCAGATGTTGAAGAGTCAAGAGTGACCTTCCTTCCGTGGCAGTAAAGATCCGAACCATAATGCCAAGGCACGACACTGTTGTTATCATAAGGAATTGGTCCAGGCACCGTGATGGTCACCGGACTAATTGTAGCAGAAGAAGGAATCATGATTGTCTGCGGATCGTAGTATATGGTAACAAGGGATCTGACTGATGGTGGCACAAATGCAGGAAGCTGAAAAACTGATGAGAGAGTGTTGTTAGGATGTTGTTGGTGAGAATGTTGCTAGAAGTTGTTGTTGTGAGATTCTGGAACAAGGACCGTTGCTGGGTTGTAGTAGATGGTAACTGTTGAAATATCATTGATGGTGTTTGCTGTTGTTGTAGCTAATTCCGTTGAAATGATTTTTGTTGTATTTATAGAAGTGGTTTCTGTTGCAGTTGTAGAAGCTTGAACTGTTGATGTTATTTTTAGGATGCCTTCCTTAATCAGACTATTGATACCATTCTTCAAACTTGCGCAACCATTAGTAGTCACTTTACAAGCTTCGCAGTAGGCTTCACAACCCGGAAACACATGGCATTTTAAAAGCAGAGCTTTCACCTCGGCCAGAGGTGTTCGAACACTTGTAACATCATCAATCAGGATTGCTGGTTGGTCTTCCTAGAGAGCATTAATCCTTGGCCCACCATGGTTAGGTATTGGATTTTTGATAACACTCGGAGGAGGTGCAAAGTTTACAGCTTTGGAATGAATCAGGTCTTGAACTTTCATATGCAGGGCCCTATACTTTTCTGTGGCATGGCCAAGAGCATTCGAGTGGAAGGCGCATCTTACATTGACATCATAATTTCTTGGAAGATTCAAAGGATCTGGTGGAGCCAAAGTCCTCAGTTCAACCAAGTTGATTTTCAATAGTTGTGGGAGTAACACTGCATATGGCATCAGAATGGGATCGATTACCCTATTGATCTGAGAAGTCCTCTGTTGAAATGGACATCGTTGTTGATTATTGTTGTTGTAAGGTCTTTGCTGTTGTTGTGGGAACTGTTGTTGCTGAGGTGCTGGAGTAGGAATGGTGACAGCAGCCACCGACCTTTGCAAATACTGAGGCCTACCTCTGCCAATATGCATTGAATTAGTTTCTCATTTCCTTCGGGATCCGGAGAATGGCTTCTTTGCGTTGCTGGAGCCGGCGCCATTATCATAAATCTTGCCCATCTCCAACAAAATTTCAATTCTCTCTCCCGCTATGACCACATCAGCAAAGCTAGTGGAAGAGAAAGCAGCAAGTCTGTCAATATAAGTTCCTTGCAGGGTATTCATGAACATGTCAGCCATCTCTCTTTCTGACATTGGAGGTTGGACAGCAGCAGCCAGTTGTCTCCACCTCTGAGCATACTCACAGAAACGTTCCCTCGAAGATTGAGACATTCCCATTAGGAGAGTCCTGTTAGGTGCCATGTGTAACACGGTGGAAGAACTGACTTTAGTTAAATGTTGTGGATAGCAAGAGTCGCCACCGACTTTTATTTTATCCAAAGGAAAGGGCATAAAAGAACAGGAAAGACCTTAAAATATTTTTGGGTTCGGGGGGTAGGTTATGTAAAGGGAAGGTGTTAGCACCCTTTACATCCATGGTTATCCATGGGCTCTTAGTTACTTAGCTCACTTTAAAATGTTTTGAGAAGTGTAGTGTGTGTTTAGAAATTTTCTTAAGTACTTTATAATGATCCATGTACGGATATATATAAAGCCTTTGTTTTGAAAATTTGTTTGAAAATGTGAAGTGTTTTGAAATATTTTGAAAAGGTGAGCAAGTACATAAGAGGAACCTACCCTAAGTTAAATCTTTTCTGTTCTTGAATCCTTTAAATGGTAAGACTATACCTATTATTAAGGAATAGGTAGTCATTACCTTGGATGTACGGGACAAGTGAAGGGACATCTGTTAGTTAGGCAACTGTGGGGTGTATAAGCAATTCGAAGGGACTTATCATCTTTATTCGAAAGGGACAAGATCATTACGAAGGCAACATTCGAAGGGACTTGATCTTTTTATCTGTTTAAGGACTAGATGATGTGAAATGAGGGACTTTGCTTTATACACCCTACTTGACCTTTCGTTTAGGCAACATGAGAGGAAACCCCTAAGAAGTGAGACGGCGATCCAGGATCGACTTACGTGTGTGAGTGTACCAATTTAAATATTTATCTTTGAATTTAATGAGCTAAATTGATTTTTAAATACAAACATATTTCACTCCCTATTTTACTAACCATAACATTTAAAAATAAATATTAAACATTACTACTAAAATATTACATAAAGGAGACAATTACATAATAATAATAATAATAATTAAAACAAATTAAATAAATAAGCAAAATAAATAATAATAAATAATTGGGTTAGTAACAATAATAATAATAAATCACAATATATATATATATATAAATGGGGTTAGTAATAATAAATATCATATGAAAATAAATAGAATTAATAATAAAATAAACAGAAATATTAGCATAATAATTAAAAGTTCAATTTTTTTATAAACAATTATTTTTTTAAGATTAATAAGAAAACATAAACAATTCATATTATATACTAATTATTATAAAGTTTTTAAATTATATACATATTATAAAAATAAGGTTAATTATAAACATATTATGAAAGTAAATTATATTTACAAAATTAAATTAAGAGTTTTAATTATTTTAAACATAATCTAAAATTATTTACATACAAGAATAATAACTATAAACAAATTATAAAAATATACACATAATTAAAGTTTTATAAATAAATTAAAAGTTATAATTAACAAATAGAATTAATATTTACAATTAGGGTTTTATAAAAATAATTAGGTTTTATAGAAATATTTAGGGTTTATATGTTTAGAAAACTAAATTAGGATTAATTATTAATTATACAGAATTAAACAATATTAATAATATACAAAAATAAATAATTTTTCTAATAAGATTTAATTAAAAAAAAGATGAGTTCTAAATTGTAATAATAATATAAACATTCTACTTTTTATATTATTTAAATTTATTTAATTATAATATAAATTAATTAAACAAAGAAAAAGAAAAAGAATTAAGAAAAAACTTATCTGGGCTGGGATTTGAAACCAGTCCCTGGACAATGCAGCCTCCAAGACCAGCAAACCAACCACTGGGCTGCGCGCGCCAGTGATATGGAGGACACTCCATTTGGTTTTGTTGTTAACCTGGAAAAAACATGATAAAACAAAAAGAAATAGCACAAAAGGCCTGGGGAGGGATTCGTACCCAGGACCTTCTCACAACACGCAAACACACTTACCATCCAGCCGGGAGGGCGCAACTGACTATATAACCAATATAATCAATAATATATTAAGTCATATGATTAAATGAAAAATAAGAAAAAATTGTTGCGCCCAGGATTCGAACCAAGGCCTTCAAGCATAACATGCGCATCCCTCACCACTGGGCCAACACTGCAGTTGTGAAACAAATTAACAATGACATAATAAAATATTAAAACAATATTTGAATTCCAGAATGCGCGCCAAACTTCATCTCCTAGCTCTGTCCGTCCACTTAGCCTTTAGTGACAGTTGGTCTGTCGCAATAACCTATAGTGACGGATTTTTCCCGTCACTAGAAACCCTGCATACTTAAACATGACAAATACGAACAATAAATCCAGTTTGAGGGTTCAAATTAATCAAAGGCAGTCCAATATGTCTAAATACATCCATAATTTGGCCTGAAATTAGTTTTATAATGGAATCCCCAAAATCATGATTATGAAACCCTAACTATGGTGATTCACGGATTCGGCAGTGAAGCTTCAATCTAACCATCCAGAACGCTTTTGTACAATGAAACAAACATAGTTAAACAATCAAAATCAATAAAAAACCAGTGAAATCATGGAATCGAAAAAATTCAAATATGATATGAACACGGGTTTGATTCATGCGAATGAGGGTGTTTCATATGTTGTTTATGATCCAAACATGATTAGTGAAGTTCAATGAAGCTGAATCAACCTTCAAATTGCCTTGAAAGTGGCTCTAACTTGGAATCCGAATTTGAGTTTTGTTGAGTTTTTTTGAATATGCAAACTTACTCTTGAGGCTGTGAAATTCGTCCCCTATGCATTGTGATAACTTGTATACTTATAATAGAGTAAAACTAGGTCAAAATATTGGATCATTGTATGGACTTTTTGATTTTTGGAGATTGAAAAAGATTAGAACTTAAATTTCATATATTTTGGAATGAGACCTTTCTATTTCAAGCCAATCATCATCAATTGTGTATCAATTCAATCCAATTCATGTTAATGACCTTCTAGAACCAAAATATATTTTAAATTTTCATATTTGATATTTTATTTAAATTTAAAATGATTTTTAACATAAAAAATCATAATAAATAAAATAAATAAAATAAAATTATGAAAATATCCTATAAATTTCGTGCATGATGTCATGGAACACTTTGGGTCACAAAAAGTTCAGCCCATTTAGAAGAATTTGGTTTTAAGACCCTACTTTCTTCATAAACCACCCAAAAATTTCCCAACTTTGCAAGGGCACTGTCGCTCCCAATAAATGAGACCGGGCTCAAATATGGTACAGACGCGAACGGTCGGCGAAAGGAGATGCGAGGACACACAGGAGTGAACTCACAGGGAATGAATAGAGTCGCCAGCTAGGCATTTTTATCCCGAAGGAAAGGTAATGCTGCATAAACCTAAGAAAAGATATGGATAAGACGGTTGCGAACCAGAGAGACTGAGAAAGGGGGTTGGTTACAACCTGGGAAGGTATTAGCACCCAGATTTTCCGTCGTACTCGACGGGATCCACGCTTAAAAGATTTGTGTTTTAAAGGGGTAGTGTCAGTGCAATTTGTGTATAAAGAGCTGGAAAAGGATGTACAGGTGTCAGTGTAAAAGAAGTGAAGTGTATAAGTGAAGTGTCAGTGTAAGGACAGGGATAAAATGCTCATGATAATGAGGCTAAAGAATAAGGCTAGAAAGAGGGGGAATATACAGAGACTTTTGTTCGATAACTGTTAAGTTATGCCTACGTATCCTCTCGTGCAATGAGGAAGTCAGAACACCGTAGTTCGACCCAAAGAGACTGAAAGGTAAATTGACTTGTGAACTGCTTACTGGTCTATGCTCAAGTGTATGACCTGTCTGGCTCAGGTGCAAACTGTCTTGCATTAGACGGAAGAAGCAAGTTCTCGTTTATGAGTGAATGAGATGAGAAAAGAATCCCGGAGGAGACGATTATTGTTTGTTTTTTGAGTTTTCAGTCTTTTATTGCTTTTGAAAGTGTGTCATAAGTTAATGAGCTTAAGCCTAAACCAATGGATTTAGTAAACTCATCACATCATCCCTCTGATTAGGGGTAATGAGAGTACCTTAAGTGTGAAGTCAGTTTCTCACACTTAATCACCTTTGATGCAGGATTAGGATCATTAACCTACTTGTGATTATTTAGATGTTTTTGTGGTTTTTGTTTAGTGTTGAGTAATGAGATTAAGCCATAATCAGGGGTTAAACAGACTCATTACACCATCCTAATAGAAGGATAATAGATGAGAATGCTTAAGCTGAGGGAAGCTCCTCAGCTTAATCCTTGATTAGGGATTAAACCCATGACAAAACAAAGCCTTTATTAAGTGGATTTTAGTTAATGATAAGATGATGAAGTGATTTTTTAGGGTTTGTAAGACAACTTGAGGAGGACTTGTCCATTAACACTAGGGTTAGTCCTTCTTAACCAGTTAAGGAAGAATTAGAACCCTAATGCAAGGCCCAAGTTACAAGCTTGATGTCTTGATGATTATTACGTGAATTGATTAAAGGATTTAAACACATTAAGGGTTTAACACTTAGGATTAAAGTTATACACTCCATCCTAATAGAAGGATGCAGGCATAAGCTTAATCACAAAGCCTTAAAGCCTTTAGGGTTTAGTCCCTGATTATGAGATGAGAAGAGAAGACTCAATGAGACACAAAGGTAAAACTAAGTGGGGAACTAATCAAAACCCTAATCATTATCATGCTTGGTTGTTCCTAAGGTTTGTGAGGTTTACAAGAGACATCTTCAAAGGAACCACCAGGAAGCAGATGAAAGGAGCAAAGAGAAGCAAAGTAACTTGCTTCATTTGAGAAGACAAGTCACTTGAAGAAAGAAAGTAAGAAGAAGAAGAAAGAGCAAGCTCAATCTCAAACACAAGGCAAAATGCAGCAATGATGCATAAGAGGGATGAAAAGAAATTGTGAGAAGTGAAAGCAAATTCACTTCTCAAAGTTACTAACCACCTGAAAAGTTAATGAAAAGAATGCAATACAATGCAAGATGAGATGAAATGACATGATGCAAATCAAAACCAGAAGCATATGTATAATGATAATGATGCTATGAGATGGTGCAAACATGAAACAAAGCATGGGGATGATCATACAAGCCTATGGATGCAAATGAAGCAAGTTTAGAACCATGAACAAACATGAAAAGTTATGAAGTGCAAAGGACATACAACATGGCAAATACAAGAAGCAATGATCAAGAATGCTTCTAATATGTCTTGAGATGTCTAATGAATCAAATGGATGCACAAAATGCTATGGCAAGTCATGGTATGTGAGCAAATGCAAGATGAATGCAAAAGGAAGCCCAAATTAGGGTTTATGATCAATGCACCAAACAAAAAATCAAAACCAGAAGCAAACATCATGATAAAAAATTGAAAATTCATTCAAAGGAACCCTAAACCTATGCAAACTCACTGCCCAAAGGAGAGGTTCTAACTCTTAACCTAATTAGGGTTATGAATTTCCTAAGATTTCTAGGGTTTTAGGGTACCTTGACAAGAAAAATGTCAAACAAAATGAAAATGTAAGATCAAATCATGCCAATTTAATCCTACAAACTACATGATATGAAAGACACAATGAAAAAAGAATCAAAGTCCAACTCTCAAAGACTAGGCAGAAATGAATTTTTGAACATTGGATCAAAATAATGCCTTGAAATTGAATTAATTCCATGGAAAATTGTCAAAATGCATCAAGATCAAAAAAGAAATTTGGTTTGAGGGTTGGACAATGTTTCTAAATGATTTTAAAGGTTTCATGAATTTTTTGGTGATTTTTAAATACCTAAAAGTATTTTTAATTAATTAATTCTCATTAATTAGTTAAAAATAAACTTTTAAATGATTTAAAAATATTTTTTAATGCAAAAAATAAAAATAAAAATGTTTTTGGTTTCTGAAAATTCATAAAAGTTTGTACAAAAATTTTCAGAATTTTTAAAATTGTTTTGCTATTTTAAATAAATTGGATAAAAGAAATGAAATAAAAATGAAAAATAAAAATGGATTTAATCTGAAAATGAGAAAGTATGCGCATCTAAGGGCCCAGATTCAAATTTACACGCGCGGGAGTGGACCTGGCGCGCATCTGGACGACCTATATTCAAATTTCGCTAATTAAAGATTAAACCCTAATCCAGCCCTAATTACTTTCAGATGACCGGAACAGTGGTTCCGGTCATCTTCTCCGGCAAGGTGAAATTGCTATCTCCCTCTACACGCAATGAAAACAAAATCTAACTGCCCAGAACTCATCCCCATCCAAAAACGAATCAAACCCCTCAATCAAACATCATTTTTCATTCATTAATCAGCCAAATCGAATCAAAACATTCTTAGGGCAAAAAATTTCAGACAGTTCATACATGCTGGTTTCTCAACCATTTTCAAAAGTAAACACATATTCATGATCAGGGGAGTGAATAGAAGCTTTTAATAACTTAAGAACATGTTTCTGGAAAAAAGTTTTGAGATGACTACCTGAACTGAAGCCTTCGATTCAGGAGCTTTCTGGCTGTTTCTTTGGCTCAAATCCACTCCAATGATCCTCCTAAGAAGCTTGCAATACTTGTTTGAAGTTTAGAATGGATGGTTTGAGAGATGGCAGAAGTTCTGTTCAATGGCAGGTGGTGATCGTGTTTTTGATTCTTTGAGTTTCAGGCCATGGTGAGGGGTGCTTTGTGATCAGGGAAGTGTGTTGAGTTGATTTGTGAAGTTAGTTTATGAGTTTTAGGCTTGTGTGATGAGTTTCGAATGCTCTTGCAAGATGGTGTAAAAATGAGAATGCTGAGTTTGAGAATGCTTCAGGCTTGTGTTGTAGCTGCTTTGGCTTGCTTTTTGTTTGCATAAACAATTGGGATTGGTCAGAAGAAGTGATGTGTACTTTTGTGATAGGTATGGCTCAAGTTGCCAAAATGTCAAAGTTGTGTAAGAGAAGCATGGGCTACTTTCTAGCCAAGGACAAAAGGTGTGTCCTACGCAGCATGATGTGGGGAGAACCCTAGGATTGATCAGCAAGTCAGCAAGCAAGTGGGTCTTCACTTGAGTGAGTTTTTGCAAGTTGGTTCACTTTTGATTCTTATGAGATATCTTGCTCCATAAGCCATAAAAATGAGAGATTTCTTGGCCCATTCTGACTTTTAGGTCTTGTATGATCATGTTGTGAAGTTTAGAAGTCCATTTGATAACTTAATTTGCCTTGAGAAGTGAATTTGCAACTTTGCCTCTTTGGTGGAAACTTTGAAATTTTGTGATTTTAGCCAACTTTGACAAACCATAACTTTTGATTCAAAATGAATTAGGTCATGTTCTTGTACTTTTTGAAAAGGGAATGATCCATTCTACAACTTTCATGACCAAAGTTTTTCCATTTGAAGCATTTTTGAATCAAAAAGTAATGGTTGAAAAAGTTTCCTAAAATGGCAATTTCATTAAAAGTCAAACTTTCCCAAAAAGTCAACTTTGCAAAAGACTTGAAATTCTTCAATTTTGTGAACTTCCCACATCTTCTATGATCAAATAAAGATCATATACAATCAAAATGATGAAGAACACCCTTTGGTTGGGTCACTGGGGGCCTCAGATGCCCTGATTTTGCACTGGCTTGCTTGAAAAGTCAACTCTTGATCAGATGACTTCCCCAGGGAATTTCTACATGAAAATTGATATGCATACTCCCCATACCATATAGAGACCAATAGAAACAAGAATGACCAAAAAATTTGGAGTTATGGCCTCTGAAACCAAAACCCTAATTTTAGGTCATCTGTGCAGTCAAGCCTGGCTCTGCTTCCATACCATTCTCAGTTCTTGTGATTTTTTGACATTCTTGACTTTGAGAGGGTATAATATGATATTTGAACATACATGGACCCCTTTTAAGTGATTGATGGCCTTTGGAGTGGCTCAAGAAGCTCTTGGATTGCTCAGATCACAAACCCTAGTTGCAGATGACTTTAAATCTATGCAGTGAATCAAAAATGTGATATGGGATGGTATGATTGAGTTTATGCATATGAAATGATCACAAGCCATGGTGTGAATGGGTGAGGGAAAATTTTGGGTGTTTACAGCTGCCCCTATTCAAACATGAGTTAGCTGTGCAGGATGTAAGCAACGGCTTAACAGGCAAACAAGATAACTTGTGGTTGAATACCAAAGACAGTCCGAAATTTGCACTCACAGAATGAAGAAGAAAAAGGGATATAGATTGTAAAATAAAATAAAGTATATTGTAAAGTATGGGCGACGGAGGACGACCGTCGAGCAGAGGACGACTGCTGGGTAAATAGCAATGACGGGGACGGCCGACATGCTGGGGATAAAAGGGATCATGATGGGGACGGCCATCAAGATAAAGTTATAATATTCTCTGGGATCCAATGAAAAATGATGGGGACGACCATCAAGTTCATAAAGCAAAGCAACCAACGATGGGGACGGCCATCGGGCTAAACTGAAAAAGAAAAGGGACCACGATGGGGACGACCATCGGGTTAAAGAATAAATGAAATAAACAGATGATGAGGTACGGTCATCAAAGGTGAAGGACGATCACCTAGCAGGGGACGGCTGCTCTGTAAGGGTTAAGATGAGGGACGGTCATCTAAGGTGGAGGACGACCACCTGGCAGGGTACGGCTGCCGAAAATATCGCGACATAGGACGAATGCCGGATAAAAGGTCAACGATGGGGACGGCCATCGGATGAGCATGATGGAGGACGACCATCAAGAGGTGAAGGACGATCACCTAGTAGGGGACGGCTGCTCTCAAGGTTTATCATGACATATGACGAATGTCAGATAACCAAAATCAACAATGGGGATGGCCATTGGATAAAATGATGAAGGACGATCATCAAAAAAAGGTGAAGGACGATCACCTAGCAGGGGACGGCTGCTAAATATCACGACACAGGACGAATGTCGGATAGAAAAGGTCAACGATGGGGACGGCCATCGGATGAGCATGATGAAGGACGATCATCAAGAGGTGAAGGACGATCACCTAGCAGGGTACGACTGCTTTCAGGGTTTATCATGACGTAGGACGAACGTCAGATAGAAAAAGAAATTCGCTTTGTTGGCGATCTACTGGGGATGTAGTAAACACGGACGAGTGTTTATATCCAACAAATAAAAGGTATAAGTGTTTGGTATTGTGTATAGATTAAAGATGCGGACGAGCATCCTTAAGACTATGATACGGACGAGTATCAGGTAGAAACAAATACTGACACGTGTTCAGAGATGATGATACGGACGAGTATCAACTGGTTAACAAGGAACACGGACGAGTGTTGAATCTGAGGGGACTCTTCTGGGGAATAGTAGACACAGACAAGTGTCTATATTCAAGAAGACAAAAGTGTTTGACACGGTGTATGGATTAAAGATGCGGACGAGCATCCTTAAGACTATGATACGGACGAGTATCAGGTAGAAACAAACGCTAGACGCATGTTCTGAGATGATGGTACAGACGAGTACCAACTGGTTAACAAAGAACACAGACGAGTGTCGAATCTGCGGGGATATAAATGGTGTATACGAGATACGGACGAGCATCTGTATAAATAAAGTAAGTATGAGTAATGTATATTTGAGTGTTCAATTTGCTGGAGAGAGTGACACGGACGAGTGTCAAGAGGTATATATACAAGTATATGTTTTACAAAGTGTTTGAGTAAATATACTAGGGGAAGGTGACACGGACGAGTGTCAAGAAAGTTATATATATAAGTATCTGTGAGTGCAAAGGGGATACTTTGGCTTTCTACTGGGGGTATGACACGGACGGGTGTTAAGAAACATCTGCAATACGGATGGTCTGTTTGTAAAGAGTGCTCGGGCGAATTTACTGGGGAATGATGACACGGACGAGTGTCAAGGAGTGTGTATTCGTATTGGTGAATGTGAGGCAACTGCTTTAGCTCTTGCTGGGGAATCTGGGGAGTATTCTGTATATTGGTTGATATTCACAAGTGTTTGGTTCAAAACATGGCCTATGATTATGCAATATGTTTGATTTTTGCCGTAATGCTCCGTATTAGACGGAATGCTACGCTTTGTAGGGTGAATATGATGTGAATGCTATGATTATGCAAAAGATACCGATCCGGGATTCGGATCCCGTTGTTGTGAAGATCTCTGGTTGATCCGTTTGAAATGAGCATCCCAGCTGGGGATGAGATCATTGGTAAATCCAATATATATGACTTTGCCTGGGGATATAGGTTACTGATAGACCTATTATTGGTAATGAGAGACCCAGCTGGGGTTTGTAGAAGCTTTCGTCACTCTGTTGTGATTCCTTCGCGTGCTGCTCTTCTGGATAGAGGCTGAAACTCTGTGGGGAGATGGTTCCCTGGCTTTCATATTTGGCTGAGGAGGAAGAATGATTGGCACCTCGGTTGGGCGAAGCGACAAGTGGTAACTCAGCTGGGGAGAAAACACTTTGAGTGAGTGCTGAATTGTTAGCTTGCTGGGGTGAAGCTTTCACGCCCCATGTTGTGCTTTGGATATCTGCAATCCTGCAAAGATAGAAAAACGTACAAGTAATCCCGAGGTATCCCTTACCGGATTCCATCATAGGAGTTCAGACACTCCCGGGATTAAGTATATTTCCTGCAAGCACGTGTTTTAAGAGAAACATCTGTATTTATGCAATCAGTATCTTAAGGACATCGGACATTTTGCAAATGAAAATAAAATGTACGAGACAAAACATGACTGAAAATCTGATTTTATTGATTTATATGCCCTGAATTGGCAAGATACAGTCAGAGAAACAGATCCCCTAAAATGAGGAGATTGTTACAAATTGAGAAGCAAAATGTTGGCAATGTTGACGACGCTTCAAGGAGCTTCCCTTGGCTATGACTCGTATGACATTTGACGTTCTTCTCGTCTTGCTTTCTGAAGAAGGATGATTCTGAAAGAGGCTTGATCCCTTCGAAGCTTTCCAAGTTGTAAGTGATACAGACGAATTCAGAATGCAGTTGTTCGCTTATTCCCTTATTTTGCATGGATCGCCCTTTCTGGTTTTCAATCCATCGGGATACCCATTTTTGCCTGAGCTGTCCAATGCGGCTTTTCAACTCAGCGGGTGTACAATTTTTTATTTATTTCCCTTATTTTTGCCCAAGTCTTTTATTCTGTTTTTGACTTGCCGGGATGCCCTGTTTTTGCCTGGACTTACATTCTGTTTTTATGTCCAGCGGGTCATTTTTATGCGAAGTATTTTTTAACTGCATCTGAATTTACAGGGGACGGGAAATCTTCACCATCCATGGTGCTGAGCATCAGTGCTCCACCGGAGAAGACTTTCTTTACCACGAATGGTCCTTCATAGTTTGGGGTCCACTTGCCCCTGTGGTCTGTATGAGGAGGGAGGATTCTTTTCAGCACAAGATCTCCCACTTGGTACTCTCGGAGCCTGACTTTCTGATCGAAGACTTTCTTCATTCTTCTTTGATACAAATGCCCATGACATATTGCAGCCAATCTTTTCTCTTCAATCATACTCAGTTGCTCGTATCAGGATCGGACCCATTCTGCTTCGTTCAGCTTAACATCCATCAGTACCCGTAGGGAGGGTAGTTCAACTTCAACTGGTAGGACTGCTTCCATACCATACACAAGCTGATACGGTGTTGCCCCAGTGGATGTTCTGATTGACGTGCGGTACCCATGCAAGGCAAATGGTAGCATCTCATGCCAGTCTTTGTAGGTGACTACCATCTTCTGCACAATCTTCTTGATATTCTTGTTGGCTGCCTCAACAGCGCCGTTCATCTTTGGCCTGTAAGGAGAAGAATTGTGGTGTTGGATCTTGAAGTCCCGGCACAGCTCTGCCATCATTTTGTTGTTCAAGTTGGAACCATTGTCAGTAATGATTCGCTCGGGAACTCCATACCGACAGATGATGTCTCTCTTCAGAAATCGGGCTACCACTTGCCTGGTAACATTTGCATATGAAGCTGCTTCAACCCACTTGGTAAAATAGTCAATGGAAACCAGGATGAATTTGTGTCCATTCGAAGCAGTCGGCTCAATCTTGCCAATCATGTCAATGCCCCACATAGCAAAGGGTCAGGGTGAAGACATCACGTTCAGAGGATTGGGAGGCACATGCACCTTATCTGCATAGATCTGGCATTTGTGGCATTTTCTGGCATAAGCACAACAGTCTGCATCCATTGTGATCCAGTAATAGCCTGATCTTAGCAATTTTTTAGCCATGGCATGTCCTCCTGCATGGGTACCAAAGGATCCTTCGTGCACCTCGTGCATCAACAAGTCTGCTTCTGTTCTATCGACGCATCTGAGGAGTACCATATTAAAGTTTCTCTTGTACAAAGAACCATCAGTGTTCAGAAAGAAACTACCAGCAAGCCTTCTTAAAGTCTTCTTATCATTGGAAGATGCCCCAGGTGGGTATGTTTGATCCTCCAAGAAGCACTTAATGTCATGGAACCAAGGCTGATCATCTTTGACAACATCTGCTGCGAATACATATGCTGGTCTGTCAAGTCTGGATACTGAAATTCGAGGTACAAAGTTGGCAGCTTGAACTTTGATCATGGATGAAATGGTAGCCAGAGCATCTGCAAACTGATTCTCGTCCCGAGGGATATACTCAAGCTTGACTGTTGTAAAGAAAGTCAATAACCTCCTTGTATAATCCCTATAAGGTATCAGATGCTCCTGGTGTGTGTACCATTTGCCGTTGGTTTGATTAACTACCAGAGTTGAATCTTCGAATACAGTCAATGTCTTGATCCTGAGGTCAATGGCTTCTTCAAGACCCATAATGCAAGCTTCGTATTCAGCTTCGTTGTTAGTGCAGTTAAAGGTGAGCTTTGCCGAGAAAGGCATGTGAACTCCCTTAGGCGTAATGAGTACTGCATCAACACCACGACCATTCATATTAACAGCCCCATCAAACATCATAGTCCATTCTTCCTCCGGGTCAGGCCCTTCAGTGTGAACATGCTCTTCATGATCTTTCGCTTTTATGAACATGATGTCTTCATCAGGGAAGTCAAATCTCATAGGCTAGTAATCATCAATAGGTTGCTCAGCAAGATAATCAGACAATACACTGCCCTTGATGGCTTTCTGAGATGTGTACTGGATGTCATATTCTGTGAGGATCATTTGCCATCTAGCAACCCGTCCGGTAAGAGCTGGCTTCTCGAAAATGTACTTAACTGGGTCCATTTTGGATATCAACAAAGTAGTGTGGGTCAGCATATACTGTCTTAGTCGGCGAGTAGCCCACGCTAAAGCACAACAAGTTTTCTCGAGCAGTGAATAACGTTGTTCACAGTCGGTAAACTTTTTGCTCAGGTAGTATATTGCATACTCTTTTCGATCAGACTCGTCATGCTGGCCCAGCACACACCCCATTGAATCTTCTAATACTGTCAAGTACATTATCATAGGTCTTCCTTCAACTGGAGGCATAAGGATTGGTGGTTCTTGCAGGTATTCTTTGATCTTGTCAAAAGCCCTCTGGCAGCCTTCATTCCACCTGACCGTCTGTTCTTTTCTTAACAGCTTGAACAAGGGTTCACAGGTTGCAGTAAGGTGAGATATGAACCTCGAAATGTAGTTCAATCTACCTAGAAACCCTCGAACTTCTTTTTCTGACTTTGGTGCAGGCATTTCTTGAATGACTTTGACTTTATCGGGGTCAACCTCAATCCCTTTCTCGCTTACAATAAAACCCAGCAGCTTACCAGATCGCACCCCGAATGTGCACTTGTTGGGGTTCAACTTCAGTTGGTACTTCCTCAGACGCTTGAATAACTTCAGCAGATTTACCAGGTGGTCTTCTTCTGTAAGGGACTTGGCAATCATGTCATCCACATAACACTCGATTTCCTTATGGATCATATCGTGGAATAACGTCACCATAGCCCGTTGATATGTTGCACCAGCATTCTTCAATCCAAATGGCATCACCTTGTAACAGAACGTGCCCCAGGGTGTGATGAAAGTTGTCTTCTCCATGTCTTCAGGTGACATCTTGATCTGATTGTATCTTGAAAATCCGTCCATGAAGGAGAATACCGAAAACTGAGCCGTATTATCCACCAATACATCAATGTGAGGTAAAGGAAAGTCATCTTTCGGGCTGGCTCTGTTCAGATCCCGGTAGTCAACACACATCCTTACCTTGCCGTCTTTCTTAGGCACAGGTACAATATTAGCAACCCACGGTGGATAGCTAGTTACAGCAAGGAACCCGGCGTCCCACTGCTTTTGTACCTCTTCTTTAATCTTCATTGCCATATCCGGGCGGGTACGGCGCAGTTTCTGTTTAACCGGTGGGCAATCTTCTCTTAAAGGCAGCTTGTGCATAACAATATCGGTATCCAACCCTGGCATATCTTGATAAGACCAGGCAAACACATCCACATATTCCTGAAGCAAGTCAATCAGTTGTTTCTTCATTGAGTCTTGTAAACAGGCCCCGATCTTAACCTCTTTCACGTCTTCAGCTGTACCAAGATTAATCGTTTCGACCTCCTCCTGATGAGGAGTGATAACCTTCTCCTCTTGCCTTAACAACCTGGCTAGCTCTTCAGGAAGCTCAAAATCTTCTTCAACCCCTTCATCGGCTTGATTGATTGGATTGTCAAAGTCATACGAAGCCATAGCTGTGTTGTTGTCGGTGCAGTCTGAAAGGCACTCTCTGCAAGGGTTCAGATTGTTCATTTTAGTGATTGATTTTAATCTTGTTTAGAAAAAGTGAAATGAAGTTTATCATTTTGAAAACATTGCCATTTATTTTTGTACAAAAAGAAAAAAATGGAAAAACAGTGAGCGGAAAAGAAAAAGACTCATTTGCAAAAGATGTCTGATTATCATTGATTGATCTGTTTTGCACAAAATTACAGATGGCCCGATTACAAAATGAGTCTTGTCATCTTGGGCAAGATGCAAGACTTGATGCATGCTTAAAATATACAGGAAATAATAATTACTCTGCAGGAGTAACCCTTATAATTTCCTGGGAAGACCAGTTTGAGATACGGCTTCCCGGGATCCTTGGACGTATCCAGCTCTCCAGGTTGCGCTCATCTTCCGACTCATCTTCCAAGTTGTTTACAGCATCAGGGGTGAGCATCCCCCCACTAACAAAACTGGGCTTCTTAGCAGCCTCTGCTTGATCTTGTTGAGTTGGTTTGTAACCCAACCCAAATCTATCCTCCTTCTTCTCTACGGGCAGCAACTTGCCCCAGCCTTGGGCAGTCCCTTCTTCAACAACCTTCCGGGCTTGCTGATAAGATGTCATTGAGGTTCCAGGTACAACAGATGTTTCATTTATGTTCAAGGCCTCAAACCCTTGACTCATAGTTTCGTGGATCTCCCCGTCCATCTCAATGTATTTGTATGTAGCCAGGTGGCTAACAAAAATATCTTCCTCCCCACAAATAGTAACGACTTGGCCCTCCCACTCGAATTTTAACTTCTGGTGAAGGGTTGAGGTCACGGCGCCAGCGGCGTGTATCCATGGCCTACCCAATAGACAGCTGTAGGCAGGCTGTATATCCATCACGAAGAAGGTCGTTTTGAAAGTCTGTGGGACAATCGTTATAGGCAACTCAATTTCTCCCAGAACTGATCTCTTAGAACCGTCAAAGGCTCTTACTACCAAGTTACTGGGGCGTAATGCCAATCCTTCATACTCCAGCTTCACAAGGGCTTTTTTAGGCAAGACATTGAGGGATGACCCTGTGTCTACCAGCACATGAGAAAGAACTGCACCCTTACACTCCAAGGTAATGTGCAAAGCCTTGTTGTGATTGCGGCCCTCCGTTGTCAAATCAGTGTTGGTAAATCCTAGTCCATGACTAGCGTTAACATTTCCAACTACAACTTCCAACTGATTGACGGTAATCTCCTCTGGCACATAAGCTGTGTGCAAGACTTTTAGTAGTGCGTTCCGATGAGCCTCGGAGCACATAAGCAATGATAGAATGGAGATCTTGGAAGGCGTCTGGTGAAGTTGGTCCACTATCTTGTAATCACTTTTCTTGATGATTCTCATGAATTCATCAACCTCTTGATCAAAAGGGGTTTTCAAAGCTTCTTTAACTACTTGTTCTTCTTGCACCATGCTCTTCCCTTTTGCCTTGGCAGCAGCTTCTGCTTCAGCAATGGGTCTTGGAATTTGCGGGGCAAAGAGACGTCCGCTTCGAGTGAAGCCTCCGCCTCCCCCCACATTGTCTATTTGTGGTGAAGAAGTTGATGATTCAAAAGTGATTTTCTGTCCTTCGCAGTATAGATCGGAGCCGTAATGCCAAGGAATGGCATTACTGCTTTCATAAGGAACTGGCCCAGGCACCGTGATAGTGACTGGACTGATAGCAGCTGCAGAAGGGACCATGATAGTATGTGGATCATAGTATATTGTAACTGGTGCTCTGATAGGAGTGACATTTTGTGAGTTGTAGGCAGAATCATTTGCAGGATCATAATATATTGTAACCGTTGAGACACTTTCATTATTTGCTGTTGGTATTGTAGGAGACACTGTTGACTGGATGGATGCTGTTGTTGTAGGAGATTCTGAATGAAGGGGTGCTGAAGTTGTAGAAGGGATGTTTGTTGATATTTGGTCCGTTGAAGGGACCGATGAAGCATTTGTTGATGAGATCGAAGAGTTGTTTGGAACAATGGTTGTTGCAGTTGTAGAAGACTCGGGAATTGTCGTTAAGGAGATTGCTGGATTGGTAGGTATTGATGTTGTGATTTGAAGCAGGCCACTCTGGATGAGACCATCTATGCCCTCTCTCAAGTTATCACACCCATTCACTGAAATGTTGCAGTAAGCACACCCTAGCTCACATCCCGGGAACATTTGACATTCAAGGAGTTGAGCTTTAATCTCTACCAAGGGTGTCCGAATCTGACCCACACTGGTTATCAAGTAAGACGGCTTATCTTCTTCAATAGCATTGATTCTCGGTCCACCGTGGTTGGGCATAGGGTTCTTGTTAACATTTGGTGGGGGTGCAAAGTTTAGGGCCTTGGAATCCACTAGGTCCTGTACTTTCATGTGCAAAGCTCTGCACTTCTCTGTACTGTGGCCAGGTGCATTTGAGTGAAAAGCACATCTGGCGCTGGCGTCATAATTTCTGGGCAGACTGGCAGGATCTGGAGGCGCCAATGTCCTTAGCTCAACCAGGTTGAGTTTCAGGAGTTGTGGCAATAATGTGGCATAAGGCATAGGGATCGGATCGATCACCCTATTTGCCTGAGATGGTCTCTGTTGATACGGTCTTTGCTGATTGTTGTTGTTGGTGTTGTTGTTGTTATAATTTCTCTGAGGTGGATACTGAGTTTGTTGCTGGTAATGGGGTTGTTGTTGTGGATGATATATCGGTTGCTGAGGAAGTGGAGAGGGAATGGTGACTGCTGCCACTGATCTATGAACATTTTGTGATCTGCCCCTGTTGGCCTGAATAGCATTGGTCTCGCCGGTTCTTCTTGGACCTACAAAAGGTTTTCTGGGGTTGTTGGACGAGCTCGCACCGTTGTCAGAAATCTTACCCATCTTTAATAGGCTCTCAATCCTTTCCCCGACTATGACCACGTCAGCAAAGCTAGTGGAAGAAAAGGCAGCTAGCCTGTCAATGTATGTCCCTTGGAGGGTGTTCATAAACATATCAGCCATCTCCCTCTCTGACATGGGTGGCTGGACAGCAGCAGCAAGCTTTCTCCACCTCTGAGCGTACTCCCGGAAGCTTTCCCTGGATGATTGAGACATCCCCATCAGGAGGGTCCTGTTGGGAGCCATATCCAAGTTGTACTGATATTGTATGATAAAGGCCTCAGCCAGGTCCTTCCAGCATCTGATGGTCGCTCTAGTCAGGTGAGAGTACCATTCCCTCGAAGCTCCTGTTAAGCTATCTTCAAAATAAAACATCCATAGCTTTTCGTCCATGGTATATGCCTTCAGCCTCCCCAGAAAGGATTGTAAATGGGTTCGGGGACAGGAAGTTCCGTTGTACTTCTCAAAGCACGGAGGTTTAAATTTGTGGGGAATCCTGACCCCGTCCACTAGACCCATGTCCATAACATCAAAGCCCAAAGAATTTTGGGACTCCAGGGATCTCAGTTTCTCAGCAATCTCATCTAGCCTTCTGTCATAGGCTTCATCCCCAGCTCCCATCACTGTAAATTGATCTTCCTGGGGGTCTTCTTGTAATACTCTGCCTGTAGTGGCAGTCCCTTGCACATTAACAGGGATGTTAATCTCTGGATGAAGGTGGGGTCCATAGACCGGAGGATTAACATGAGGCTGAACCCTCTCATTATTGCTTGTCCCCCCAGTCCCTAGATGGGGTTCCTCCTGGGTCTGCCTTTCTACCAAGGCCCTCAATCTCTCTTGGCTCTGTGCCAATCCATTCATCCCCTCCATAAACTGAGTCATCTGATTTCTCATTTCCAGTCTCTCGTTGGCCATTTGAGTCCTGACCTCTGTAAGGTCCTGCTGTACTTGGTCCATTTGTATGCCCGGAAGGTTGTTGCGGGTGGGATATCTGTGTGGACGGTTGAGTGGGAACACCCGACGTCGAGCAATAGTTCCTGAATCACAACAGAGTTAGTAACAACAAAACAAAACCCTACAAAACAAAAACAAAGGTTAGTATGCAATGCAGTATGCCTATTTGTTTCCAAGGTATCCGGCTTGGCACTTGGTTTTGACCTTTCCATACCCCTGAGGAAGGTGCTTTTGATGTTGCTTGGAAGAACTCAGATAAAAACAAACTAGTAAATATATTACAAAAGGAAAAACATACATAGTTTGTTTTTTACAATACATGCCCTCTGAGGGGTCAAAAATACAAAAAGAAAAAGTACAAAGAAATGAAAGCAACAACAAGCAAAAAGTCAGACACCAAGACCAAACTCATCCTCCTGGACTTCCTTCAGAAGTGCTTCAGTCACAGGGTCAGCTGGATGCTCTGTGAGATTCCTGATGAGAAGATTCCTGGTGGCAATAGCTGCAGTTAGCTTCTTGTGTCTGCCCTGGTCTTTTGACCTCTTCACACCAGCCATAATCTTCAACTCTGAGATCTCCCTCTGGGCTGCTTGCAGGGCTTCCTGTTGCTCCTTTGCATTAGCCTCCAACTGCTCGATTTTATCCTGAGTTCTCTTATCCTCCTGAGTGCGAGCTTCAGTGATCCTGACCCACCTAGCTTGGCTCTCCTTCAGATAAAGATCAGTCCTAGCTCTCTGGAACTGGGCCTCTTTGCAGGCATTCTTCAAAATCTGTTCTCCAGCCCTTGACTTTTTGATGTAGTCTTCTAACTTTTCAATCCTGGCTAGATGCTCCACTTTAAGCTTTTCTAACCTTTCAATGTCCAGACGACCATCACTCCTCTCCCAGAGGGTTCTCTTCAAGGCTTCAGACAAATTCTCATTCCTCTCTTTGAGCTTCTCAAACTCTTCCAGGCTGACAGTTGCTGGAGGTGGTGCTGTGGAGGGTCCAGGCACATCTTCAATGGTGAAGGGCATCCCAGAAATTTGAGCCCTGGCATGTGACCACTCATAGTACTGAGCTGAGGCCACATTGTTTCATCTCCCAAGAATGGTTACCCCTTTAGTCTGGACATTGTCCCAAGCCCAGGATGCTTGCCCGACAATAGCCAGATTAGGCTTGATCTCACAATAAAGGGTCTCAGCTAGATCTTGTACTCTAGGAGGATGGACCAATGCATAGCCCAGTTGTCTTTTGAATAGCAGAGGGTTGTAGTTGATGCAACCTTTCACTCCTATCAAAGGTACATTGGGGAACTGCCCACAACTTGTAATGATGTCTCTGCCCTTAGTGCTCTGAGTGCACCACCTGATATCATCTGAGGTTAAAGCAACAAGTCTCCTAGCCCAGTTCTTCTGCTGGTGAGGGTTCAAGAATGCATCAGTCTTTGGCAAATGCTTGAGCAGCCAGGTATGGAACAAAGGAGCACAACATCTCACTAATCTTCCCCTTTGCTTTTCATTCCTTTGGTGGACAGAGTAGTAGAGATCTCCCAGTAAGGTGGGCACTGGGTTCCTTAGAATGAAAAGATGGATTGCATTCTTGCTAATAAACTTAGGCTCGTCTGCAAATAATATAACCCCATATATGGTAAGGGCTAATAATGCACAGGCTGCCTTCCACTCCCCCAAGGAAGCCTTCAGAATAGCCTGAGAGGTCAAGAAATCCAAGTGTAGACCAGAGATTCCAGCCTTTGCTGTCATGTTCTGCCCAATCAGAACTGGTTCCAGATACAATGCCTTTGCCACCTCTTCATTACTAGGGAAAGCCATCTCAGGGTTGAAGGGGACTCCACCCCTGATAGGTACACCAATCAGTGATGAATACTCTTCCAACAAAGGTCCCAACTGAAAATCCTAGAAGGTGAAGCACCTCAGAGGGGGATCATAGAACTGCAAGCAAGTATGAATAAAGCTCCTCTGTGAAGGGTCCAAATCCATAACCACATCAAGGATTCCTCCATAATGTTCTCTGAATAGTGGTATATGGTCTGGAGTAATCAGGGTCTGGACCTTCCTGATGCCAGCTAGCTCAGGCTCAAAGAAATGATAGGAGATGTTGCTCTTCTTGGGTGCCATGTCTGCTGAAGAACAGGTGCTGATGATGATGACTGATACTAGAAGGTGGGCCACTGACAGGCTGAGACTGGTGATGCAGGTGACTGAAGCAGGTAGCTGATGAGGAATAACTGAAGCAGATACTGGTGAAGATAAGTCTATGCAGATGAAGGGGTCAAAACCAAGCCAAAATATAGTATGGATACCCTGAAAAACAAATAAGCAAATGTCAAAATGATGCAATGATGATGTATGCAAATGATATTCAAGGGTTTGTGATCAAGCTGGATCTGATTACTGCCTTGATATAGGTCCATGTATGTTCAAGAAATCCAGATGGAGGTTCATAAGTCCAGTAACCAAGGTGGGGGACTCAAATAAAGAGTCACATGTCCTGGGTTAAATCACAAGAACTGTTCCAAAATGGAGTACTCTTAATCAAAACAAAGTAACGGGGTATGTTGAGGTCAATGGTACCTGCAAACCTGTAAACAGCCCAACCCCCTCACAGGTGATGTTCTAAAACAAGGATCCTCAGACTTGGATCAGTTATGAGAAGTGTAAACACTTCTAACCCGGAGGTACAGTGTTTACAATAACCATAAAATATCCTCCTCTAATTCACCTCAGTTTCTGAAGGTCATAGTAAAGGTCATCCAGACTTAGCAGGCTTCCCAGATAGCCCTAGCACTATAGGAAATCTGTAGCACAGAGTTCTCGAGAAGAAACCCATATCTGAACCGTGTTTCATATTCCCGCACCAGACCGAAATGGAATGGGAAAGAACATGAACCACTCTAGCCTAGGTGTCACTCAGGTCCCAGGTATAGGACCTTAAACTCTCAATAGAACACCCACCCACCAAAGCAACAAAACCAGATCCAGCCAGAATAGTATGACAGTATGATGTATATAAAACTGTAAAGAAAGCAGTAAACAAACTGTACATAAAGCAATAAATAAAACAAATATACAAACACAAATAGCACATAACACCCCAATAAACACAAATCAAACAAGCGCTAGGAGGAACCCACAAAAAGAACCAGAATCCCTGGTTACAGTATAAGGGTCCCTAGTGAAGTCGCCAAGCTGTCGCTCCCAATAAATGAGACCGGGCTCAAATATGGTACAGACGCGAACGGTCGGCGAAAGGAGATGCGAGGACACACAGGAGTGAACTCACAGGGAATGAATAGAGTCGCCAGCTAGGCATTTTTATCCCGAAGGAAAGGTAATGCTGCATAAACCTAAGAAAAGATATGGATAAGACGGTTGCGAACCAGAGAGACTGAGAAAGGGGGTTGGTTACAACCTGGGAAGGTATTAGCACCCAGATTGTCCGTCGTACTCGACGGGATCCACGCTTAAAAGATTTGTGTTTTAAAGGGGTAGTGTCAGTGCAATTTGTGTATAAAGAGCTGGAAAAGGATGTACAGGTGTCAGTGTAAAAGAAGTGAAGTGTATAAGTGAAGTGTCAGTGTAAGGACAGGGATAAAATGCTCATGATAATGAGGCTAAAGAATAAGGCTAGAAAGAGGGGGAATATACAGAGACTTTTGTTCGATAACTGTTAAGTTATGCCTACGTATCCTCTCGTGCAATGAGGAAGTCAGAACACCGTAGTTCGACCCAAAGAGACTGAAAGGTAAATTGACTTGTGAACTGCTTACTGGTCTATGCTCAAGTGTATGACCTGTCTGGCTCAGGTGCAAACTGTCTTGCATTAGACGGAAGAAGCAAGTTCTCGTTTATGAGTGAATGAGATGAGAAAAGAATCCCGGAGGAGACGATTATTGTTTGTTTTTTGAGTTTTCAGTCTTTTATTGCTTTTGAAAGTGTGTCATAAGTTAATGAGCTTAAGCCTAAACCAATGGATTTAGTAAAATCATCACATCATCCCTCTGATTAGGGGTAATGAGAGTACCTTAAGTGTGAAGTCAGTTTCTCACACTTAATCACCTTTGATGCGGGATTAGGATCATTAACCTACTTGTGATTATTTAGATGTTTTTGTGGTTTTTGTTTAGTGTTGAGTAATGAGATTAAGCCATAATCAGGGGTTAAACAGACTCATTACACCATCCTAATAGAAGGATAATAGATGAGAATGCTTAAGCTGAGGGAAGCTCCTCAGCTTAATCCTTGATTAGGGATTAAACCCATGACAAAACAAAGCCTTTATTAAGTGGATTTTAGTTAATGATAAGATGATGAAGTGATTTTTTAGGGTTTGTAAGACAACTTGAGGAGGACTTGTCCATTAACACTAGGGTTAGTCCTTCTTAACCAGTTAAGGAAGAATTAGAACCCTAATGCAAGGCCCAAGTTACAAGCTTGATGTCTTGATGATTATTAAGTGAATTGATTAAAGGATTTAAACACATTAAGGGTTTAACACTTAGGATTAAAGTTATACACTCCATCCTAATAGAAGGATGCAGGCATAAGCTTAATCACAAAGCCTTAAAGCCTTTAGGGTTTAGTCCCTGATTATGAGATGAGAAGAGAAGACTCAATGAGACACAAAGGTAAAACTAAGTGGGGAACTAATCAAAACCCTAATCATTGTCATGCTTGGTTGTTCCTAAGGTTTGTGAGGTTTACAAGAGACATCTTCAGAGGAACCACCAGGAAGCAGATGAAAGGAGCAAAGAGAAGCAAAGTAACTTGCTTCATTTGAGAAGACAAGTCACTTGAAGAAAGAAAGTAAGAAGAAGAAGAAAGAGCAAGCTCAATCTCAAACACAAGGCAAAATGCAACAATGATGCATAAGAGGGATGAAAAGAAATTGTGAGAAGTGAAAGCAAATTCACTTCTCAAAGTTACTTACCACCTGAAAAGTTAATGAAAAGAATGCAATACAATGCAAGATGAGATGAAATGACATGATGCAAATCAAAACCAGAAGCATATGTGTGATTATAATGATGCTATGAGATGGTGCAAACATGAAACAAAGCATGGGGATGATCATACAAGCCTATGGATGCAAATGAAGCAAGTTTAGAACCATGAACAAACATGAAAAGTTATGAAGTGCAAAGGACATACAACATGGCAAATACAAGAAGCAATGATCAAGCATGCTTCTAATATGTCTTGAGATGTCTAATGAATCAAATGGATGCACAAAATGCTATGTCAAGTCATGGTATGTGAGCAAATGCAAGATGAATTCAAAAGGAAGCCCAAATTAGGGTTTATGATCAATGCACCAAACAAAAAATCAAAACCAGAAGCAAACATCATGATAAAAAATTGAAAATGCATTCAAAGGAACCCTAAACCTATGCAAACTCACTGCCCAAAGGAGGGGTTCTAACTCTTAACCTAATTAGGGTTATGAATTTCCTAAGATTTCTAGGGTTTTAGGGTACCTTGACAAGAAAAATGTCAAACAAAATGAAAATGTAAGATCAAATCATGCCAATTTAATCCTACAAACTACATGATATGCAAGACACAATGCAAAAAGAATCAAAGTCCAACTCTCAAAGACTAGGCAGAAATGAATTTTTGAACATTGGATAAAAATAATGCCTTGAAATTGAATTAATTCCATGGAAAATTGTCAAAATGCATCAAGATCAAAAAAGAAATTTGGTTTGAGGGTTGGACAATGTTTCTAAATTATTTTAAAGGTTTCATGAATTTTTTGGTGATTTTTAAATACCTAAAAGTATTTTTAATTAATTAATTCTCATTAATTAATTAAAAATAAACTTTTAAATGATTTAAAAGTATTTTTTAATGCAAAAAATAAAAATAAAAATGTTTTTGGTTTCTGAAAATTCATAAAAGTTTGTACAAAAATTTTCAGAATTTTTAAAATTGTTTTGCTATTTTAAATATATTGGAGAAAAGAAATGAAATAAAAATGAAAAATAAAAATGGATTTAATCTGAAAATGAGAAAGTATGCGCATCTAAGGGCCAAGATTCAAATTTACACGCGCGGGAGTGGACCTGGCGCGCATCTGGACGGCCTATATTCAAATTTCGCTAATTAAAGATTAAACCCTAATCCGGCCCTAATTACTTTCAGATGACCGGAACAGTGGTTCCGATCATCTTCTCCGGCAAGGTGAAATTGCTATCTCCCTCTACACGCAATGAAAACAAAATCTAACTGCCCAGAACTCATCCTCATCCAAAAACGAATCAAACCCCTCAATCAAACATCATTTTTCATTCATTAATCAGCCAAATCGAATCAAAACATTCTTAGGGCAAAAAATTTCAGACAGTTCATACATGCTGGTTTCTCAACCATTTTCAAAAGTAAACACATATTCATGATCAGGGGAGTGCATAGAAGCTTTTAAGAACTTAAGAACATGTTTCTGGAAAAAAGTTTTGAGATGACTACCTGAACTGAAGCCTTCGATTCAGGAGCTTTCTGGCTGTTTCTTTGGCTCAAATCCACTCCAATGATCCTCCTAAGAAGCTTGCAATACTTGTTTGAAGTTTAGAATGGATGGTTTGAGAGATGGCAGAAGTTCTGTTCAATGGCAGGTGGTGATCGTGTTTTTGATTCTTTGAGTTTCAGGCCATGGTGAGGGGTGCTTTGTGATCAGGGAAGTGTGTTGAGTTGATTTGTGAAGTTAGTTTATGAGTTTCAGGCTTGTGTGATGAGTTTCGAATGCTCTTGCAAGATGGTGTGAAAATGAGAATGCTGAGTTTGAGAGTGCTTCAGGCTTGTGTTGTAGCTGCTTTGGCTTGCTTTTTGTTTGCATAAACAATTGGGATTGGTCAGAAGAAGTGATGTGTGCTTTTGTGATAGGTATGGCTCAAGTTGCCAAAATGTCAAAGTTGTGTAAGAGAAGCATGGGCTACTTTCTAGCCAAGGACAAAAGGTGTGTCCTGCGCAGCATGATGTGGGGAGAACCCTAGGATTGATCAGCAAGTCAGCAAGCAAGTGGGTCTTCACTTGAGTGAGTTTTTGCAAGTTGGTTCACTTTTGATTCTTATGAGATATCTTGCTCCATAAGCCATAAAAATGAGAGATTTCTTGGCCCATTCTGACTTTTAGGTCTTGTATGATCATGTTGTGAAGTTTAGAAGTCCATTTGATAACTTAATTTGCCTTGAGAAGTGAATTTGCAACTTTGCCTCTTTGGTGGAAACTTTGAAATTTTGTGATTTTAGCCAACTTTGACAAACCATAACTTTTGATTCAAAATGAATTAGGTCATGTTCTTATACTTTTTGAAAAGGGAATGATCCATTCTACAACTTTCATGACCAAAGTTTTTCCATTTGAAGCATTTTTGAATCAAAAAGTAATGGTTGAAAAAGTTTCCTAAAATGGCAATTTCATTAAAAGTCAAACTTTCCCAAAAAGTCAACTTTGCAAAAGACTTGAAATTCTTCAATTTTGTGAACTCCCCACTTCTTCTATGATCAAATAAAGATCATATACAATCAAAATGATGAAGAACACCCTTTGGTTGGGTCACTGGGGGCCTCAGATGCCCTGATTTTGCACTGGCTTGCTTGAAAAGTCAACTCTTGATCAGATGACTTCCCCAGGGAATTTCTTCATGAAAATTGATATGCATACTCCCCATACCATATAGAGACCAATAGAAACAAGAATGACCAAAAAATTTGGAGTTATGGCCTCTAAAACCAAAACCCTAATTTTAGGTCATCTGTGCAGTCAAGCCTGGCTCTGCTTCCATACCATTCTCAGTTCTTGTGATTTTTTGACATTCTTGACTTTGAGAGGGTATAATATGATATTTGAACATACATGGACCCCTTTGAAGTGATTGATGGCCTTTGGAGTGGCTCAAGAAGCTCTTGGATTGCTCAGATCACAAACCCTAGTTGCAGATGACTTTAAATCTATGCAGTGAATCAAAAATGTGATATGGGATGGTATGATTGAGTTTATGCATATGAAATGATCACAAGCCATGGTGTGAATGGGTGGGGGCAAATTTGGGGTGTTTACAGGCACATACCCTTCAATTTTAATGCTATGAGGGTGTTCTTGGACATTTTTGAAAGCTTGAAGAGTCCTCTAACAAACCCCATTGGTTTCATGTCCATATCATTTACCATTCTCAAGTTATGCCCTTTTGAATTTGTTGACTTTTTGTTGACTTTCAAAAGGACCTATAATGTCTTAGCTCCTACCTTCCAAATGAAGCATTTTTGGGCTTGGCTTGTGAGACACAAAGTTGTAGAGAATTAAATTTCCTTCAAAATGAGCTTTGGATGGAAAAAATTTGATGAAGCATGTGAAAGTTATGACTGGTCAAAGTTCAGTTGACTTTTCCTGAGGAAACCCTAATTTAGAAACCCCTGATTCTTGATGATCTGAAATCTCCTTGATGAATCATGATCAACCCTTGATCAAATGATGAATTTTACTTCATATACTTGATGTTGGCAAAAAATCATGAAGTTTGACTTTGGTTTGACCACAGTTGACCTCAGTTTGACTTTTTAACTGCTTTGACTGATTTTGACTTATCTGACCATTTGACTGAGCAAACCTTTGAGAAAAGTTCTGAAATTTGTCATGGGGATTCTCAAACACATATAAGATGTTGTGAAGCTCACTTGAAGTCTTGGAAGTCCATTTAGCCTGATTAAAGTCAAAACCCTAGTTTTTGATGCACTGCTTAGGAGGATGCATTGTCTGGGGGAATTGTCAAATCTTCTGACTAATTGTGAACTTTGTGAACCTTGTGAACCTCATAAAATGTCTTGTGAACTTCATGAACCTCATGAGAAGTCTTGTGAACCTTGTGAACCTCATAAAGTGTCCTGTGAACCTCATGAACCTCATGAGATGTCTTGTGAATCTTGTGAACCTCATAAGGTGTCTTGTGAATCTTGTGAACCTTGTGAACTTCTCAGCACACAAAGTCTTGTATTGTGAGGGCAAATTTTGGGGTGCAACAGCTGCCCCTGTTCAATTTTCTGAAACCTGAGGGGTTAGATTGGTATATGTGTCAGTCGTAACCTGGAAGGTTGAAGGGGATTGAACACAAAAGCCCAAAAATTGAACAGGGGCAGCTGTTGCACCCCAAAATTTTCCCTCACAATACAAGACTTTGTGTGCTGAGAAGTTCACAAGGTTCACAAGATTCACAAGACACCTTATGAGGTTCACAAGGTTCACAAGACTTCTCATGAGGTTCATGAAGTTTACAAGACATCTTATGAGGTTCACAAGGTTCACAAGACATCTTATGAGGTTCACAAGGTTCACAAATTTCATCATGGGTCAGAAGATAGGACAAATCCCTCAGACAATGCATCCTCCTAAGCAGTGCATCCAAAACTAGGGTTTTGACTTTAATCAGGCTAAATGGATTTCCAAGACTTCAAGTGAGCTTCATAACATCTTATATGTGTCTAAGAATCCCCATGACAAATTTCAGAACTTTTCTCAAAGGTTTGCTCAGTCAGATGATCAGATAGGTCAAAATCAGTCAAAGTAGTTAAAAAGTCAAACTAAGGTCAACTGTGGTCAAACCAAGGTCAAACTTCATGATTTTTTGCCAACATCAAGTATATGAAGTAAAATTCATCATTTTATCAAGGGTTGATCATGATTCATCAAGAAGATTTCAGATCATCAAGAATCAGGGGTTTCTAAATTAGGGTTTCCTCAAGAAAAGTCAACTGAACTTTGACCAGTCATAACTTTCACATGCTTCATCACATTTTTTCCATCCAAAGCTCATTTTGAAGGAATTTGAATTCTCTACATTTTGTGTCTCACAAGCCAAGCCCAAAAATGCTTCATTTGGAAGGTATGAGCTAAGACATTATAGGTCCTTTTAAAAGTCAACAAAAAGTCAACAACTTCAAAAGGGCATAACTTGAGAATGGTAAATGATATGGACATGAAACCAATGGGGTTGGTTAGAGGACTCTTCAAGCTTTCCAAAATGTCCAAGAACACCCTCATAGCATTAAAATTGAAGATGTGTGCCCTTGCAAAGTTGGGAAATTTTTGGGTGGTTTATGAAGAAAATAGGGTCTTAAAACCAAATTTTTCTAAATGGGCTGAACTTTTTGTGACCCAAAGTGTTCCATGACATCATGCACGAAATTTATTTGATATTTTCATAATTTTATTTTATTTTATTTATTTATTATGATTTTTTATATTAAAAATCATTTTAAATTTAAATAAAATATCAAATGTGAAAATTTAAAATACATTTTTGTTCTAGAAGGTCATTAATATGATTTGGATTTAATTGATTCACAATTGATGAAGATTGGCTTGAAATAGAAAGGTATCATTCACAAATATTTGAAATTTAAGTTCTAATCTTTTTCAATCTCAAAAAATCAAAAATTCCATACAAGGATCCAATCTTTTGACCTAGCTTCACTCTACTATAAGTATACAAGATATCCCAATGCATAGGCCACGAATTTCACAGCCTCAAAGAGTAAGTTTGCACATTCAAAAACTCACCAAAATTCAAATTCGGATTTCACAATTCAGGCCCTTTCAAGACAATTTGAAGGTAGCAACTTGTTCCTGGGAGTTCATAGAGTGATTTTGGATCACAACATTGCATCATCATGATCTAAATCACATAAACCGAATGCATCCCTTTCACATTTTGAATTTTTTCGATTTGGTTGATTCATGTATTAATATTGAAAACTAATCATATATTTGTGTTTGTTGTGGTGTTTAGAAGCTTTTTGCATAGGTTAATTGAATTATTATGGACTGTGTTGAAGATTGCCATTATTAGGGTTTGAAGGTTCAAAACGGGAACCATACATTTAAGACCTTAAAATCAATTCTAAAACCATGGCTGTGATGTATGAGCTTTGTACAATTGATCTGGGCCATTAATTTTGGTTGTCATGATGGTTTGTGTGATGTTTCAAAAAACACAGGTTTAGGGTTTTGAAAAATTCGCAGGAAATTTCGTAGGGAAATTCGCAGCAAAAAACGCAAGGCTAGAGGAGGAAGACGAAGCTCTTGGCGCCATCTGGAAAATTCAAAATTGAGTTTAATATTTTTAGAATTGTTTGTTGTTTTATTTCACAGATGCAGCGTTGGCCCAGTGGTGAAGTATGCGCATGTTATGCTTGTAGGTCCTTGGTTCGAATCCTGGGCTCAGCAACTTTTTCTTATTTTTCCATTTAATTAACAAACTTAATATATTATTTATTGTGATGGATATAATATCAGTTGCGCCCTCCCGGCTGGATGGTAAGTATGCATGCGTATTGTGAGAAGGTCCTGGGTTCGAATCCCCCCCAGGCCTTTTGTGTTGTTTCTTTTTGCTTTGCCATGTTTTTTCAGATTAAACAACAAAACCAAATGGAGTGTTCTCCCTATCACCTGCGTGTGCATGGTCCAGTGGTTGGCGTGCTGGTCTTGAGTGTTGAAAGCTTAGGGACTGGGTTCAAATCCCAGCCCAGGTAAGTTTTTGCTTTTTCATTCTTTTTTCTGATTTTCCTATTTAATTAATTTATATTATAGTTAAACAAATTTAAATAATAAAACATATATAATATGTATATTATTATTTTCTTTATTACAATTTAAACTCATTTTCTTTTACAATTAAATCTCATTATAAAAATTATTTATTTTTGTATATTATTAATTAATCCTAATTTATTTTTTTTAAACATGTAACCCTAATATTTTCTAAGACCCTAATATTTTCTAAAACCCTAATTATTTTATAAACCCTAATTGTAAATATTATTTGTTAATTAAGACTTCTAATTTATTTATTTTTTTAATTATATGTATATATATTTTATAATTTGTTTATTTAAATCTTGTATGTAAATAATCTTAGTGTATGCTTAAAAATAATTAAAACTTGCTAATTTAATTTTGTAAATATAATTTATTTTCATATTATGTTTATAATTAACCTTATTTTTTATAACTTATATATAATTTAAAACTTTATAATAATTAGTATAATATGAATTGTTTATATTTTCTCCTTAAATTTTAAATAATAACTGTTTATAAAAAATTGAACTTTTAATTATTATGCTAATATTTTTATTTATTTTATTATTAATGTTATTTATTTTCATATGATATTTATCTTATTATTACTAACCCCATTTATATATTGTGATTATTTATTATTATTATTATTACTAACCCAAATTATTTATTATTATTTATTTTGCTTATATATTTAATTTGTTTTAATTATTATTATTATTATGTAATTGTTTCCTTTATGTAATATTTAGTAGTAATATTTAATATTTATTTTTTTAATGTTATGGTTAGTAAAATAGGGAGTGAAACGTATTTGTATTTAAAATTGATTTAGATCACTAATTTAAAAGATAAATATTTGAAATTGTACACTCACACACGTAAGTCGATCCTGGATCGCCATCTCACTTCTTAAGGGTTACCTCTCATGTTGCCTAAACAAAAGGTCAAGTAAAGTGTAAAGCAAAGTCCCTCATCTCATATCATCTAGTCCCTTAAACAGATAAAAAGATCAAGTCCCTTCACGGTTGCCTTCGTAATGATCTTGTCCCTTTCGAATAAAGATGATAAGTCCCTTCGAATTGCTTCTACACCTTACAGTTGCCTAAGTAACAGTTGTCCCTTCACTTGTCCCTCACATCCAAGGTAATGACTACCTATTCCTTAATAATAGGGATAGTCTTACCATTTACAGGATATTTAAGAACAGAAAAGACTTAACTTAGGGTAGGTTCCTCTTATGTACTTGCTCACTTTTCAAAAAAAACATTTCAAACACTCCATATCTCAAACAATTTTCAAAACAAAGACTTTATATATATATTCGTACATGGATCATTATAAAGTACTTAAGAAAATTTCTAAACACACACTACACTTCTCAAAAACATTTTAAAGTGAGCTAAGTAACTAAGAGCCCATGGATAACCATGGATGTAAAGGATGCTAACACCTTCCCTTTACATAACCTACCCCCTGAACCCAAAAATCTTTTAGAGGTCTTTCCTGTTCTTTTATGCCTTTCCTTTGGATAAAATAAAAGTCGGTGGCGACTCTTGCTATCCGCAACATTTAACTAAAGTCAGTTTTCCCACCGTGTTACAGAACTGGCGACTCTGCTGGGGATTTAATAAAAGAGGGGTACCCTTAGGAATTAGATCACTTTAAATTTGTTTGCTTTGTTTGCTTTACTTTACTTGTTGGGTGCTCTTATGTGAAAGATCCTAACCCGGATCTAGTGTACCTTAGGTAAATGGCAATAGACCAAGGAAACTGTACGGCGTATACCGATATGGTTGATCCGATGGCCATAGTTAGTGTGACTTCTTGGTTGGTGCTTATGTTCCTTAAGTAAAGTTGAGGATAATATGAGGCTGCCATATGTTGTCAATACACTAACTGACTTTTAGAACCTTAATCATTCCATCTTGGCCTTTAGAAAGTAGTGAGATAACCGGCTTTGGTGAAGACTGAAGTTGGTTGATACTCGATACTACACTCATTGAGATCTTAAACTTGGAGGGTTTTAGTTGGCAAGTAAGTTGCCTACTGAACAACCACCCTTGTGAAGGATCAATGATATTGAGATCCCTAAGAACCTGGTTACTTTTGTAGGACAGGATGAACCAACTAAACTTCAGGGGAGGGTACTTACCTTTAAACCTCATGCAAGCCTTCAAACCTAGGGCTATTGTGTGACTTGTTTGTGTGTGCCACATGTTTGTGATTGAGCATAACATCATGACATCATCATGCATCATAAGCATAGCATTTTCACTAACCATTTCAAGGACCAAAGGATTTATCTTTGTTCTTTGTTGCAGGTCATGGCTTCTGCTCGTAGAAACACTATCAGGATCAACTTTGTAGGTATACCTGCTAAGCTTAAAGAGTTGGTTTCTCAAGTGTCTGAACACTCCCAGTTCATCAAGAGACATGGTCACCTATTGGATCTAGTCACCTCAGGATTCAATGAAGACATGATGAGTGTTTTGTTTCAGTTCTTTGACCCTAAGCACCATTTCTTCACATTCCCCGACTATCAGCTGGTTCCTACAATGGAAGAGTTCTCTAAACTTCTGGGTATACCTGTTCTTGATCAAAGACCCTTCACAGGCTTGGAAAAAGAGCCTAAACCTGAGGTTATTGCTGCAGCTCTACATCTGAAGAAGTCAGACATTGTTCTAGAAACGAGAAGCGGAGTTAAGGGTATTCTTGCTAAGATGTTGATAGAAAAGGCTCAAGTGTTCTTGAAGGCTATGAGCTATGATGCTTTTGAGGAGATCTTAGCCTTGTTAATTTATGGCTTAGTGTTGTTTCCCAATCCGGATCAGTTCATAGACGTTCATGCCATCAATATATTCCTGAGTCACAATCCAGTGCCTACATTGCTTGGAGACATCTTACATTCTCTTCATACTCGTACTACAAGGGCACGAGGAACTTTGATGTGTTGCATACCTTTGCTATTTAGGTGGTTTATTTCTCACCTTCCTCGCTCAGTGATGAAGAATGAACAAGGGTTCAGGTGGTCTAAAAGGATCATGTCACTCTCTCATTCAGATATCCATTGGTGCTCCAGATCTATGGAGAATGTTACTATCATTGACCGTTGTGGAGAGTTTCCTAATGTGCCACTTCTAGGCATAAGAGGAGGCATTACTTACAACCCTTCTTTAGCTTTACGACAATTTGGTTACGCTCGGAGTGATGGTCCACATGACATGTTGATTCAGGGTATTGTGTTTGACTACGACAACGATCTGCAAGGTTACCGTCAGAGGTTCATACGAGCATGGGGAAAAGTGAACAAGGTTGACAGCAAGACTCTGGAGCCCAAGTACACTATTCCTATGGAAGCCTACCTCAGATGGGTGCGATCTCGTGCTCAGACTCTCATGATGCCATATCCTGCTATCCTGCCAGTTACCATGGAACCTGTTGCTGAAGGAGATACTTCTTATACCATCCTTCACCCAGACATGCCTACTGACATGGAAGATTTACAGAGGTCCTGGATCCAGTTGAAGGAGCAAAGGGATACCTTCGAGGCTCATTACAAAGCAAGTCAAGAAAGAATCCTGGAGCTAACAAAGCAACTTCACGAGGAGCGGAATCTCAACTCATACCTCAACACAAAGAGGAAGCGTCCATGGGAGACTTAAAACCCTATCTCTTGTATTTATTACATTTCATTTTGTAAGCCCAAGGGGCAAAACAAATTTATTACTAATAAAAGTTTACCTTTTTGGTTGTTTAAGCAAATTTAAATCCTGCGGTCCTTGAAAACATTGCATACGCATTTACATTCCATATCATTGCATCACAGGTTTCTTGTGTACAGGTTTCTTATCTTCTCACTGTTTTTTCCAGCAATGGCTCTTGAACAAACAGTTAAGGATCTCCAGGCACAAAATGCACAGTTCCAAGAGCTGATCCTGAACTTGTCCAAGGGGCAGGATGAATTGAAGACACTGCTGGCCAAGAAGACTAAGAAGACTAGAAGGTCAGGTGGCCTGATCAACATGGGAAGAAGGTTCAGAGGTCCTGTCAAGACCAAAGAACAGGTTGAAGATTATGAGTCTGAAGAGTCTGAGAAAGAGGGAGGCAGTCTCCATAATACAATGGGGGACTCTGATTCTGAAGCTAACTACTATCATGAGCCTAATGAAGATAAGTTCAAGATGCTGGTGGATAGAATGGATGCTATGGAATTGCAAAGGTCTTCTGGGCTAGATTTTTTGAAGACCTGAGTTTGATATCTGGGGTGGTCATACCCATTGGTTTCAAGGTTCCTACTTTTGTTGTTTATGATGGTGTATCTTGTCCCAAGTTGCATCTGAGGTCCTATGTCCGGAGAATCCAACCCCATACTGCTGATAAGAAGTTGTGGATCCATTTCTTCCAAGAGAGCTTATCTGGAGCTCAATTGGAATGGTACTATCAGTTGGAAAGTGTCAACATCCGTGATTGGAATGATCTTGCTGAAGCCTTTTATAAGAAATATCAATACAATGCTGACTTAGCCCCTACTCGCATGCAACTACAAAGCATGTCTATGGGTGCTAAATAAAATTTCAAGGAGTATGCCCAGAAGTGGAGAAACTTAGCTGGAAGAGTGCAACCCCCTCTAACTGACAGGGAGTTAGTGGATATGTTCATGTGTACGCTGAATGGTCCCTTTTATAGTCACCTCATTGGAAGCTCATCATCTAGCTTCACTGAGTTGATAATGACAGGAGAGCGTGTAGAAAGTGGTATAAAAAGTGGCAAGATTCAAATAGGTGCTTCTTCATCAAGTACTGCAAAGAAGCCTCCCAGTGGGAAGAAAGAGTCAAATGCTGTTTATGGTCAACCTGATCGTAATAGAAGGCATCAGTCTGTGAGTGCAATTCATATCTCCAATCCAACTCCTGCAACACCAGAGCCACCACAGGAAAATCAACAGAGGGCTAGAAGACAGTTCACTAAGATCAACATGTCACTGGCCCAAGCCTTGCAACACTTGTTGAAGGGTGAACTTATCACTTTGAGGGATCCTCCTCAGAATCCCAATGTTACCTCTCCCAGGTACAATCCTAATGCACGATGTGCATATCATTCAAATTGTCAGGGACATGATACCAATAGTTGCTGGGTATTGAAGAATAAAATTCAGGATATGATTGATGCTGGAGAGATTGAGTTTGACCCTCCGGGTACTCCAAATGTGATCACTGCTCCCATGCCAAATCATGAGAAGACTGTCAATGCCATTGATGAAGATTCACATATTTCCTCAGTTGCAGAGTTGACTACACCATTGTCTGTTATTAAGAAGAAGCTAGTAAAAGCTGGGTTCTTTCCAGGTTGTCGTGAAGATTGTTTATATTGTACATATAAGCCAGATAGCTGCTGGAGGTTGAGAGATGGAATTCAACGCCTCATGAATAATTACACCATAGTGTTTGAGAGGACTCCACCTTCTGTGGAGAGTATGGTGGATCATATAACTAAAGGTACGAAGATTGAAGAGGTAGATATGGTTGATAAAGTGCCGGTGGGGATTACTTCCAAAGGACCTGTCAAAATTACTCGTAAAGGTCCAATTAAAATTACTGCTGAAGGTCCTGTGAAGGTTGTTGCTGAAGCTAGAGTGGCTCCTATGATCATTACCACTCTTGGTCCTATTCCGTACACTTCTGATAAAGCTGTGCCTTGGCATTATGGTTCTGATGTTTATATCCATGGTGTTAAGCAGGAACCCTTAGTTGATACGCCTGTTGTTGATGCGAACCTTGATGTTGATAATATTGCTGGATCTAGTAAGATCACACGAAGTGGAAGAGTTTTCTCTCCTCCAGTTACCTCCAAGAATAAAGTTACTCCAGCTGTTACCTCCACCACTGATGCTCGGGGCAAAGGTCCTATTATTGAACCTATACCAACTGATGTGCTAGCTGCTGATGATCTTGCTAAGCAGATGGAAGAAGTATTGAAGATCATTCGCAAGAGTTATTATGACATTGTCGATCAATTGGGGCATACTCCCTCCAAGATTTCTATGTTGTCTTTACTATTGTGTTTTGAGGCACATGCCAAAGCCTTGATCAAATTCTTGAAGACTGCTCACGTACCAAATGAGATCTCTGTAGACCAGTTTGAAAATTGTGTTGCACACTTGACCTATGATAATGGGTTAGGTTTCTCCGATGCTGATTTGACTCCGGCCAAGAGAGATCATAATAGGGCTCTACATATCTCTATTGAATGCAGGGGCACTACCCTGTCACATGTATTGATAGACAATGGTTCCTCTCTGAATGTGTTGCCCAAAGAAGTCCTGAATAAGCTTAGTCCTGAAGATGCTGTGTTGAAGCCCAGTAATATAGTGGTGAAGGCTTTTGATGGCTCAAGAAGAGTAGTGCATGGAGAAATTGATCTCCCAATCAAAGTAGGTTCTCAGGTCTTCAATGCCACCTTTTATGTAATGGATATTCGTCCGTCGTATTCTTGTTTGCTTGGACGTCCCTGGATCCATGGGGCAGGTGCTGTAACCTCCACTTTACACCAGAAACTGAGATATCCCGTAGAAGGAAAAGTTGTCACTGTTTATGGAGAGGAAGGATATATAGTTAGCCATGTGAACACCTTTAAATATCTTGAAATGGAAGGTGAATATGTTGAAACTCCATGTCAGACGTTCGAAGTGGTTCCTTGGTTTGTTAACAATTATGAAGCTCCTCCTATTGTCAAGAAAGTTCCTGTGGTCACCAGAGTACCTCCTACAATGGCCTCCCTTAAAGATGCTAGAGCTGTGGTGGATGAAGGTGGTTGTACTATTTGGGGTCAGCTTCCTGATATTCCATACAAGTCTGACAAATTTGGTTTGGGTTTCATTGTAGAGTCCCAGAAGGCTGTTCGTCGTGCTTGTGTTGTTCGTATCACCAATCAGGGGATTATGAAGAATCAGGTCAATGCTGTGGGTGACTATGACGAAGACTACAATTTGGATGCTTGGATTTTTCCTACTGTGGGTGCTGGGCTCAATAATTGGAAGGCTGAGGATGTTATTCCTATCTCCTTTAGTCAGGAGTAAATACTATTACTGTGTTGTTACTTTTTTAAGTTTGTAATTTCTTGAACAATTGAATTCTTAAACCTTGTGCCTTACCCGGGGCACAATGGTGTGCTTGTTACGGGATGTCATTTCATTTGCATACTTCATTCAATAAAAATCAGTGGACGTTTCGTTTTCGTAAATATTGTGTTCCTTGTCTTTCTTTTATTTTTTTTTGTTTTATCAGCTATGTGTTCTTACACACACCCACATCACTAAAATGCAGATCCTCATCCACTCTGGATCCTGTTGATAACAGTTCTACTATTGCCAATTATAATTTCGAGAATCCGATCTATCAAGCTGAAGACGGAAATGAGGACGATTGTGAAGTACCTGTAGAGCTTGCTAGGTTGTTACAACAAGAAGAGAAAGTTATACAGCCACATGAAGAGCCAGTCGAAGTTGTGAATCTGGGAACTGAAGAAAACAGGAAAGAGGTCAAGATAGGGGCTGAATTAGAGGATAATGTCAAGAGCAGATTGATTCAGATGCTACGTGACTATGTGGAGATCTTTGCTTGGTCCTACGAAGATATGTCAGGGTTGGATACAGACATTGTGGTTCACCGTTTACCCGTAAAAGAAGATTGTCGTCCAAAGAAGCAGAAGGTTCGTCGCATGCGTCCTGAAATGTCAGAGAAGATTAAGGCAGAGGTAATGAAACAGTTTGATGCAGGGTTCTTAGCAGTGACTTCTTATCCTCAATGGGTTGCAAATGTGGTACCGGTACCTAAGAAAGATGGTAAGGTACGTATGTGTGTAAACTACAGGGATTTGAACAAGGCCAGCCCCAAAGATGACTTTCCACTTCCTCATATTGATGTTCTGGTAGACAACACTGCCCAGCATAAGGTATTCTCTTTTATGGATGGTTTTTCTGGTTACAATCAGATCAAGATGGCACCTGAAGATATGGAGAAGACAACATTTGTTACACAGTGGGGCACTTTTTGTTATAAGGTGATGCCATTTGGTTTGAAGAATGCAGGGGCAACATATCAGCGTGCTATGGTGGCTTTGTTTCATGATATGATTCATCATGAGATAGAGGTGTATGTGGATGATATGATAGCCAGGTCCAAGAATGAAGAACAACATCTTGATCATCTACATAAGTTGTTTGAGAGGTTGAAGAAATACAAGTTGAGATTGAACCCAAACAAGTGTACTTTTGGAGTTAGATCTGGAAAACTCCTGGGTTTCATCGTCAGTGGAAAAGGTATTGAAGTAGATCCTGCAAAAGTGAAAGCTATACGAGAGATGCCAGCTCCCCGTACTGAGAAGGAAGTTAGAGGTTTCTTGGGACGTTTGAATTACATTGCAAGATTTATTTCCCAATTAACTGCCACCTGTGAGCCAATCTTCAAGTTGTTGAAGAAAGATCAGGTAATGGAGTGGAATGATGAGTGCCAGACTCCCTTTGATGAAATCAAGAAATATCTGCTAGAACCTCCAATTTGATGCCACCAGTTGATGGAAGACCCTTGATTATGTACTTAACAGTGCTAGACAACTCAATGGGGTGTGTGTTGGGGCAACATGACGAGTCTGGTCGAAAAGAGCAGGCAATATACTACCTTAGCAAAAAGTTTACCGACTGTGAAACAAGATACTCACTGCTCGAGAAAACTTGCTGCGCTTTGGCATGGGCTGCTCGCCGACTAAGACAGTATATGTTGACCCATACTACCTTGTTGATTTCAAAGATGGATCCAATCAAGTACATATTCGAGAAACCTGCTCTCTCCGGAAGAATAGCAAGATGGCAAATGATCTTGACAGAATATGATATACAGTATACTACACAGAAGGCCATTAAAGGAAGTGTTGTAGCCGATCATTTGGCTCATCAAGCAGTGGATGATTACCAGTCAATGAGTTTTGAGTTCCCTGATGAAGATATTGTGATTATTACCAAAGAACCTGGACAATATGACGGACCTGAACAAGGATCCCGATGGACTATGGTTTTTGATGGTGCTTCTAATGCACTTGGTAATGGTGTTGGTGTTGTGATCAGTTCCCCTGAAGGTTGTCATATCCCGATTACTGCCAGACTTTGTTTCTATTGTACTAATAACATGGCTGAGTATGAGGCGTGTATCCTGGGTATCAAAGCTGCCATTGATATGAAGATTCAGTTCCTGGACGTATATGGAGATTCAGCCCTGGTAGTAAGTCAGATCAAAGGAGATTGGGATACCAAGCATGATAATCTCATTCCATACAGAGAGCATGTGTTGTCTTTGATCCCACACTTCAAAGAAATTACCTTTGGACATATTCCACGAAGAGAGAATCAGTTGGCAGATGCTTTAGCCACCATGGCATCCATGTTTGAGATCAGCTGGGATGATGAGGCTCCCAAGATTACTATTGATAGATTTGAGAAGCCTGCATATTGCAATGAGATTGGCACTGAAGAAGCAGAAGAAAAGCCTTGGTTTTATGAAGTGAAAAGATATCTTGAAGCTCAGGAGTTCCCTGAGGGGACATCTGTCAAAGATAGGAAGTTTCTGAGAAGGTTTTCTGCTAAGTTCTTTCTTAGTAATGGGATTTTGTACAAGCGCAATCATGATTCAACTTTGCTTCGTTGTGTGGATAAGAAGGAAGCAACAGAGATTATGGAAGATATGCATGATGGGATCTTTGGCACTCATTCTAGTGGTCATACCATGGCAAAGAAGATATTGAGAGCAGGTTACTATTGGTCTACCATGGAAGCTGACTGCTATCAACATGCCAGAACATGTCACAAATGTCAAATCTATGCTGACAAAGTGCATATACCTCCATCACCATTGAATGTGTTGACTGCTCCTTGGCCTTTTGCCATGTGGGGCATTGATATGATTGGTGAGATTAAGCCTACTGCTTCTAATGGGCATCGTTTCATCCTGGTTGCTATTGATTACTTTACAAAGTGGGTGGAGGCAGCTTCATTTGCATCTGTTACCAAGAATGTGGTGGCTCGATTCATTAAGAATAATCTCATATGTAGGTATGGGATCCCTGAAAGGATTATTACTGACAATGGCTCTAATTTGAACAACAATATGATTACTGATCTCTGCACGCAGTTCAAGATTAAGCATCACAACTCTTCTCTGTATCGTCCGAAGATGAATAGGGCAGTTGAAGCTGCTAACAAGAACATCAAGAAGATTATACAGAAGATGAATTTTACTTACAAGGATTGGCATGAGATGTTACGATTTTCTCTTCATGGTTATCATACTACAATACGTACTTCAACAGGGGCAACTCCATTCTCCTTAGTCTATGGTATGGAAGCAGTTCTGCCCATTGAAGTTCAGATTCCCTCCTTAAGAATTATGAAGGATGCAGGCTTAGATGAAGATGAGTGGATTCAGACTCGACTTGACCAGATAAATTTGATTGATGAGAAGAGGTTAGCAGCTGTTTGTCATGGCCAGATGTACCAGAAACGGATGATCAAAGCTTTTAACAAGAAGGTTAAGCCAAAGGTATATCAGGTTGGTGACTTGGTAATCAAGCGTATCATATTACCACAGGGTGATCCCAGGGGCAAATGGACTCCTACATATGAAGGACCATTTATAGTCAAAACAGTATTCTCAGGAGGTGCCATGATACTTACTACTATGGATGGTGAAGACTTCCCGCAGCCTGTAAACGCAGACATAGTTAAAAAATACTAAGCATAAAAAGAGACCCGCTAGGTTGACTGGCCTAGGCAAAAATAAGGGCATCCCGGCGAACCAATAGGGTTCGGGCAAAAATTAGGGATATATATAAAAAATGTACACCCGGCAAGTCGAAAACCTGAAAAGGCGGCTTGGGCAAAAAAGGGTATCCCGGTGGATTGAAAACCTGAAAGGGCAATCCAGGCAAAAGTTAGGGATTAAAGCGTATGACTATGTCTCGTTTGGATCACCCATGAAACTACAACCAATTGTATTACTTACTCAAGCTCGAACAGATAAAGCTCAATCCAATTGTTTCCGTCTCGACAGCAGAAGATGAGATATTTGAAGATAATAGCAATAGTAGAATTGAAACTCAATAGGATTACTTCCCACATAGCTGATTTTCTTTGTTTTGAAATTTTTTTACGACAAATTCCTCTTACTAGGATTTCTGTCTCCTTGTACAAACTTGCCTATATATAGGTCACTTTTTGATATAAATAAAGTTCCATCTTCGAATCCAGATTTACTTTTACCCTATTTACATAAGCGAAACGTCCATTGGTTGTGTTTGAATGTATGTATGCTTTTGAATATGATTGATGTTTACCAAAAATGCATAAATGCTTAATATGATTGATGTTTACCAGAAATGCATGAAAATGCAGTAATAGTATTTACTAAGGACGAACGAGGGAAGGAATTCAACAAAGCTTCGCCGGTTCATCCCCACCAGACAGCTATAATCCCCCGGTAGGGCAAATCCATCTTCATAAGTACTTCGAGTCACATCTCCCCTGGAATTTATATCCATCTCTTTTATCCTCATACGGATAGTCGGGAATTTATTTTTCCAATAGAGTACGACGAACGAAGACGGGAGGTTATGTATACCTTACTATCGAACGAAGACGGGAGGTTATGTATACCTTACTATCGAACGAAGACGGGAGGTTATGTATACCCTATTATCAAACGAAGACGGGAGGTTATGTATACCTTACTATCGAACGAAGACGGGAGGTTATGGATATCTATATTATCAAACGAAACGGGAATGAGGTCCTCCTATTCTTCAGTAACGAATCGAGATTTATTTTCCCTGGCCAGCAGTTGTTATACAAAGATATCTGGGCGCTTCAAGCTACATGATGCATACATACATCATTTACATCATAACATACATATACATAGATACATAATACATTACTTAAGTGCATCATATTATACATGCATACATAATGCATAAGCTAATATTATCATACAGAATGTTATAATCTTGTTTTTCAGATTAATTCTCCAGCAGACAAACTTCATCAACAACTTGTGACTATTGGGCCGTTGTTTATCTTCCCAAAAGTTATATTTATACCTCAGGACGTTGTTTATCCTCCTGAAAACACTCATGACTATTGGGCCGTTGTTTATCTTCCCAAAAGTTATACTTATACCTCAGGACGTTGTTTATCTTCCTGAAAGCTATCATCATACCTCAGGACGTTGTTTATCCTCCTGAAAGCTATCTTGACCTTGGGCCATTGTTTATCCTCCCAAAGGTTGCTTCATACCTCAGGACGTTGTTTATCCTCCTGAAAGCATATCATAACTTTGGGCCGTTGTTTATCTTCCCAAAAGTTATACTTATACCTCAGGACGTTGTTTATCCTCCTGAAAGCTATCTTGACCTTGGGCCGTTGTTTATCCACCCAAAGGTTGCTTTATACCTCAGGACGTTGTTTATCCTCCTGAAAGCATATCATGACTTTGGGCCGATGTTTATCCTCCCAAAAGTTATGTCTACACCTCAGGACGTTGTTTACCCTCCTGAAAGCAATCATTACCTCAGGACGTTGTTTATCCTCCTGAAAGTTATTATTATATCTTCATATTTTGGACTGCTTTATCCTCCAAGAGATATATTTGAAGAACTTTTCTCCAAGTGGCATCTTTAAGCCCACTCAAAGCATATACAACAAGTCATCAGTATCACTCTATGCACCGGTGAGTGCAAATTTTTGGGCTTTTGTGTTCAATCCCCTTCAAACTTCCAGGTCACGACTGGAAAATATACCAATCTAACCCCTCAGGTTTCAGAAAATTGAACAGGGGCAGCTGTTGCACCCCAAAATTTGCCCTCACAATACAAGACTTTGTGTGCTAAGAGGTTCACAAGGTTCACAAGATTCACAAGACACCTTATGAGGTTCACAAGGTTCACAAGACTTCTCATGAGGTTCATGAAGTTTACAATACATCTTATGAGGTTCACAAGACATCTTATGAGGTTCACAAGGTTCACAAAGTTCATCATGGGTCAGAAGATAGGACAAATCCCTCAGACAATGCATCCTCCTAAGTAGTGCATCCAAAACTAGGGTTTTGACTTTAATCAGGCTAAATGGATTTCCAAGACTTCAAGTGAGCTTCATAACATCTTATATGTGTCTAAGAATCCCCATGACAAATTTCAGAACTTTTCTCAAAGGTTTGCTCAGTCAGATGATCAGATAGGTCAAAATCAGTCAAAGCAGTTAAAAAGTCAAACTAAGGTCAACTGTGGTCAAACCAAGGTCAAACTTCATGATTTTTTGCCAACATCAAGTATATGAAATAAAATTCATCATTTGATCAAGGGTTGATCATGATTCATCAAGAATATTTCAGATCATCAAGAATCAGGGGTTTCTAAATTAGGGTTTCCTTAGGAAAAGTCAACTGAACTTTGACCAGCCATAACTTTCACATGCTTCATCACATTTTTTCCATTCAAAGCTCATTTTGAAGGAAATTTAATTCTCTATAACTTTGTGTCTCACAAGCCAAGCCCAAAAATGCTTCATTTGGAAGGTATGAGCTAAGACATTCTAGGTCCTTTTAAAAGTCAACAAAAAGTCAATAACTTCAAAAGGGCATAACTTGAGAATGGTAAATGATATGGACATGAAACCGATGGGGTTGGTTAGAGGACTCTTCAAGCTTTCCAAAATGTCCAAGAACACCCTCATAGCATTAAAATTGAAGATGTGTGCCCTTGCAAAGTTGGGAAATTTTTGGGTGGTTTATGAAGAAAATAGGGTCTTAAAACCAAATTTTTCTAAATGGGCTGAACTTTTTGTGACCCAAAGTGTTCCATGACATCATGCACGAAATTTATTTGATATTTTCATAATTTTATTTTATTTAATTTATTTATTATGATTTTTTATATTAAAAATCATTTTAAATTTAAATAAAATATCAAATGTGAAAATTTAAAATACATTTTTGTTCTAGAAGGTTATTAATATGATTTGGATTGAATTGATTCACAATTGATGAAGATTGGCTTGAAATAGAAAGGTCTCATTCACAAATATTTGAAATTTAAGTTCTAATCTTTTTCAATCTCAAAAAATCAAAAAGTCCATACAAGGATCCAATCTTTTGACCTAGCTTCACTCTACTATAAGTATACAAGATATCCCAATGCATAGGCCACGAATTTCACAGCCTCAAAGAGTAAGTTTTCACATTCAAAAACTCACCAAAATTCAAATTCGGATTTCACAATTCAGGCCCTTTCAAGACAATTTGAAGGTAGCAACTTGTTCCTGGGAGTTCATAGAGTGATTTTGGATCACAACATTGCATCATCATGATCTAAATCACATAAACCGAATGCATCCCTTTCACATTTTGAATTTTTTCGATTTAGTTGATTCATGTATTAATATTGAAAACTAATCATATATTTGTGTTTGTTGTGGTGTTTAGAAGCTTTTTGCATAGGTTAATTGAATTATTATGGACTGTATTGAAGATTGCCATTATTAGGGTTTGAAGGTTCAAAACGGGAACCATACATTTAAGACCTTAAAATCAATTCTAAAACCATGGCTGTGATGTATGAGCTTTGTACAATTGATCTGGGCCATTAATTTTGGTTGTCATGATGGTTTGTGTGATGTTTCGAAAAACACAGGTTTAGGGTTTTGAAAAATTCGCAGGAAATTTCGTAGGGAAATTCGCAGCAAAAAACGCAAGGCTAGAGGAGGAAGACGAAGCTCTTGACGCCATCTGGAAAATTCAAAATTGAGTTTAATATTTTTAGAATTGTTTGTTGTTTTATTTCACAGATGCAGCGTTGGCCCAGTGGTGAAGTATGCGCATGTTATGCTTGTAGGTCCTTGGTTCGAATCCTGGGCTCAGCAACTTTTTCTTATTTTTCCATTTAATTAACAAACTTAATATATTATTTTTTGTGATGGATATAATATCAGTTGCGCCCTCCCGGCTGGATGGTAAGTATGCATGCGTATTGTGAGAAGGTCCTGGGTTCGAATCCCCCCCAGGCCTTTTGTGTTGTTTCTTTTTGCTTTGCCATGTTTTTTCAGATTAAACAACAAAACCAAATGGAGTGTTCTCCCTATCACCTGCGTGCGCATGGCCCAGTGGTTGGCGTGCTGGTCTTGAGTGTTGAAAGCTTAGGGACTGGGTTCAAATCCCAGCCCAGGTAAGTTTTTGCTTTTTCATTCTTTTTTCTGATTTTCCTATTTAATTAATTTATATTATAGTTAAACAAATTTAAATAATAAAAAATATATAATATGTATATTATTATTTTCTTTATTACAATTTAAACTCATTTTCTTTTACAATTAAATCTCATTATAAAAATTATTTATTTTTGTATATTATTAATTAATCCTAATTTATTTTTTTTAAACATGTAACCCTAATATTTTCTAAAACCCTAATATTTTCTAAAACCCTAATTATTTTCTAAACCCTAATTGTAAATAATTAATTTTATTTGTTAATTATGACTTCTAATTTATTTATTTTTTTAATTATATGTATATATATTTTATAATTTGTTTATTTAAATCTTGTATGTAAATAATCTTAGTGTATGCTTAAAAATAATTAAAACTTGCTAATTTAATTTTGTAAATATAATTTATTTTCATATTATGTTTATAATTAACCTTATTTTTTATAACTTATATATAATTTAAAACTTTATAATAATTAGTATAATATGAATTGTTTATATTTTCTCCTTAAATTTTAAATAATAACTGTTTATAAAAAATTGAACTTTTAATTATTATGCTAATATTCTTATTTATTTTATTATTAATGTTATTTATTTTCATATGATATTTATCTTATTATTACTAACCCCATTTATATATTGTGATTATTTATTATTATTATTATTACTAACCCAAATTATTTATTATTATTTATTTTGCTTATATATTTAATTTGTTTTAATTATTATTATTATGTAATTGTTTCCTTTATGTAATATTTAGTAGTAATATTTAATATTTTTTTTTTTAATGTTATGGTTAGTAAAATAGGGAGTGAAATGTATTTGTATTTAAAATTGATTTAGATCACTAATTTAAAAGATAAATATTTGAAATTGTACACTCACACACGTAAGTCGATCCTGGATCGCCATCTCACTTCTTAAGGGTTACCTCTCATGTTGCCTAAACAAAAGGTCAAGTAAAGTGTAAAGCAAAGTCCCTCATCTCATATCATCTAGTCCCTTAAACAGATAAAAAGATCAAGTCCCTTCACGGTTGCCTTCGTAATGATCTTGTCCCTTTCGAATAAAGATGATAAGTCCCTTCGAATTGCTTCTACACCTTACAGTTGCCTAAGTAACAGTTGTCCCTTCACTTGTCCCTCACATCCAAGGTAATGACTACCTATTCCTTAATAATAGGGATAGTATTACCATTTACAGGATATTTAAGAACAGAAAAGACTTAACTTAGGGTAGGTTCCTCTTATGTACTTGCTCACTTTTCAAAAAAAACATTTCAAACACTCCATATCTCAAACAATTTTCAAAACAAAGACTTTATATATATCCGTACATGGATCATTATAAAGTACTTAAGAAAATTTCTAAACACACACTACACTTCTCAAAAACATTTTAAAGTGAGCTAAGTAACTAAGAGCCCATGGATAACCATGGATGTAAAGGATGCTAACACCTTCCCTTTACATAACCTACCGCCCGAACCCAAAAATCTTTTAAAGGTCTTTCCTGTTCTTTTATGCCTTTCCTTTGGATAAAATAAAAGTCGGTGGCGACTCTTGCTATCCGCAACATTTAACTAAAGTCAGTTCTCCCACCGTGTTACAAACACCATGTCCAAGTTGTATTGATACTGGCGCACAAAGGCTTCAGCCAAATCTTTCCAATTTCTGATGGTGGCCCTGGATAAGTGTGAGTACCATTCCCTAGATGCCCCGGTTAAGCTATCTTCAAAATAAAACATCCATAGCTTCTCATCCATAGTGTATGTCTTCAACCTTCCCAGAAAGGACTGCAAATGAGTGCGAGGACAGGAAGTTCCATTGTACTTTTCAAAACACGGGGGCATGAATTTGTGGGGAATTCTTACCCCCTCAACCAGGCCCATGTCCATTACATCAAATCCCAAAGAGTTCTGGGATTCCAAGGATCTTAATTTTTCTGATATCTTGTCCATCCGACGGTCATAAGCTTCATCTTCCCCAACACCTAACACTGTAAACTACTCATCTTGAGGATCTTCCTATAGAATACGATCTCCAGTCTTTCTTTGGCCATACCCAAGGATGTTAGCTTCAGGATTGTTGTCAGGTCCAAACACTACTGGAGTCGTTCGCGGCTGCTCGCGCTCATTGTTACTAGTACCTCCAGTGCCTGTGTGGTTATCTTCCGGGGTTTGCCGCTCGACTAACTCCCTCAATCTTTCCTAAGTTTGTGCTAGTCCAGTCATCATAGCCATAAACTGATTCATTTGATTCCTCACCTCTGTCCTCACATCTGTCATTTGAGTCCTCACATCTGTCAGTTCCTGCTGTAGCTGATCCATTTGTAGACTCGGAAGGTTGTGTCGAGTTGGATATTTGTGGAATCGGTTGACAGAAAAGACCCTTCTGCGAGCAATATTTCCTGAAACAATCAAAAAAGTGAGAAGACAACAACAAAACACCTGCAAAAACAAAAGGTATGTGATTAGAATGCAATGCAATATGTCTATTTGTCTTCGAGGGTATTCGGCTTGGTTCCTCGTTTTGACCTTCCAGACCCCTTGGAGGAGATAAAGATGTTGAACGGAATCCACAAAAATCAATAATACATAGAATACAAGCGGCGTTGCCAAAATACAACCAGTTCACGAATACAACAAACAAAAACTCCCATGGTGAGTTGAAATATAGCAATAACATAAACTATAATACAATCAGTTCATGAATACAACAAAACAAACTCCCATGGTGAGTCAAAATGCAAAAACAAGTACAAAGAAAATCAAACATCCAATCCATATGCATCCTCCCTGACTTTCTTCAGGAGAGCATCAGTCACAGGTCCAACTGGGTGCTCTGTGATGGTCCTGATGAGAAGGTTTCTGGTTGCTATGGCATTTGTCATCTTCTGATACTTATCTTGCTCTTTGGATCTTTTTAATCCTGCCCGGAGTTTTAACTCCGAGATTTCCTTCTGAGCGGCTAGAAGTGCTTCTCGACTTTTTCTTTCACCGGACTCCAACTGTTCCATCTTGGCTTGCATCCTCTGATCTTCTTGCAAACGAGCCTCAATTGTTCTGACTCATCTTCCCTGACTCTCGTCCAGATAATGCTCAGCTCTTGCCTTCTAAATTTTGGTCTCTTTACATGCATTCTTCAACACAAGTTATCCTGCTCGGGCTTTCCTGATGAAGTCTTCAGTCTTCTCAATCTTGGTTACATGCTCGATGCGTAACTTTTCTAACCTCTCAATGTCCAAGTGAGCATCATTCCTTTCCCAAAGGGTCTTCTGTAAAGCTTCGGTGAGCTGGGTATTTCTTTCCTTCAGCTTTTCAAACTCTTCCATGCTTACTGTAGCTATGGGCTCAACTGCTGATGGCCTTGTTACATCTTCCAGGGTGAATGGCATACGAGTAATCTGTCCTCTGATGCGTGACCATTCAGTGTACTGAGCAGAGGCTATGTTATTTGAATTGGAAAAATGATTTTATTCAAATTTGTAGTTTTAAAATTAACTCATCTTGATTCAACTTAGTTTTGTTAATTCATCTGAATTCACGGGTAGATATAAACGTATCTATGAGAAGCTAAGTTTTTTCCTTTTCTAAAAAATAACTTTCACAAATAAGTTTTCTTTTCTACATCATCTATATAATTAATTATTATATTAAATTACTTTAATAATATTTTTTTCTACTTTATTATACTCTTGAACTTTAATTTTATATCATTTTAGTTTATTCTTTAAATCTCTATAATATAATTTCATTTTTAAAATGGTTTTAATTAATTCCTTTTTTTATATCAATTTTATTTATTCTCCGTATCAATTTTATTTATTCTTTAAATCTCTATAACAATTATTATTATTCAATTTTTTATTTGACTTCATTCTTAGTTATCATTCAAAAAATTGCATTATACGGATCGATTTAATAAAATTGAATTTTATGGTATATTCGATAATTTGTTCCAATGAATTTGTAAATTTAAATTGTAATTATTTGTAATGTAAACGTAATAGAGTTTTTTTGGATAAATAAACTATATGATATTAGATACACTTTATAAAAAGCCGAGATTGAAATAAATGTATGCATTGATAAGTGATTTTCGAAATATAGCGTATGAATACAGACAGGACCCGTGCAATAGCACGGGTATCCCACTAGTTCATTTTAAAAATACATATATTTTCCTCGACATCAATAAAAAGTAAAAACTAATAATAAAAAATAAAGTATATTCTATATACATCAAAGTATTGATGTTTCTTTGTTACTCTCTCTATTTCTATTTATAAGAAAATTTTGACTTAATAGATTTATTGAATAAATGATGTATTTGAGACTTTTTAGATTCATTGAATAAATGATGTATTTGGACTACATATAGGATAGGTTAGATACATCATTTATTCAATGAACCTAAAAAATTAAATTTTGCTTATAAATAGGAATGAAGTCTCTAGTTTGATTCTGAGTTTGAGTTTGGTTCTATCATCACCATAGAAAATGGGAAATAATGATCTGAGATGCTTCGAGTTGAACAAAAGAGCTAAGATTCCTTCTGTTGGTTTAGGAACTTGGCTCGCTGCTCCCGACGTTGTTTACGATGTTATTTCCACCGCTGTCAATATTTATTTCTTTCTTACCCGAACTCACTTTTCTTTCTATCTTTTTCATTTTCTTCCATCAAAGTTAGTTTTGGATTAACTTAACATATCGACTATGTTGTTAATGCAGGTTGGATATCGGCATATAGATTGTGCTCAAATTTATGGAAATGAAAAGGAAGTTACTGTTGTTGTGGATAAAAAATTAGTTGTTTAAAATTTGAAAATCTTTAATTGTACATAAGTTTAAAAAATTGTGATGTTTATAATCTTGATCTAGAGATAAAAGATGTTCTTATGTAGAAATTAGAGTACGTGTTTTTGACCGGGTTCGAGATAAAATGTGTCTTGACCAGTGTTATCAAGTAGTGGCGCCATGACCACTATGGCGAATATACATGACAGTTTTTGGACTCGCAGCAATGGTAAATATATGGCGATATTACCATCGTAATCTGCTATAACGGCACCGGAAAGCTGGCGCTATGGCAGACTTTTGACTGTCGGACATGAAACGCCATCGACAACACCGGTCTTGACACACTGTTTCTGCTTTGATGGTTATGAATGAGTATTGGTGATGGTGGTGGGGATATCTACAAAAACACCAATGAAGCACCGATACTCTAAAATCTATGTTGTATCGTATCTGATACAGCGATATGTCGATACACTACTGATACCTCAACTATAATTACCTCATCACTTTTATTTTTTCTATTACAACAATTAAACTTTTACTTTAATTACTTTTCTCTTAACTTTAATAATTTTTTTCTTTTTCTCATAATTCCTTGACCAATTATTATCAAACTTTCCAAACTCAAATCATTTAACTAATGTTTAATTTTAATTTTTTTATATACGTATTTTAAATGTATCGTATCCTAAATTTTTCAATGACAAACGTATCTCCGTATCAGATACGTATCGTATCTGATACTCGTATCGTGTCTGTGCTTGAAAAACACTCTAATGCTCAAGTTACCAACAAGGTATTGAGGTGAAAAGTGCGTAAAATTAGAATTTTAGGGCATGTTTGGATAACCATCTTATTTGTAGATAATAACACTAGTGCTTATCAACAAGAGCTTATGGGAGAATATAATTGAAATATTCTTGCAGTCACTAAGTTTTCTAACTAACAGCTTATTACATAATTTTAAATGAGCTTAAACTACTGAACATTTCAAATACTCTCTCATCTTCTCCATGAGTCAATTACTAATTCAGTAATACTATTGAGAGCATTGTAGTCAAGATCGAGTGATGAATCATAAGATCTTACGAGCCAAGTATGCATAAGAGTTCTACTATCAGAGAAAGATTGTTTTCGTCGCCAATGTGGTCAAAATCGAGCATTTTTAAACAAGATCATAAAAAAATGTGGTGCCTTTTTTTGAGTATGAATTATAATTTTCATGTTTTTGTTCAAGCTATTTCCATGGAGTTCCATGGCTACTTTTATGAATCTTAACATGGTATCTTGAGCCTTTCAATCCATTCCATTCTTCTTTCGTTATGGCTCCAGCCACACGCTCTTCTGATCCGCAACTTGATCAAACCAGTCCTTTCTTTGTTCATCCAAGTGATGGACCTTCTTCTGTTACTGTTTCACCGAAACTTAATGGCACCAACTACCATTCTTGGGCTCGTTCCATGCGTCGTGCTCTTGGTGGCAAGATGAAACTCGAATTCATCGATGGCACAATTGATCCCATCACAGATAGCTTCGATCCTCTTTACCGTGCATGGAATCGTTGCAACATGCTTGTTTTTATCCTGGATTATCAACTCAGTCTCCGATTTCATCGCTCAATCCATCATCTTCATGGAAAACTCCATTGATGTTTTGACAGATCTTAAAGAACGATATTCTCAAGGAGATTTGGTACGCATTTCTAAATTGATGCAAGAAGTGTATAGCTTGCAACAATAATAAAAATATGTTTCTAAATTGTATTCTGCTCTTAAAGTTCTATGGGAAGAACTTGAGGTTTATCTTCCTATCTCTTTTTGTTCATGTCGTGTTAAATGTTCATGCTCAGCTATACGAAATGCTAGAAAAAATCATTTGACTTTATATGCTATTAGATTCTTGACTGGTTTAAACCCTCAATTTGATGGTTTAAAATCCCAAATTATTTTACTTGATCTATTACCCCCTATGACCAATATTTTTCTATGGTTCTTCAACATGAAAGGCAAAATAATCTTCATCATGTTGAAGATCCCACATCCCTTGTTAATGCTACTGATTCACATAAATACAAGGGTAAACAACATACTTTACATTCTTATGGAAGAACTAATAATAGAGTGTGTACTCACTGTGGTAGAACCAACCACACTATTGACAATTGTTATTCAAAACATGGATATCCCCCTCATATGCAAAATAAGTATGCTAATCATTAATCTACAGATGATCTTGATTCAGAACCTGACCCAAAAGCTTCAAATGTCAAGATTGTGTCTCCTCTTATCACCACTGAGCAGTATGATCAACTGATTCAATTTCTCCAACAATCCAACATTTCCCAGCCACCCTCTTCAAATCAGGTTAACTCAATGTGTAGTACATCAGGTAATCCACAATTTTTTGTGTTGTCTCATTCAATTTCATGTCAGAACTTCTCCTTGAGCTCCTGGATTGTTGATTCAGATGCTAGTGACCACATGTGTGGTTCCCCAAACTGGTTTCACTCTTATGTTGAAATTTCCCCTATTCAAGTTTGTATGCCTACATGCCAATTTGCCATTGCAAAGCATGTTGACACTATTAAATTTTCTGATACACTCATTCTGACAAATGTACTTTATGTTCCATCATTTTCTTTAAATCTCATTTATGTGTCAAAGTTGTGCCACTCACTTGACTGCACAGTTGCATTTAATGGTTCAAATTATTTTATTCAGGAAAGGAGCACTCAGAAGATGATTGGTTCTGGTGATAAAGTACATGATTTGTATTACTTAGTCATGGACAATAAGATAGTATGTAGTTCTATCTCTAGTTCCAATTCCATTTTTTTACCAAATCAAGCCATTTGGCATTTTAGACTAGGCCATGTATCTGATCAATGTTCGAACACTTTACATTTTGTTTTCCCCTTTACAAAAGTTGATTCAAAATCTATATGTGATGTATGCCATTTTGCTAGACAGAAAAAGTTACCTTTTTCAAATAGTACACAAAAAGCTTCACACCCTTTTGATCTTATTCATTTTGACATTTGGGGACCTATTGCTATACCCTCTATCCATGGCCACACTTATTTTCTAACTGCCATAGATGATTGCAGTAGATTTACCTGGCTCACACTCATGAAAAACAAAAGTGAGGCCAGAAAAAATGTCATTAATTTCATTTCCCTCATCCTTACACAATATAAACATAAAGTTAAAGCCATTAGAACTGATAATGGACCAGAATTCAATGTACCTTCCTTTTACAATAACCATGGCCTTATACATCAGACTAGCTGTGTGGAATCTCCTCAACAAAATGGTTGTGTTGAGAGAAAACACCAACAGATTCTGAATATTGCTCGTGCCCTACTATACCAGTCAAATTTACCTAAACCATTCTGGTCTTATGCAGTACTACACGCATCATTCATCATGAATAAATTACCTACCCCAATCATAGAAAACAAATCTCCCTATTTCATTATGCACAATCAAAATCCTGACATGAATGACCTCAAAGTTTTTGGTTCTCTGGCCTATGCATCTACATTGCAAGCTCACAGAACCAAACTTGCCCCTAGAGCAAGAAAATGTATTTTTCTTGGCTATAAAGTTGGCATGAAAAGTTCCATACTTCTAGACATATCTACAAATGAAATTTTTATTTCTAGACATATCACTCATCATGAACATATTTTGCTTTACTATTCTCCCACTTCCAAACCCACCTGGACCTATTATACACCAGCTAACTCTAACACACATTATACATTCCCATCTGACACACATCATTCATCCCCACCTGAACATGATCCCTTGAACACTTCACAACCACAAAATCCTACCTATGACCATACACTTACCAACACACCCCCTATTGTTCACACTGAACCTACCACAACAAGACCTGCTAGACAAAAACATACTCCCTCTTATCTACATGACTATGTCTGCAGTTCCTCTATATATCATTCAAAATCATCATCTTCAGGTAGTCCCTATCCCATTTCTTCATATCATTATTTTAACCATTTATCTTTTGTTCAAAAATCTTTTGCTTTATCTATTACTAAGTGTGTTGAGCCAAAGACTTACAAAGAAGCTTGTCAGCATGATTGTTGGATTCAGGGAATGAATGCTGAGTTAGCAGCTTTATCCGCTAACAATACTTGGCAACTCTTGGCTAAACCCCCTCACATCAAACCTATAGGCAGAAAATGGGTTTATAGGGTTAAACATAAAGCTGATGGCTCAGTTGAAAGGTACAAGGCCAGGTTAGTAGCCAAAGGATACAACCAAATAGAAGGTTTGGATTACTTTGATACATTCTCTCATGTGGAAAAACTCACCATAATCAAAACTCTCATAGCTTTTGCTTCTCTCAAACATTGGCACATCCATCAAATGGATGTCAACAATGCTTTTTTGCATGGTGAGTTGTAGGATGATGTCTACATGTCTATACCTGATGGTGTTGTGGCTAAGCAAGGGCTTGTTTGCAAACTTCAAAAGAGTTTATATGGTCTTAAGCAAGAAAGTAGAAAGTGGTATGAGAAGTTGACTCATCTCTTGTTACAACAAGGATATCATCAATCAAATTTAGATTATTCCTTATTTACTCTCAAGCATGGATCTGTTTTACTGTTCTCCTTAGCCAGTACCCGAGCGGATATCTTGTCCAAATTAGCCAGTACTAAAAGGAAGGGAGGTAATAAGTCTGTCATACAAAAGGTACTCCCTCGACCTAGCATCGCACAACCTTCAGCCCTAGTAGATGTCAACATCGTGTGCGACGCTAATTGCTGGATGACCCCGATGTTCAACTATTTGACCAAAGAGGAGCTACCGACGGACCCAAGGGCAGTCAGTGACATGCGACGCAGGGCTTGCTCGTACGTCATGGTCGGGAGCAAAATGTACCGTAGAGGTTTCTCTACGTCCCTCCTCAGATGCGTTGAAGAAGAAAACATACCACACATATTGAGAGAGGTCCACAAAGGAATTAATGCCCAACATCCGGGCGGGAGATCATTAGCACGTAAATTCCTACGAGCAAGATATTATTGGTCGATAATGCATAACGAATCAAAAGAGCATGTCAAAAAATGCGATAAATGCCAACAACACGGTGACATACACGAAGCACCACCTACCAAGCTGAAGTCATTATCCTCCCCATGGTCGTTCACCTGGTGGGGGTTGGACATCCTAGGCCCTTTTTTTGTCGGCTCAGGTCAAAACAAATACCTTATCGTGGGAGTCAACTACTTCACCAAATGGATAGAGGCAGAGGCTTTGGCCAAAATCACTGCTGTAAACACCCTAAATTTGACCTCACTCATTTCACCATTGGCTTGTGATCTTTCATGATTACATTAGTATAGGCATACCATCTCATATTGCATTTTTGTTTCACTGCATTAGTTCAAGTTCATCTACATCTAGGGTTTGTGATCTGAGCAATCCAAGGATCCATCTGAGCCACTCCAAAGGCCTCCAAGCATTCCAAGAGGGTCCATGTGTGTTCAATCATCATATCATGTCTCTCAAAGTTCAAAGAAGTCAAGAAATCACAAGAACTGGGAAAGCATGGAGGCAGAGCTAGGGTTTTCACTACACAGATGACCAAAATTAGGGTTTTGGTTTCAGAGGCCTTAACTCCAAACTTTTGGGCCATTATTGTTTCTAATGTTCTTAAGATGTTATAAGGATCATGTGTACCAAGTTTGATGAAGAAATTCATTGTGGGAGTCATCTGTTCATTAGGTAACTTCTTGAGCAAGTCAGAGCAAAATCAGGGCATCTGAGGCCCCCAACAATGGAACCAAAGGGGTATTTTCATCAAATTGAGGTTATATGATCTTTATTTGATCATTGAAGTGCTTGGAAGTTCACAAAATTGAAGAAATTTGAGCTAAACCAAAAGTTGCCAAAAATGGAAATGACTTGTAATGGAGACTTTCCATTTTGGGAAAGTTTTTCAACCTCCTCTTTCTCAACCAAAAATGCTTCAAATGAAAAATTGTTGGTCATGAAAGTTGTATATTGGATCATTCACTTTTCAAAAAGTACAAGAACATGTTCTAATTCATTATGGAACTCAAGTTATGGCCTTGCAAAGTTGGTAAAAATCACATAATTTTCATTTTCATACCAAAGAGGGATTTTTGCAATTTCACATGACAAGCCATTTTGTGACCTTTAAAGCATATCTAAGCATCATACAAACATAGTACAATGTATTATGATCAGAATTGCCCAAAGAATCATTCACTTTCATGCCTTGAACTTTAAGAAATTCCAAAAGGGCCAAAGTTCTTCAAATTTGCAAAATGGCATGAATCTTCTCATACACTTGCTTCAGCACCCTAAATCAGTTTCTATGGACTTCCTTGATCAATGCTAAACCAAGAAATTCCCTTGAACAACTCCTTCCACAGCCCATGCTTCAAGTACACAAGTTGTTGACTTTTTTGCAACTTGCCCATACCAATCACCACAGGCCACCACCCACTCTTTGGCCAATAGAGACTTGTTATGTGGACCAAAAGCAAGCCAATTCACATAACCTTGGAGCTCATAACCATACACAAGCCAAGTTCAAAAAAATCAACCTCAACCTTCAAACTTTCGATTCTCTCTGTTCAGCCACTCAAACCTCAAACAAACATCATAAACCAACTCACCATCATCCATAGATCATTTCTCAACCATCAGACAAGCCTGAAACCCCACAAACACAAAACACAATTCTGGTACAGCAAGAGTTCATCCTCTCAATCCAGCTCATTTTAACTCATTCAAAACCTTGCAACATCATCAGGGGATCAAGTGGAGGCTATTTGCCCAAGAGAGAGGTCCAGAAGGTGCCAAACTGAAAAGCTTCATCTCAGGTATACCTCAAGAACAAATTTTCCAGAACTTGTTTCTTAAGTTATAGAAATGATCTATATGCTTCACTGATCACACTGCACTTGTTGGTTTTGAAAATGATTGAGTATTGAGCCTGTATCGTGTTTCTGAAAGTTTTGCCATTTTTTAGTTTTGATTCGTATCTTGTTCATGATCCATTAGAAATTTGTTTTGAGGGTAGATTCAGGCTTGGGAAGGTTTGGGGGTTTGATCTGGAGCTTTAAAGCTCCTAAAATGGCATAGGGAAGAAGTTGATTGTTTGGTCTCGCCGGAGAAGATGACCGGAGCACTGTTCCGGTCATCTGAAGGTGATTAGGGCTTAATTAGGGTTTAGTTTGCCAGATGCGTTCTGGGCGTTTGGATCGGGATTAGTTTAGAAATGGATGGCCAGGTGTAGACACCCTAAATTTGCCCTCTGGTTTTCTAGTTTTATTCTGGTTTTTCATTTCGCATTCATCTGACGCATTTTTATCAATTTATTTGATAGTCAGTCATTTTCACATTTTGTCCATTAATCATAAATCATGCATTTCTTTATTTTTGTTTTTATTTTATTTTATTTATTATTCGATCTTACCATTTTAATGACATTTTGTTATTCTCTTTTTTTTTTTAGAATAAGTCTTTAGAATTTGTTTAGAATGTTATCTCTTTTTTCTAAGTTTTAATTTTTATTTTTTAGATAATTATATTATACATTTTAAAATTGGTTTTTAGTTTAATTTTATTTTTAGCCAAATTTTAATTCGAATTAATATTAATCTTATTAACTTCTGTTTAGATTCCACTTTAACTATTTATTTACTTTATTTTTAGATAATTTAATTTAGTTATTTATTTATTATTATTTCAGTTTTATTATTTAAGTTTATAGTTTTTTTAGTTAACCTCTTTTTATTAGATTATTTTTCAATTTAGTTTGATAATTCATTTATTTATTTATGTTTCAAATTTTAATTATTTTATTTTTTGTTTAATATTTGTTTATTTTATTATCATTTAATTTTTAGTAACTAGTCCAATCTCAATTGGTCTTATTACACAAACTAATTTCACAGCTGTGTCATCCTATGCCTGCTCCTGCTGTGCCTATTTTGCTGTCACAAACCTGCCCCAAAGCAACATACCAGCCTGTATCAACATACAAGCCTGTATCTTTCACCAAAAGGATATCAAGTCAAATCCTGCAGAATCTGCTACAAAAAACAAACATAACACAGACCATAACCACAAATTCGTGGGGGGCCATCCGAAAAAAAGGAACGACTTTTCCCAACTTTCTTTCCTTGAGACAAACCATAACAACAAAAAAGACAGCAGCATCTAAACCGGCAGGGATCTCTTCCTTCAACATAAAAACCTTTCATTCAACCTCGAATCCACAAAAAAAACGCAACCTGCAACTCACAAAACAAACTGGCCACATACACACACAAAAAACTCAGAATGCAGTAAAAGGGGGGCGAAAAACACCACACCAACAAAACCTCTTCATCTTCTTTCAACAACTTCAAACTTTTCCTCAACTCACACCACATAAAACCGTTTTCAAACAAACCATTCCTTCAACCAAATCATAAACCCAGCCCTCCTTCAAACCTGTGAACCGCGTTACCCTCAACAAACTTCTCCAAACCTCAACAACCAATAACACAGAATTCTGATCAGAACCAAAAACAGAAAGAAAAAAGATGAAGAGGAAATCGAGATTGAGAAAAGGATTTTAGACCGAAACTCACCGCGAAATCAAAGGAAGACTCGGAGATGACGTTGATGATGAAATCGCGACGGTGGAAGACAACCGGTGAAGACGTCGAGTTGGTGATGACGAAGTCACTGTAGCCGGAGCTTGAACCTCGCGCCATCCAAACGCGATCTGAGACAGAAGGAGAGTGAGATTAATATCGGACCATGAGGTGATGGCAGCGCTGAGCATTTGAAGGCGGAGAGAACAAGAACGATGGCCGGCGCCACTACTTTTCTTCTCCGATGAAGCTGACGGCGGCGAAGTAGGGCCTCTGGCGCCGTTTATTTCGGTTGAAGGTAGGAGAACGGCCGCGATATTGAAAGATGAGACGGAGCTTTGTTCAAGAGATGCAGGAATTGGTTTTGAAGAATTCCATTCTTTTTGTTTATATTTTATATAAGAGTAGGTTTTGCTGTTGTTGTTTGTGGCTTTGCGTTGTCTTTTTGAGGAAGATAACATTCATGTTTGCGGAAAGAAGCAGGGTTTGTGATGGAGGCTTTTGTTTCTTTTTCTTTTGTGGAAAATCAAGCTGCTGGGCTTAGTTAAGCCCGTGATTTCCTTTCCTCCAGCCCAATGAAGCCAGCGAATCCCCCATCCCCAGCGGACACTTTCTTAATTTTTATTGTTTTTTTTCTCTCCTTTCTGCTTTTAATTAGGTGCATAATTATATATTTTGGTGTTATATTTAGGGTGGATAATTAACATGTTTAGATTCAGGTTTTTATTATAATTTTATTCTTAACTTAATTAATTTGGTTTATAGTTTTTGTTATGATTCTGATATAGTTTCTTTAGTTAATCCTTATTTTTGATATAGTTTCTTAACTTAGTTAGTTTTGTTTATAATCCTTAATTTTGATATAGTTTCTTAGCGTTATATTGATTAATTTGATTTGATAATTTTGGTTTTAGTTCGCGCTTAAAAGTTTTACAGGTTATTGTTGGATTACGGTGACGGATGATGATGATCGATGATGGCTTTGTGGGTTATTTTCATAATCTTCTTGGACTTAATGGATTATCTGAATGAATATTCTTGTCTATGCGATTGTCGATTTGTGGTGATAAGCACTTAAGGACTTGCTTGATCGAAGTTTCTTTCTTTCTTTCTTGATTTTTCTTGCGAACTGAAGAGGCAACGGACCTTCTCCGTTAGGTACCACTGAGGCCCGATTTCGCTTACTGCATACTGTTGCATCTGGAAGTCCTACTGGTGTAGGCTCTGTTTGTGCATTACTCCATATCGCACTTTCATCTCTTTATCTTATCTCCATTTTTGCATTCTCATCTTCTTATCTTATGTCTTCTTCATCTTAATTTTTCTTCCTCATCTTCTTTATCTCTTGCCTTGCTTGAGGTGTGCCTAGGCCACCATGGAGCTTCTCCTTTCATCTTTCTCTTCTTCTTTCTTTTTTCTTTAGGATAGTGAGCCTCACTAACCTAGGACCATCCGAGCATGTGAATATTGACTAGTCTCCCCACTTAGTTTTACCTTTGTGTCTCATTGAGTCTTCTCTTCTCATCTCATAATCAGGGACTAAACCCTAAAGGCTTTAAGGCTTTGTGATTAAGCTTATGCCTGCATCCTTCTATTAGGATGGAGTGTATAACTTTAGTCCTAAGTGTTAAACCCTTAATGTGTTTAAATCCTTTAATCAATCCACTTAATAATCATCAAGACATCACACTTGTAACTTGGGCCTTGCATTAGGGTTCTAATTCTTCCTTAACTGGTTAAGAAGGACTAACCCTAGTGTTAATGGACAAGTCCCCCTCAAGTTGTCTTACAAACCATAAATTCACTTCTTCATCTCACCATTAAATAAAATCCACTTAATCAAAGGCTTGTTTTGTCATGAGTTTAATCCCTAATCATGGATTAAGTTGAGGAGCTCACCTCAGCTTAAACATTCTCATCTATTATCCTTCTATTAGGATGGTGTAATGAGTCTGTTTAATCCCTGATTATGGCTTAATCTCATTACTTGACACTAAACAAAAACACCAAAAACATTTAAATAATCACAAGTAGGTTAATGATCTTAATCCTGCATCAAAGGTGATTAAGTGTGAGAAGCTGACTTCACACTTAAGGTATTCTCATTACCCCTAATCAGAGGGAAGATGTGATGAGTTTACTAAACCATTGGTTTAGGCTTAAGCTCATTAGCTTATGACAAACTTTCAAAAGCAATAAAAGATTGAAAATACAAAAACAAACAATAATCGTCTCCTCCGGGATTCTTTTCTCATCATCTTCACTCACAAACGAGAACTCGCTTCTTCCGTCTAATGCAAGACAGTTTGCACCTGAGCCAGACAGGTCATACACTTGAGCATAGACAAGTAAGCAGTTCACAAGTCAATTCATCTTTCAGTCTCTTTGGGTCGAACTACGGTGTTCTGACTTCCTCATTGCACGAGAGGATACGTAGGCATAACTTAACAGTTATCGAACAAAAGTCTCTGTACATTCCCCCTCTTCCAGCATTATTCTTAGCCTCATTATCATGAGCATTTCACTCTTGTCCTTACACTGACACTGTATATATTACACTTTACACTTCTTTTACACAGACACCTGTACATTTGTTTCCAGCTCTTTTACACACAAATTGCACTGACACTACCCCTTTAAAACACAAATCTTTTAAGCGTGGATCCCGTCGAGTACGGCGGACAATCTGGGTGCTAATACCTTCCCAGGTTGTAACCAACCCCCTTTCTCAGTCTCTCTGGTTCGCAACCGTCTTATCCATATCTTTTCTAGGCCTATGCAGCATTGCCTTTCCTCCGGGATAAAAATGCCTAGCTGGCGACTCTATTCATTCCCTGTGAGTTCACTCCTGTGTGTTCTCACACCCTCCCCTTCGCCGACCGTTCGCGTCTGTACCCCATTTGACTTAGCTTCATTTGGTGGGAGCGACAGCTTGGCGACTTCACTGGGGATCCTTATACTGTAACCAGGACTTCTGGTTCTTTTTGTGGGTTCCTCCTAGCGCTTGATTGATTTGTGTTTACTGGGGTGTTATGTTCTATTTGTGTTTATGTATTTATGTCATTGCTTTATGTACAGTTTTGTTTATTGCTTTCTTTACAGCTTTACATATATCATACTGTCATACTATTCTGGCTGGATCTGTTGTTTCTGTTTTGGTGGGTGGGTGTTCTACTGAGAGTTAAGGTCCTATACCTAGGACCTGAGTGACACCTAGGCTAGAGTGGTTCATGTTCTTTCCCATTCCATTTTGGTCTGGTGCGGGAATATGAAACACGGTTCAGATATGGGTTTCTTCTTGAGAACTCTGTGCTACAGATTTCCTATAGTGCTAGGGCTATCTGGGAAGCCTGCTAAGTCTGGATGACCTTAGTTATGACCTTCAGAAACTGAGGAGAATTAGAGGAGGATTTTTTATGGTTATTGTAAACACTGTACCTCCGGGTTAGAAGTGTTTACACTTCTCATAACTGATCCAAGTCTGAGGATCTTTGTTTTAGAACACTACCTGTGAGAGGGTTGGGTTATTTACAGGTTTGCAGGAACCCTTGACCTCAACATACCCTCATTACCAGTACAATTGTTTGATCCGGTCACTATGATCCTGAAGTTATTGACCTCTGGTTTTCAGTTACTATTTCGGGTTACTATACAGAGATCTTGTGGTTACAGACACTCGATTCTTGGTCCGGCATTCCAGATTCCAGGCAGTTTCTAGATGTGATCTCATGTCTTTGCATATTTTGCATCATCATATTGCATTTTGCATTTGCATCTGCATTTGCATTTTCCTCCTCCAGAGAGCTCATCCTTCCTCTTTTGTCCATGACCAGCCAGTTGATTTCCCGGTACTCAGTTTGAACAAGTGTTAACCGTTGGAAGACGACAGTGTTTGAAGGAAGATTGAGCAGTGTCAAGAGGTAAAGGGTCAGATTGGAAGCCGTCAGTAGCTATGTCAGAGAGCAACTGTCAGAATGTTGAGTTTCCACCTGGTTTCACTTCAATGACCAATCCGTTGTATGGTCTTTCTCCTGATGAGGATCTTCCACAAGTGAACAATCTTGCTCAAGCTCAGCCTGTACAGACCCCGATCGTGAATCAGAATGTACCTGAACCATCTGCTGTCCGAGGTGGACCTTCATCTTCTTCTGATACTACAGATTATCAGAGTTTTGCCTTCCCTATGCCGAACTTCCAAGGGGCAATCCCTCTTGTGAAAACCAAGGATCCACAAGTTATTGATCCTGCTGAAAGGTTTCGTGTGTTGGAGGAGCAACTCAAAGCCTTATCGGATCCTGATGCCTTTGGTTTTGATGCTCTAAACATGTGTTTGGTGCCTGGTCTTGTCATTCCTCCAGATTTCAAAACTCTGAAGTTTGAGAAATACACTGGTGTCAGTTGCCCGAAGCGTCATTTGGTGATGTTCTGTAGAAAAATGACTTCGTATGCCTGCGATGATAAGTTGATGATTCACTGTTTTCAAGACAGTTTAAGTGGGGCATCTTTAAGTTGGTACATGGATTTGGAAAGCAGTCATATCCGATCTTGGAATGATTTATCCAGAGCTTTCGTAAAGCAATACCAGTACAATATGGACGTGGCGCCCAATCGCACGCACTTGCAGAGCCTATCCCAGAGGAGTGGTGAATCTTTCAGAGAATATGCACAGCGGTGGAGAGAATTGGCAGCCCAAGTGCAACCACCACTTTCAGACAGAGAATTAATTGACCTGTTCGTGGGCACCTTGCAGGGTCCATACTTGGAAAGAATGAGTAGCATTGGGATGACAAGCTTCTCTGATTTGATGATAGTTGGAGTACGCATTGAGAGCCTGCTCAAAAGTGGAAAGATCCAGGACTTTTCGAATATCCCAGCTAGTGAAGGTGAGTCTGTTGTTAGCTCCCAAGAGGAAGAATGGAATGACATCAGTGCAGTCACGACAAATATCAAATATTCTAGACCAACATCTTCTCAGAGATCATCTGTTCCGGAATCTGATTACTCTTACGGGCATTCGGCAATGTTTAGAACACCATATCAGAAGTCCTGGACTCCTCATCGTCCAAATCTGCAAGCTCATGGTCGAAGACCTCAGAATCAACTTCAGAGCCAGCCTAGGCCTCGTAACAATCTGGAAAGAAGGATTGCTCCTCTTCATCCAGTCCCCATGGCATACAGTGAACTCTTGCCACATCTAATTCAAAGCTCTTTGGTGGTTCCTAAGTCTCTCTAGCCGTTACCAGGGCCGTACCCTCCAGGGTACAATCCTCATGAGCAGTGCGGGTATCATGGTGGATCAATGGGGCATTCAACTGAAGATTGCAAAGCTTTTCAAGCCAAAGTACAACAATTGATCGACAAGGGCTACATTTCCTTTCCAGAAGGAAGCTTGGTTGTGCACGTCAACCTTTCACCTGATTGAGTTCAAAGACTTCAGAAGAAGCGTATCTTAATTTCAGTGGCTCGGACAACAGTATGTCATCAGAGTTGGTGATCGCTGTATCCTTTTATCATTTGCATTGTAGTTTCTTTCCTGTTAGCAGCTACTTGTCTTTTAAGCAATGTTATTTTTGAATGGTAATGTTAATGTAGTGATCTTGCATTTTTGAATCAATTATGTCGCATTCGCTCATTTTTTCTTTCCTTGCATCAAAAACGAAAAATAAAAAAATTTGCATCCATATACCTCCCATTTATTTCACTGTTGTTTAGCAGGTTTGAGGGAGGATGATGACAACTGAATACCCATAACTGTTGAAGGTATGCTTTCAGAGTAGAACCTGCTGACGATGTACAGGCATTGTTTCAATTCCTAAACATCGGAGATATAAGGGAGATAAACCCTCGTCAACCCCTTTGAGCCTTGAAGCAGGAGTTTCTTTTCTGAACGAAAAAACCCTCACATTTAACCCGGGGCAGGGTAGTTATCAGTTAATTTGACCGAGCGTTCAAATTTCCACAGGAGTGTGCATCCGAGGATCCATTACCTTTATTCATTACACCTCAAGAGGTCAAGGGACGTGAAACCACAATGGTTATCCCTCACCAACAAAGGAATGAGGCAGTCAACCCTTTCAGCAAGTCATGACAAGCCAGTGTCACACGATTTGTTCAAAAAAAAAAGGAAATAAAGCCCGCTAAGTCGAAAAAATGTGTGAAAACATATGACTTAGGCAAAAGTTAGGGCATCCCGCTGGACTTCAAAATCGAAAAAAATTCAAAAAAAAATTCAGTCCAGGCAAAAGTTAGGGAATAAAAAATCTGAAAAAATATATTCCATAAGAACAAAGTCGTGTGACCAGACACAAATTCAGAAGGGGTGATCGTTACTCCAAGAAACCTCATTGGTGCTTAGATCGTCAATGTCATTGGTTCCTCAACCAGTACAAAACCCTTGTGAGAAGCGAGCGCTTAAGTCGAATTAGCTGAACATAGGACTGGAGAACATCAAGGAGAATGGGTGGGCACAAATAAACTTTGAGCCATAAATCCTTCTTTCTAAAACCGTGAACCAAGCCACGTTATAACCCTTGAAAGTCCTAATTGGATCAGGTTCAATTCTGAAAGCATACTACGACAAGGTTGCGTAAACTGACTCCTAACGATTTGCTAACTCAACACTACGTTTGGACTAATCGTCCATTCGTCACACACTATCACAACATCAAAATAAATAAATTTTCAAAAACTTGCATGTGTACTGCATTAAAATTACCATTTGTGAATGAACAGTTTTAATTGCAAGTCAGTCTGTGACATCAGGGAAGTTCCTACAAAGGGCAATCAGAGGAAAACTTGATTATTCAACAATGATGACCAGAATCAAGCGCATCGTGCAGGCCTATGAATCAGGGGCATGTTATTCAGTGGTTTTGTTGACCAAGGAATCTGTCAGGGTAAAGAGAGTTCCCAAGCATCAGTTGATCGAGGAACGTCATTCAAAGTCAGTTGATCAGAGCTGAATCTGCCAAACAGGGGCAGGCCACCCGAAATTTCTGTTGTCCAAGGATGAAATCTTCCAATGCTCAGTCAGAATGAGTCAAGTCGCTTTCACGCTCATACCGGGGCATGACACTTCCAGAGTTCACTAGATGCAATTCTCCTCGAGCATCCAAGTCTGCTATTCCAGAAATTGGATAATCAGTGACAGTCTGTTCAGAGACACACCCAACTGGGGCAAACTTTAGCTTCACAGAGCCATTTATATCAGTGATCTTCGAGTTCAAGACGAGTATCGGGAAATCGTATTACCCACCCTCGCCTTTGTCACCCTTCTCATTAGAAGCCTTGTCACCTATGACTTTTTCCCCATCCTCGGGAGTTCTTATAGCTTTTCATAAGCATTGCATAAGTCATTTGCATACGTTACTCATGTCGCTCGAGCATAGAGCATATGCATCATAATTGCATTGAGCATCCCCTCTCAAACTTCTAATCTCACACCCAGGGCCCTGTAACCCCAACTTACAAATCAATCCAAAGTCCAGTTCTCGTCTGGTAAAACTTTTCAAAGTCCAGTTCTCGTCTGGAAAACCTTTTCAAAGTCTAGTCCTCGTATGGCAGACAAACCCAAAGTCCAGTTCTCGTCTGGCAAACCAATTTCAAATACCAGTTCTCGTCTGGTAGGCGAATCTTTTACCAGTTCTCGTCTGGTCACCTTTTCATTCAACCCATTGAACGCCAGTTCCCGTCTGGTATTCATTCTTTTTCAGAGTCAATTCCCGTTTGACAATGAACACCCCGAGGAGTCAGTTCTCGTCTGACGACTTATTCTTTGCCCATCAGTTCTCGTCTGTTGGCCTACCTTTATTAAACCAGTTCTCGTCTGGTAATTCACTTTCAAAGTCCAATTGCTTGGCAACCAAAAATATATCTATCAACCTGGCCCTAGCGCCCAACCATCCTTGTTTCATATCTTTGCATGAGCATACGTCTGCACTGTACATCATTTGCATTGCATCTTCATACCGCATGGTTTCTGTTTTAGCTCTGATGTGGGGCAAGAATCGTTTCAAGACGTAATCTGGGGCAGTTATCTCAAGACTTGTTGAATTTCTGTGAGAGTTTGAAGACACTGGGGCAATTCTGGATGCCAAGTCTTCTGTAAAATCCTCTGAAGACGATCTTTTATGGATGATGCAGTATGGTATAATTAAGGAGTTAAGGGAATGTTAGTTCACTCAGGATGATCAGTAATGCTTTTGTTGAGCTCAGAAGTTTGAAGCACTGTGTTAATTCTCAGGGAATGTCTGGTATTTATTTTACCAGCAGGGCATTGGAAGTTTATTTCTTCCCCGAGCATAAAGATCTTCTTTCAGCCGACAAGATTCCCTCATGAGGAGTTGGTTATTCGCATTCAGTCAAAGCCAATTTTCATTGGCATATCTTCCCAGCACAGTCGTCATACTATACTTGGGGGCATATTTTGACTTACTTGATTCTCCAGCAAAGTCTCTCCTCAGCAGAGCATTGCCAAATATGTCTCAGCCATGCCAGAAGGTTGACATCTCCCCAGCTGAGTCAGAACAGATGATAACCCCAACAGAACTTCAAGGCTAATTGAATCATTCTCGTCCCCAAGCGGACTTATCTTTCCACAACGAAGTTTTCCCAACAGGAAGCTGAAGGCCTTGCTTCCCCACAAAGTTAGAATTATCAGAATTCCCTCCTCAGCAGGATTGTGTGATCAAGCATCTTCCCTAGCCAAGTCTAAAGATGATCTTTCCCCATAGAGTCATCGGGATTCTCATTCCCAAGGGATTTCCCCAGCAAAGCAAGAAGAAATTCTCCCCAGTGGAGTCAGAGCAGGATGATCAGATCCTCAGCAGATGTTCAAAGCAGTTAAACGAAGTATACCTCACGCAGAGTCGTCTTTCCTCCGGTGAAAACCTCTCCAACAAGCATCAGGTTGCCAACACTTCGTTCCCATCAGAGTTAAAAGCTTTCAACCCGTCAGCAGTATACAGAATGCTTCCCAAATTCCCCAGCGGAGAACTAAAGCTAAAACAGTTGCTTTGCAAAAACCTGTATATACTCTTTGTGGCACCCGTCCGTGTCATATCCCCAGCAGGAAGTCGAAACATCCTTTTTGCACTCACAGATGCTTATATACATAACTCTCTTGACATTCGTCCATGTCACCTTCCCCAGCACAGTAACATAAACACTTTGTAAAACATATACTTGTATATATACCTCTTGACACTCGTCCGTGTCACTCTCTCCAGCAGGTTAAATACCCGTCTATACACTACTCATACGTATTACTCATACTTATTTTACTTATACAGATACTCGTCCGTATCTTGTATACACCATTTATATCCCCGCAGATTCGACACTAGTCCTTGTTCTTTGTTAACCAGTTGGTACTCGTCCGTACCATCATCTCAGAACATGCGTCAAGCGTTTGTTTCTACCTGATACTCGTCCGTATCATAGTCATAAGGATGCTCGTCCGCATCTTTAATCCATACACTGTGTCAAACACTTTTGTCTTCGTGAATATAGACACTCGTCTGTGTCTACTATTCCCCAGAAGAATCCCCTCAGATTCAACACTCGTCCGTGTTCCTTGTTAATCAGTTGGTACTCGTCCGTATCATCATCTCTGAACACATGGCAGTATTTGTTTCTACCCGATACTCGTCCGTATCGTAGTCTTAAGGATGCTCGTCCGCATCTTTAATTTATACACAACGTCAAAACACTTATACCTTTTATTTCCTGGATATAAACACTCGTCCGTGTTTACCATTCCCCAGTGGATCGCCCGCAAAGCAAAATTTCTTTTTGACATTCGTCCTATGTCATGATAAACCCTGAGAGCAGCCGTACCCTGCTAGGTGATCGTCCTTCACCTCTTGATGATCGTCCTTCATCATGCTCATCCGATGGCCGTCCCGATCGTTGATCTTTTCTATCCGACATTCGTCCTATGTCGTGATTTTTAGCAGCCGTCCCCTGCTAGGTGATCGTCCTTCACCTCTTGATGATCGTCCTTCATCATGCTCGTCCAATGGCCGTCCCCATCGTTGACTTTCTATCCGGCATTCGTCCTATGTCGCAATATTTTCGGCAGCCGTACCCTGCCAGGTGATCGTCCTTCACCTTTGATGATCGTCCCTCATCATTATTTCATTTATTCTTTAACCCGATGGCCGTCCCCGTCGTGGTCCCTTTTCCTTTTCCTGGTGATCGTCCTTCATCAGTTTAGCCTGATGGCCGTCCCCATCGTTGTTTACATTACTTTATGAACTTGATGGCCGTCCCCGTCATTTTTCATTGATCCCCAGAGAATCTTATAGCTTTACTTGATGGCCGTCCCCATCATAACCCCTTTTATCCCCAGCATGTCGGCCGTCCCCGTCATTGCTTTATTTCCCACCCTTTCCCCAGCAGTCGTACTCTGCTCGACGGTCGTCCTCCGTCGCTCGCACTTTACAATATACTTTATTTTCCCTTACAATCTATATCCCTTTTCTTCTACATTCTGTGAGTGCAAATTTTGGACTGTCTTTGGTATTCAACCACAAGTTATCTTGTTTGCCTGTTAAGCCGTTGCTTACATCCTGCACAGCTAACTCATGTTTGAATAGGGGCAGCTGTAGACACCCTAAATTTTCCCTCTGGTTTTCTAGTTTTATTCTGGTTTTTCATTTCGCATTCATCTGACGCATTTTTATCAATTTATTTGATAGTCAGTCATTTTCACATTTTGTCCATTAATCATAAATCATGCATTTCTTTATTTTTGTTTTTATTTTATTTTATTTATTATTCGATCTTACCATTTTAATGACATTTTGTTATTCTCTTTTTTTTTAGAATAAGTCTTTAGAATTTGTTTAGAATGTTATCTCTTTTTTCTAAGTTTTAATTTTTATTTTTTAGATAATTATATTATACATTTTAAAATTGGTTTTTAGTTTAATTTTATTTTTAGCCAAATTTTAATTCGAATTAATATTAATCTTATTAACTTCTGTTTAGATTCCACTTTAACTATTTATTTACTTTATTTTTAGATAATTTAATTTAGTTTTTTATTTATTATTATTTCAGTTTTATTATTTAAGTTTATAGTTTTTTTAGTTAACCTCTTTTTATTAGATTATTTTTCAATTTAGTTTGATAATTCATTTATTTATTTATGTTTCAAATTTTAATTATTTTATTTTTTGTTTAATCTTTGTTTATTTTATTATCATTTAATTTTTAGTAACTAGTCCAATCTCAATTGGTCTTATTACTTTGTTACTAGACAAACTAATTTCACAGCTGTGTCATCCTATGCCTGCTCCTGCTGTGCCTATTTTGCTGTCACAAACCTGCCCCAAAGCAACATACCAGCCTGTATCAACATACCAGCCTGTATCTTTCACCAAAAGGATATCAAGTCAAATCCTGCAGAATCTGCTACAAAAAACAAACATAACACAGACCATAACCACAAATTCGTGGGGGGCCATCCGAAAAAAAGGAACGACTTTTCCCAACTTTCTTTCCTTGAGACAAACCATAACAACAAAAAAGACAGCAGCATCTAAACCGGCAGGGATCTCTTCCTTCAACATAAAAACCTTTCATTCAACCTCGAATCCACAAAAAAAACGCAACCTGCAACTCACAAAACAAACTGGCCACATACACACACAAAAAACTCAGAATGCAGTAAAAGGGGGGCGAAAAACACCACACCAACAGAACCTCTTCATCTTCTTTCAACAACTTCAAACTTTTCCTCAACTCACACCACATAAAACCGTTTTCAAACAAACCATTCCTTCAACCAAATCATAAACCCAGCCCTCCTTCAAACCTGTGAACCGCGTTACCCTCAACAAACTTCTCCAAACCTCAACAACCAATAACACAGAATTCTGATCAGAACCAAAAACAGAAAGAAAAAAGATGAAGAGGAAATCGAGATTGAGAAAAGGATTTTAGACCGAAACTCACCGCGAAATCAAAGGAAGACTCGGAGATGACGCTGATGATGAAATCGCGACGGTGGAAGACAACCGGTGAAGACGTCGAGTTGGTGATGACGAAGTCACTGTAGCCGGAGCTTGAACCTCGCGCCATCCAAACGCGATCTGAGACAGAAGGAGAGTGAGATCAATATCGGACCATGAGGTGATGGCGGCGCTGAGCATTTGAAGGCGGAGAGAACAAGAACGATGGCCGGCGCCACTACTTTTCTTCTCCGATGAAGCTGACGGCGGCGAAGTAGGGCCTCTGGCGCCGTTTATTTCGGTTGAAGGTAGGAGAACGGCCGCGATATTGAAAGATGGGACGGAGCATTGTTCAAGAGATGCAGGAATTGGTTTTGAAGAATTCCATTCTTTTTGTTTATATTTTATATAAGAGTAGGTTTTGTTGTTGTTGTTTGTGGCTTTGCGTTGTCTTTTTGAGGAAGATAACATTCATGTTTGCGGAAAGAAGCAGGGTTTGTGATGGAGGCTTTTGTTTCTTTTTCTTTTGTGGAAAATCAAGCTGTTGGGCTTAGTTAAGCCCGTGATTTCCTTTCCTCCAGCCCAATGAAGCCAGCGAATCCCCCATCCCCAGCGGACACTTTCTTAATTTTTATTGTTTTTTTTCTCTCCTTTCTGCTTTTAATTAGGTGCATAATTATATATTTTGGTGTTATATTTATGGTGGATAATTAACAGGTTTAGATTCAGGTTTTTATTATAATTTTATTCTTAACTTAATTAATTTGGTTTATAGTTTTTGTTATGATTCTGATATAGTTTCTTTAGTTAATCCTTATTTTTGATATAGTTTCTTAACTTAGTTAGTTTTGTTTATAATCCTTAATTTTGATATAGTTTCTTAGCGTTATATTGATTAATTTGATTTGATAATTTTGGTTTTAGTTCGCGCTTAAAAGTTTTACAGGTTATTGTTGGATTACGGTGACGGATGATGATGATCGATGATGGCTTTGTGGGTTATTTTCATAATCTTCTTGGACTTAATGGATTATCTGAATGAATATTCTTGTCTATGCGATTGTCGATTTGTGGTGATAAGCACTTAAGGACTTGCTTGATCGAAGTTTCTTTCTTTCTTTCTTGATTTTTCTTGCGAACTGAAGAGGCAACGGACCTTCTCCGTTAGGTACCACTGAGGCCCGATTTCGCTTACTGCATACTGTTGCATCTGGAAGTCCTACTGGTGTAGGCTCTGTTTGTGCATTACTCCATATCGCACTTTCATCTCTTTATCTTATCTCCATTTTTGCATTCTCATCTTCTTATCTTATGTCTTCTTCATCTTAATTTTTCTTCCTCATCTTCTTTATCTCTTGCCTTGCTTGAGGTGTGCCTAGGCCACCATGGAGCTTCTCCTTTCATCTTTCTCTTCTTCTTTCTTTTTTCTTTAGGATAGTGAGCCTCACTAACCTAGGACCATCCGAGCATGTGAATATTGACTAGTCTCCCCACTTAGTTTTACCTTTGTGTCTCATTGAGTCTTCTCTTCTCATCTCATAATCAGGGACTAAACCCTAAAGGCTTTAAGGCTTTGTGATTAAGCTTATGCCTGCATTCTTCTATTAGGATGGAGTGTATAACTTTAGTCCTAAGTGTTAAACCCTTAATGTGTTTAAATCCTTTAATCAATCCACTTAATAATCATCAAGACATCACACTTGTAACTTGGGCCTTGCATTAGGGTTCTAATTCTTCCTTAACTGGTTAAGAAGGACTAACCCTAGTGTTAATGGACAAGTCCCCCTCAAGTTGTCTTACAAACCATAAATTCACTTCATCATCTCACCATTAAATAAAATCCACTTAATCAAAGGCTTGTTTTGTCATGAGTTTAATCCCTAATCATGGATTAAGTTGAGGAGCTTTCCTCAGCTTAAACATTCTCATCTATTATCCTTCTATTAGGATGGTGTAATGAGTCTGTTTAATCCCTGATTATGGCTTAATCTCATTACTTGACACTAAACAAAATCACCAAAAACATTTAAATAATCACAAGTAGGTTAATGATCTTAATCCTGCATCAAAGGTGATTAAGTGTGAGAAGCTGACTTCACACTTAAGGTATTCTCATTACCCCTAATCAGAGGGAAGATGTGATGAGTTTACTAAACCATTGGTTTAGGCTTAAGCTCATTAGCTTATGACAAACTTTCAAAAGCAATAAAAGATTGAAAATACAAAAACAAACAATAATCGTCTCCTCCGGGATTCTTTTCTCATCATCTTCACTCACAAACGAGAACTCGCTTCTTCCGTCTAATGCAAGACAGTTTGCACCTGAGCCAGACAGGTCATACACTTGAGCATAGACAAGTAAGCAGTTCACAAGTCAATTCATCTTTCAGTCTCTTTGGGTCGAACTACGGTGTTCTGACTTCCTCATTGCACGAGAGGATACGTAGGCATAACTTAACAGTTATCGAACAAAAGTCTCTGTACATTCCCCCTCTTCCAGCATTATTCTTAGCCTCATTATCATGAGCATTTCACTCTTGTCCTTACACTGACACTGTATATATTACACTTTACACTTCTTTTACACAGACACCTGTACATTTGTTTCCAGCTCTTTTACACACAAATTGCACTGACACTACCCCTTTAAAACACAAATCTTTTAAGCGTGGATCCCGTCGAGTACGGCGGACAATCTGGGTGCTAATACCTTCCCAGGTTGTAACCAACCCCCTTTCTCAGTCTCTCTGGTTCGCAACCGTCTTATCCATATCTTTTCTAGGCCTATGCAGCATTGCCTTTCCTCCGGGATAAAAATGCCTAGCTGGCGACTCTATTCATTCCCTGTGAGTTCACTCCTGTGTGTTCTCACACCCTCCCCTTCGCCGACCGTTCGCGTCTGTACCCCATTTGACTTAGCTTCATTTGGTGGGAGCGACACCAGGATTAGTTCACTTAGGGTTTAATTCGTATTAATTAAATTAATTAAATAATTAAGTTAGTTTGAATGTGAACCATAGGATCTGGCGCGCAGTCTTTCCCTCCATTCCCAGTTTGAACCTCAGCCTTTGGATGCGCTGACTTTCTCTTTTATTCATATTTATTTCATTTTCTTTTCATTTATTTTGTGCATTTTATTAAAAATATCAAAACTCATCAAAAAAATTTCAAACTTTGCATTTCTGATTCAAATATTTTTCTTCATCCAAAAACATTTTTTATTTTATTTTTTGCATTTTTAAAGCATTTTTAAAATATTTAAATGTTTATTTTAATTAATTAATGGAAATTAATTAATTAAAATACCATTTAGGTTTCTAAAAATCACAAAAAAAAATCACATTGCATCTTAAGACATTTAGAAACATTGTCAAACCCTCCATAAAAATTTCTTTTTGGTTTTGATCCTATTTTGACATTTTCTTTGAATTTAGGGTTCATTTAAATCCTATTTTTGAACCCTATCTTTGAAAAATCTTTTCTGCCTAACCATGAAGGGTTTGATAATGATTCTTTTTGCATTGTTTTCCATATAACATTTAGTTTCTATGATATTTTTGGCATGAATTTATCTTTCATTTTCAAATTGATTTGCATTTTCCCCTTTAAGGTACCCAAAAACCCTAGTTAACTTAGAAAATCATAACTTTCTTTAGGTTAAGAGTTAGACCTTCTCCTTTGGGGTGTGATATCATATGGGGTTAGGGTTTGTTTGAGATCATTTGCAAATTTTTATCATGTGAATTGCTTCTGTTTTGATCATTTGCATCTCATCCTTTCATGTAACCCTAGTTTTGCATCCTTACTTGCATCTTACATTGCATTGCATGAACATATGAACTTGCTGTGACATTCTAAGAACTTGTATGCCATCTTAGACATCTTAAGACATTTCTTGAACATTTCTTGGTCATTTATTCATACATTTGCTATGCTTTTCATCCATTTTATTTCATAAACATCCATGTGTTTTCATGCTTCTCACATGCTTCATTTGCATTCATTCTCTTGTATGATCATCCATTGCACTTTGTATGCCTTTGCATCATGTCATAACATCATTTACATCATGTGTATGCTTCTGGCTTTGGTTTTGCCTTTGCATATTGTTTCACTCCATTTCATTTCTTTCCTTATGCATCTTGTGCTAACATTTTCAGGTGGTAAGTTAACTTGAGAAGTGAATTTGCCTTCACTTCTCATTTCTCTTCATCTTCTTCATATGCATCTTTGCTGCATTTTTATTTGTCTTTGAGTGAGCTTGCTCACTCATGTTCATCTCTCACTTTCTTTCTCTAAGTTACTTATCTTCTTCAGTGAAGTAAGTAACTTATTTCTTCTGCTTCTTCCTCCTTCCATCTGCTTCTTCCATTGGTGGCTTCTTTGAAGATCTTTCTCAAGCCTTATAAACCATAGGAACATCCAAGCATGATAATAATTAGGGTTGTGATTAGTCCCCCCTTAGCTTTTACCTTTGAGTCTTCTTTGTGTCTCTCTTCTCATCTCATCATTAGAGACTAAACCTTTAAGGTTTTAGGACTTTGGAATTAGGGTTATGCCTGCATCCTTCTCTTAGGATGGAGTGTATAACTTTAATCCTAAGTGTTAAACCCTTAATTTGTTTAAACCTCTTAATCAACCCACTTAATAATCATTAAGACTTTAACTTGTAACTTGGGCCTTACATTAGGGTTCTAATTCTTCCATTATTGGTTAAGAAGGACTAACCCTAGTGTTTAATGGACAAGCCCCCCTCAAGTTGTATTACAAACCATAAAACTCACTTCTTAATCTCACCCTTAATTAAAATTCACCTTAATAAAGGCTTGTTTTGTCATGAGGTTAATCCCTAATCATGGATTAAGTTGAGGTATCTTCCTCAGCTTAAGTGTGCTCATCTATTATCCTTCTATTAGGATGGTGTAATAAGTTCACTAATCCTTGATTATGGCTTAAAATCATTACTTAACACCAAACAAAAAATCCAAAAAAACATTTAAATAATCACAAGTAGGTTAATGATCTTAATCCTACATCATCATGGCAATTAAGTTGAAATGCTTATCTCATACTTAAAGTATTCTCATTATCCCTAATCAGGGAGGATATAATGAGTTTACAAGCCTTTGATTTAGGCTTAAGCTCATTAACTTATGCGAAACACCAAAAAATATAACAAAACTAAAAACACAAAAACAAACAATAATCGTCTCCTTCGGGATTCTTTTCTCATCATCCTCATTCATAAGCGAGAACTTGTTTCTTCCGTCTAATGCAAGACAGTTAGCACTCGAGCCAGACGAGTCATACACTTGAGCAGATAAGTAAGCAGTTCACAGTCAATTTATCTTTCAGTCTGTTTGAGTCGAACTACGGTGTTCTGACTTCCTCATTGCACGAGAGGATACGTAGGCATAACTTAACTGTTATCGAACAAAAGTCTCTTTGTCTTCCCCCTCTTTCAGCATTCCTTTTCAGCCTCATTTCCTGGGCATTCACCCTTTTGCACTGACACTTGTATATTTCCTTTCCAGCTTTTGCACACATATAGCACATACACCTACCCCTTTAAACACAAACTTTTAAGCGTGGATCCCGTCGAGTACGACGGACAATCTGGATGCTAATACCTTCCCAGGTTGTAACCAACCCCATTTCTCAGTTTCTCTGGTTCGCAACCGTCTTATCCATCTCTTTCTAGGTTTATGCAGCATTACCTTTCCTTCGGGATAAAAATGCCTAGCTGGCGACTCTATTCAATTCATTTTCATCTTCTCTTTCGCCGACCGTTCGCGTCTGCACCTTGGGACCCTGGTGTCTTTTCGGGGGAGCGACAACTGCACTCAACATTTTACGTTTCTTTAAACGAAACATCCTTGCTCAGTTTGGTGTATTGCTCGCCATCGTGACAGACAATGGAACCAAATTCACTGATAAGCATTTTCAAGAATTCGTAACCTCAGTATGGACCAAACAACACTTCGCCTCGGTCGAACATCTTCAAACTAACGGACAGGAATAAGCTGCAAACAGGGCGATCCTAAGGGGATTAAAACGAAGGCTAGACGAGCATAAAATGTATTGGGTCGAAGAACTGCATAGCGTACTTTGGGCATACATAACCACTCCTCATTCAACGACTGGGGAATCCCCGTTCCGACTAACATATGGGACCGGAGCGGTCATACCCATTGAAAATCACGTCCTGTCCAGGAGAACAAAATCACCCATAGATAATGACACTAATTCTGAGATGCTTCGCGAAGAGCTCGACCTGATCGAAGAAATCCAATCGGGAGATTCTCTTCGAGAGATCACCCTCAAACAAAAAATAGCAACTCGACATGACACCAGGGTCATCAGACGAGCGTTTGAGGTTGGTAGTTTCGTCCTGAGGAGAAACCACAAAGACTCCCAGGAGGGGAAGCTAGCCCCCAATTGGGAAGGTCCATATCGTGTTCTAGCAAAGACCGAAAATGGAGCCTATTACTTAGAAAATCTACAAGGGGAAGAACTCGCTCGGCCGTGGAACACCGAGAAACTCAGACAATACTACAACTAGTACAAACGTCACCCCTACTCAACGAGGAGCAGACGGTCCGACCAACCTGCGTGCCTAGGTAGAAGCATTGCAGTCCAATATCTTTTAACCATCAGGACCCCTTCGTGTCCGAGGGAGGTAACTGTCGCACGAACGAATACTCAAACGAGTCTGTCGTCGCCTAAGTACCACGACCAGGCAGAACCCCTCCTCACGATGGGAAGTTCAAGCCACGAAACCCGAGCCATAATCTTGACTTGGGCGCCGCATCAGAGCAAGCCTCTGCGCATCTGTTCGGTTCCCCTAACCAACAAACCATACCTTTCAATGAGCATTGTCCCCCTAATCGAGCAAGTCCTCATATATCTATAATCAGCGTTACGACCAAACATATGTCAAGCATAAAATACTTAGTGAAATTTCACATATTCAAGATAATGCTCCTCCGACGGACGAGCGATTACTTGTAACAATAAAAACACTACAAAGGTGATAAAATGACCACCAAGGTCATAAACTTTAATTAAAAGATCGCGACCCCAAGGGGCCAACTTGTTCAAGATTACATAAAAAGGGGACCAGGTCCTCGAGTAAGAAAAGAAAATAAAATTACCACATTACGGCACGTAGGCCGGACTAGTTCCCTTCCTCCGCGTGGGCGTCAGGCTGACCCTCACTCTGGATTGGCTGGACTTCGGCCTGGACAAGTTGAGCAGGTTCCTCGGGCAGGGTGTCACCAACTATCATATCGTCCGGAACAATGATCTTAACATCCTCGATCTTATATAAATAGTTAATCTGATCAGTGTCCAAATCCATTTCTGGATTAAGTACCTTGATCTGGTCAACAACATTTTAAAAGCTCTGTTTGGTCGACTCCCTCATGTAATACCTCAAAATTTTCCCTCTCATTTTCTCAACATTTTGCATAGCATTTAGCATAAATAAATTCATGTAACAATAAAAAAACATTGCATCATGTTCATCATGGTTGAGGCATAGGTATGTGATCAATGATTGAAGCAATTGAAGGCTATACAAATACAACCAAGGGGAAACAAAGCTTCTCAACCTTGTGAAATGGGTTCACAACACCCCACAAGTCTTCATTTGAAGCCACAAGTCTTGAAAAGAATTGAATTGATCAAAGGAGGCAGGCAGTGAAACATCTCATGATGAAAAGGGGCCAAATTAGGGTTTTTATTCTACTGGGCTTCTCAATGAGATTTTGATCCAAGCATGGTTTCATTGTTGTTTACATCATGACAAGTGACTAGGGTTAAATTTTCATCCTTGGATTCATTTTCGAAGAACTTCAATTGATCGGTGGAATGAATAGCAAGGAATTTGGGAAAAGTCAACCAGACTGAGCAGAAGGTCAGCTCTTGACTTTCTTGAGATCAAAATCTTGAAATTGGGGTCACGAGAGTCATATGGACAAAATTGGGTCAAGAAATGGTGGAAAAATCAAGGAAAAACAATTTTTCTCATGCTTGTATCGATACATCTGTGCTTTGCATCGATACAAGATTTGCAAATAACAAATAGGAATAGGCATTTATGCATCGATGCATATGATGTTTGTATCGATACATAAGGCATGGATGCATCGATGCATGCATGTTATGTGTCGATACATAGATGATTTATTTGGATGGAAAGAAAAATTACTTCAGTATGCATCGATGCATACCCCCTTGTGTCGATACATGCATGTTGTAAAACTAGCATGCTCGATGCATGCGTGCTATGTATCGATGCAAGATGTTGTTTTTCTGCTAAACAGCTGATGTGTGATACATAGAAAGGGGCAATGATAGTTTTGTCTGGGGGATGAGTTCAGGGGTGACTTGTGCACATACTAGAGCTCATTTAGCTTCACATTTGCTTCAATTCAAACTTCAACCATTGTTGCTACATCAGAATGGTCCTCACCACAATGATCACGAGCTGGTGTACACTAGATCCATTGGTCTCAAGCTTCATTTAGCCTTTGATTTGTTGCATTAGCAGGCTATCATTAAGTGTATGTCGGACCACTTTAATTGTTGTACATCTCACAATCAAGTGAGCAAACTCAAGTTGCAATCCTTGGGCAACTAAGCTGGTGTTTCACTTCACTAATCTTCCGCATAAGCTTCATGTTCCCTGCAACATTGGATTGATTTCAACTGAAGAAGGTTCTAGAAATCTAACAGGCATAACTGTCATAACTAACTTCACTCATTTAACTCACTTCACTCAGTTAACCAGGGCTAATTAACCTTGGTTCTAACTGTTAACCAGAGGTCCATCACATTATAAAAGGATGAGTAAGGACTGAGTTTTGGGTTCAGCTTCATTTTCACTCAAATCACACCAAAATCCTCCCAATTTGGCTCTGCATTTTCTCTACAAGATCTCTGCATTTTGAAGGATTAAGCTTCTACAACCATAACATTGATCTTCTTCTTCCTTGTGCTTCTTCAAGCATCACTCATAGTGCATTTTCATGGAGATTTGAAGCTGGAAATTTGAAGTTGCATCTTCACAACACCTATGCATTTTGGATTGAACAAGCCAAATCATCATCCAACAAGCCTCATTGAGCATCAATTCATCACCAGCATCATGATTTGCAGCATATCCATGGGGTTTATAGCTTGAATCATCAAGAATTCACTTCTGAATTTTTCTGCATCTTCACCAATTCTTCAAGATTCTTCCTCAATAGAGTGTTTATTTCACTCTCCAAAGGATCAAGATCAAAAATAGAAGACCTTGGAACCTCCCCTCTGGAATTCTTCAACTATTAACCTCACTACATTTCAGGTTCTCATCCTAACTTTCTTACTTGATTTCAATGTCTTTTTGGTTGTTTTGTGTTGCTTTGAGCTTAATAGAAGCAATGTGACCTCTGTTTAGTTGATAGGCTTCTTAGAAGCCTAGATTCAAATTTTAGGTTGGAAATGTTTGGCTTTGATTAGCATTATTCATGAACCTTGAGTGAAAACTAAGCCTAGATGTGTGATCAGTGCAAGGAGATGAGTTCAACCATGGTCTCATTTTTTATTTTTGTGAAGATCTTTGTCATACCCTAACCGGAGCTCACCGGAGAAGATGACCGGAGCTTTGCTCCGGTGACCGGAATAGTAGTCTTAGCATTAAGGGAGAACATAACACAGCCATTAGATTAGTTTGATCCAACGCAACAGAATCTGCCACCACATTAATGGGTCACATGCCATGCACATGTTTCTTTTATGAACAAAAACACTCAGCTTCTATTGACACCCCCTGCATGTTCACATTAAGCCCAATTCAGTTTATTTTATTCCTATTCAGACCCCCAGGCCCATTGACATTTAATTCTTTTATTTCTTTTTCTCATACTTCCTTCCTTTTCCATTTTCAATTTTTTAAAATACCAAAACTCATCCAAAAATCCTAAATAAATTCACATGTGTTCTTGAACATTTTATCTAATTTTCCACATTTTTTAATTCCATTTTTGCTGTATTTTTGAGTCAGAATTAATTTTGCAATTATTTTCTTCCACATTTTTCTTATTTTGGACCAATCTTTTTGTATAATTTTGTTCTCCTAAACCAAAAAAGATATAAAGCCCATTCTTTTTGCCCTATCCAGAGGACTCATCAAACTTACCAAAAATAAATTTTGTTCAATTTTTAGGTCATGTTTAGTCTTCTTTTGAACCCATTCTTATGCATTGATCCCTATGAACCATAATTCAGTTTTAGCATTTATTTGACTAGGCAAAAATATGAGTCTATATGAGATTTTTTAGACTTGAATCATCTTCTGGATTGTGATCTTGGATATTAAATTTCATAATTTTTCTAGGCCATTTGGTATTTTTCTTAGTGTCTTGCATCATAAGTCACATTTTTTGTCCTTAGCCATCATGTGCTTCTCACCACTCCATTTGTGATCATTTTTGGGAATCCATTTCTATTTTAACTTTTCATTAAACCCCTGGTTTTTTTATGAGAAGTTCATAATTCATTGGTCATGTTTGGTTTTATTTCTAAGTCATTTTTCTTACTTTGAAAGCCATATTTCCATGTTCCTTCCTTCATCTTTCATTCTTGGGTTTGAATCCTTATGACTTGAGTCTCTTCTTCCCCATTTGATTTCATGCCATTAAACACTTCCATTTCGTGTTAGGTTCTGGAATTTACATTCATCCTTGACCTTTAGAATTTGATCTTTAGGCTTAGAAGTTCATTAGTTGCTTTAATTAGTTAGTGTGAGTTCTCCTTTGAATTTTGCTATGCTATAATTGTTCAAAATGCTCCATCATGCTAACATTTGTTTTGTAGGGGAAAAGATTGAGGTAAGCATGACTTCGTTATCATCTCCTATGCATTTTAATTGTGTTTGCCTTAGCACTTTGTGCTTTGATCATAGGTGTTCCCCTTTTGTTCTCTTAGAAACAACTTATCTTCCTTAGGAAGTAAGTTGGGTTCTAAGTTTTCCTTTCTTCCTTAGGAATAGAAAAACCTCACAAACCATTAAGATCACTTTTTGAATATAATAACTAAATTAGGGTTGCGTCTTAGTTCCCTTAGTTTTTCCCTTTGTTCAACTTGAGTATTTCTTTCTTATCTCACAAAGAAAATAGCAAAATACTTAATAAAGGTTGAATGTCCTTATATGCCATGAGACTTTGTTGCGGAGTACTTATACGCATCCTGTTTTGGGGAAAGGTGTAAGTATTTACCACGATGCATAGGTCTTAGTATGAGAATGTTCACAAACAAATTCAAAATACTTCTCATAAAAGACAAAACAAACACAATAAGCGACTATCCTGCGGGAACTTCTCTTCTCATCTCATTCACTCTAAATGTGAACTTGCGACGACTTGTCTCACATGCAAGATGGTAAACGCACTCGCACAAGTCGATCCTGCAACACCTGAGCAGAGACATAAGTAGTTCCAGCGCATAAAAAAACACAAACAAATAGTTCCCGCCTTAGTTAGGAAAACTACGTCAACTCTGATCCTCATTTTCCCGATGAGGTACGTAGGCAGCGGGGTAGGGCCCGTTCAAGCACAATCTTTATTTTCCCTACATTTCCCTCTTTCAGCAACATCTTATTTCTTACCCTTTGAAACAAACAAACAAGCGTGGATCCCGTCGGGTACGGCGGACGATCTGGGGTGATAATACCTTCCCAGGTCGTAACCGACTCCTGAACCCAGATCTTTGGTTCGCAAGGCCTTGTCTTTTCCTTCTTCCTCAGGTTTGTGCAGCATTACCTTTCCCATTCATTCGGGATAAAAATTCCTGGCTGGCGACTCTACCTTTTCCGCGCCACTTTTTCGTTTGTACTAGGATGAAAATCCTGGGAGAGACACCGTAACTCTTCCAAATCCTGGTCTAACCTAGCCAGGAAGTGAGCCCAAGACAGTAGGCCTTTAGTGTCCTTGTCCTCGTCCTCCGTAAGCATGAAGGAATCTTTCAGCCTTTTGTTTTGGTTGAAAGTCGTCCTCTTATCCACCTCCAACTTAGCTATCACCTCAGCATGATCTTTAAGAGACTTGGTCTCCTCCTCGACATCTTTTTTGGCATTCTCTTCGGACGTTGCCAGAAGGGCCTTCAAACGGCTGATTTCCCGTTCGTGTCTGACCTCTCCCTCGACCAGCATCGAAGCCATGGTCACCACTCTCATAAAGGCACTCGTATCCTGCGCCAATGACAGTCATCGAGCAGGACGATCCATACTCTTGACATGCAGAGTGTCCGCCCTTTGAACCTCCAGCATTGTTCCCTCGAAATAATTGTGCTTCACAAAACAGGGAGGCATGGTGAACTTGGGTTTGGGAGAGGCGTTGACGGTCAAATCTAACACAGTAGAACCACCATTTTGCTTCTTCAGTTAGGGTGCCGAGGACACACCTAGGGAACCCTGAGTAATCGGTCCCGAGCCCGAACCACTCATAGCGTTGCCCGCCAGCCGGGTCTGAACCATCTTGAGCTTCTTTTTGTTGCTCTGCCTTAATTTCTCCTGGATCTTGTCCAGGGGATTGTTCATGGGAGCTGCAAAAAGACAAAGAAATATAGTTAGTATCGAGCAATGCAAAAACGCGAATTATACGACCAAGCCGAAATAAATACCATAAAATTCAGATACTTCCTGCCTGTTTTTACAAGCAAGAAGCCCCATAACATCAATCAAAGGAAGCTCCACGGCCGCGCCCCCGTCCTTGTCAAGCATCTTTTTTCCCTCCCCGTCTAGTATCCGGACGGGAGTAAAAGACGCCACCAGCTTGCGAAACTCCTCGAAGCTAGCCTCATCGTCCTTGTTCAGCCTGTCCCCGACTTGGACAAACTCGCTCACCGGCGCATCATAGTGAAGGTGATCCCAGGAAAAAGGGAACATCCAAAGTCGTCGAGGGATCTCCCTCCCTTGTGCATCGAGCCTGGGCACCCCGTCGGCATTAGTGTCGGTCCCCATAAAGTTGATTGACCGGGTCGCCTCCTTAGTCACCGGTTCGACCAAGAAATAATCATCCTTGAACGAGCGAAATGACTCAAAATGCGCTTTGAAAATTTTGGTCCGCTATTTGAACGAAATGAAACATTTCCGAACACCTCCTCGCTTTACCTGTCGTTGCAGAGAAAACCATCAGAAAAATAGCGGGAGGGTGGCCCCGGCACCCAGGTGCAAGCACGTTAGTTCAAATGTCCTCATAAAGGCATAAGAGTTGGGGTGCAGCTGTGAGGGAGCCACCCCCAAAGTGGCCCAACATCGAGTAGGCCAGGTCGTTGAATGGCAGCCTGACCCCAGGTTTGTGAAAACATAACCGTGCACTGTGAATTTCCTTCCCCCGAAATCGGAGTATATCCTGTCGTCGCTGCCCGGGCATGTCACAATCCAATGTGCAGGGTCTCCAACCAAAGGCAACGGTTCCGTCCGCGACCGAGAAAAGCTCGAAAACTTATCCAGAAGATCTTCCATAACCCATTCCGCAGGCACAGGGACCTCGTTTCCTTCGTCAGAAATTTCTTGAGCATCTGCCAGTCCCCCAGAAGTGGTGGCTGCTTCGCCCACTTCAGTGGCATCAGAATCCTCCGAAGAGCTATCGGGATCGCTCGGAACGGTAGCTGAGGATCCAGAGTCCTCCCGAGTATCTTCCTCGGATGAAAGATCATACGGATCAACGAGCACTTCTTCACCTAAAAAGTAGAGGAAAGGCGTCAGTGAATTCGATCAAGGCATCATATCCACCCTTCCACTACCTATCAAGTGAAAGGGCGTGCGATGACCAGGAGACAAGGCCCCTGACCAAAGCCCTAAAAGAATCTACATGCTTAAGATGATCGGACACGCTCGCGTTAGCAAACAGACTGTGTGATGACCAAATTATCACCGCTATCCCTAAACCCAAGACTCCGGTTGAACGCCAATCGAAGCCACCGGTCGGCGCAAGGCAAGGTTCCTACACCAACAATGCTACGAACACGACCTAGACACTCTAAGGGCGATTCACCACCAGAAGGACAACTCTTCACCACAACAACCTAAGAAACTACCTAGATTACTCATTCTACGTTTTAAAACTAGAACCTAACCGCATGCATGTCTAAGCAAGGAGAAAGGAAAGCAAAAACGGATAAAAATGCTTACCGGGTGGTTGAGACATGATGAAGATGATGATGATTCTGGAAAAAGGTTGTACCGTGGTCGGGAAGGTAGCCGTGGTGGTCGACAGACGTAGATGGCAACTGGAGAATAGAGAGGGCATCGAGCAGAGAAGCGAAGACAAAATAGTCTGAAAATGAAAAGACTTCCCCTATTTATAGAGATAGGAACACGTGCGTGTAGGCGTGACCCCTATCCCTAGGAAATTATGACTTATACGCTAGCCCCTAGACTAGCCGTCAGAAGCATTAAATTGGCACAAATTCCAAAACATGTCACCTCTTCCTTTCCTCTCCCTCGGTACCGACCATCCGGTGAGTTGCTCGACTTTCAAAATTTCTCCTACTTCCCCAGAGGAGACCGTTTTGATCGGATCAAGTAATATTCTATCAACATTAAGAGATAATTCTAAGCAACTAGCCACCCTTAAGTCATCGCTCATTCGACCAGAAGCAACGACTTGGGGGGCTCCTGTTCCGGACTGACCCAATTCTCAAACTTGGGCCCAATCCATCTTCTAGCCCATGACGACCTAATAACTCTTTGTCACCTGACACATCCTCAGTCTTCCCGGAAGTTCCTTCCGACCGGCCATCAGCACCGCCGACCACGATTCGCACCCAGCAAGGGCCGAACTCCCCAGGATCAACCGAGCAACATTTTCCCGACAAGTCCTTCGCTCGGTATCAACATCATCTGACCTGGGTCTCATCCGAGAAGTCCAAGCGTCACTCTAACGGCTAGTTTCTGGCAGTTACCGATTATTAGGGGATCCACGATCCAGGCCCAATGAAAGGGACCAATAGCCATGTGTTGGGGGTATTATATAAACCCTCTCATTTGAGAGGGTCAGGTATTCAATTTCTTACCCCAAATCTCGTACTTGCTCACTCGTTGCTCGCTCACTGACTTTAGCATCGGAGTGCCTTGCAAGTACACCATTTTCTCTCACCATCAACCGTGTTTCATCCACATTCGACGCCGGCCACATCAGATCCTGATCTCCAAGTACGATCATCATGCATTCCATGTTATTTTTCAATTTATATTCTTGATTTTTTTTTTAAATTTCGTTTCGATTTTAAAATAGAATAATTGTCTCATTTTATAATTTATTTATATATTTAGTTCAATAATTATTTTAGATTCTTCTAAAGTAGTTTTATTTTAATTTTATTTTAGTTTAATTTTAATCTTATTTTTAATTATTTTAGTTTATTTTAATTTAATTTAGTTTAGAACTAGTATAATATTTTAGTTTTTATTTTTACTTTTTTAGTTTAGTGTTTGTATTTGTTCAATTTATTATTTCAATCTCAATTTGAGTGATGTTTTATTTAAATTTAGTTTTATTTTGAGTTAATTTTAATTTTTAATGCTAATTTTAGTTTGAATTTTAATTAGATATTATTTACTTAGTTTTTAAGAGTAGTTATGTTTAGTTTATTTTTAATATAAGATTTATTTTAATTAGATTTATTGGTTTATTTTATTTTATTTTCTATTATTTATTTGATTTAGTTTATGAATTAATTAAATTAGTTAGGTTATTAGCAATTGGATTCAAAAAGTCTAGTTCTCATTTTGCCTCTACATTATAATAAGGTAATTGTACCCTACAAACACAACCTGTAATAACACGCCAAACAAGCCACAATATGAAGCATTGACCAAAAACATTAACACCAAAATGGAGCAAACAGAACCTGCACTAAAAAAGAACAACAATCATTAGCCAAAATCGTAGGAAGCAGAGCCAAACACGAAGAAAAGACAAAGTTGGATCCGAGACTGAGCGAAACTGAGTCAATAACAATTGAAACCATGAAAGACATAGCCGCGACGAGAGAGAGTTTGAAGGAGGGATTCGCAAAAAAAAAGACGGAAAAGCAGAGGAACGTGTTTGAGAGAGCGACTTATACGAAGAAGAAGGAAGAGGAACGATGTCGCTCCCGGGATTTTCATCCTAGTACAAACGCGAAAGTGACGCGGAAAAGGTAGAGTCGCCAGCCAGACATTTTTATCCTGAATGAATGGGAAAGGTAATGTTGCACAAACCTGAGGAAGAAGGAAAGGACAAGGTCCTGCGAACCAAAGATCTGGGTTCGGGAGTCGGTTACAACCTGGAAAGGTATTAGCACCCCAGATCGTCTGTTGTACCTGACGGGATCCACGCTTGTTAGTCTGTTTCAAAGGGTAAGAAATAATATGCTGCTTGAATGAAAGAATGGCTATCTGGAATGGAAGTGAAATGAGAAAAGGATATGGAAAAGAAAATGGAATGGAGGGGGAAAATGTAGGGAAAATAAAGAATGTGCTCGAATGGGCCCTACCCCACTGCCTACGTACCTCATCGGAAAAATGAGGATCAGAGTCTTCGTATTTCGTCTAACTAAGGCAGAAACTTGTTTGTGTTTTTTAGGATGACCTTGCCATAGCTCTAGCTCAGGTGTTACCGGCTCTGCCTCGAGGGTGTTTACCATATTGTTGTTTGAACTGTTGAGGCAAGTCACATTCGTCCGTAAAGAGTATGAGATGAGAAAAGAAGACGCGGTGTCTTGTTGGTTTATTGTCTTTTAGGAGAAGTGTTTTGACTTTATGTTTATTATGGGTACAACACTAAATACTATGATACAGGAGCGAATACTTTCCAAGATCACCCCAATGGAACGTTTGTAAAGTATTCTAGAAGAGTGGAAGAGACCTCCACTAGTCATTTCCCGTATAGCTTAAGGCTCGTGGCGCATTGTACACATTTTCCTTTATTAAGTATTTTGATTTTTCTTTAAAGGTGAGAAGTGAGACTCAAATTGAAAAAGGAAAAAAACTAAGGGGGACTAAGACACAACCCTAAGTTAATTGAGTTTAATGGGGACTTATGGTTAGCGAGGCTTGAAAGATTAAATCTACCTATGTGGATATTAGACTAGAAATGCGAGTACAAAAAGTAATAATGAATAACATGGCCCTCCTACATCATGGTGGGTGAAAACGTGTATGAATTGTAAATGAAATGAAACGATGGATCGGGTGGGTCGGTTGCGTGGTGCTGAGACGCACGACTTATGGTGTGCAACATACAAGGATTGCTTTTGGGTGTATTGGAGTGGAACGATGGTAATCGAGAGAGACCTAAAATCACATGAGATTTATTTAACATTTTTTCCAAAATTTACTCAATGTTGGATCGAGTATTTCTTTATTTTATTTTTGAGATTTGGTTTTCTAGCGATTCGTTTTATCTTTTCTAGCCTAATTATGAGAAATATACAAGCATAAAAATTCTAAGCTATTACATCACAAAGTACAAACCACAAAAATATAATCGAGGCATAATAAAAATAATCCAAGTACATAATCGAATCCTCGAAAAATACCTTGCACAAAAAGAAGATGTTAATAAATGAAATGAAGATGCATATGCAACAATATGTCGAAAATGAATTAAGATAACAAAAAGTTGCAAGAATTTCTAAAGCATATAAGTCATAAAACCGAAATGAAGGCTAATCGCTTTATGGAAACGCACTTTAACGGTTTCTAAGCCTAAGTCCTAAAACTAAAGGATCTCACATGATATCAACGTTCTACAATCAGTAGCTAAACCACACTAAGGCCTTCTATTATTCTAAGATCAAGCCTAATTAATCTATGTCCTAATGCACCCAAAAATCCAAAGCTAAACTAGGTGGATTTACAATGGAAAAATGACTAAAGTTAATACACTAAAAAAATAGTGAAAGTCTTGGAAAAAATATGAAATTAATTCCCTAGGGTCCCTAACCTGACTATAATATTGTGTTAAAAAATCTCCTAAAAATTCATAACCTAACTATGTCAAATGATCACCTAAATCTACGTAAGATCCATTCACAATTTTGCACAAACTACACTACCAAGACAGTGGGTAAAATGGCCAAAAAAATATACCAAAAATTATTCCAGTTTCTATTATTAGTCCTCTAATCATAGAAAAAAGAATGGGACAAAAATCTTAAAGGAAGTGGGAGAAATAAAATACAAAAAATTATGTGTTCATGAAATAATTCAATATACAACTAATTAAATGGAAAATTGAAATTAAATTGAAAAATGACAAAATTCAGAAAGTAAAAATGTAGAAAAGTTCTAAAATGAGTTAAAAGACTACTATAATTTTTGGGGAATTTTATTATGAATTTTAGTTATTTTTATGAACTTAAATTGAAAAGGTATTAAAACAGAAAATATAAAAAGGAAGAAAATAGAGGGGGTGAGAACATAGCAACTCTTAGTTAAAATGCCAAATGGGCCTAGGAAATTGGGGTGCGAATAGCAACACCCAAGGCCCATCAGTGCAGGGTTCATGAAAGTGTACCATGAGGGTGCGGTCAACGTGTTGACCTGATCTGAATCGTCTGATCCATGGACTCTCTCAGGTAATCTCATCAAATGATTCTCAACGTAAAGGAGCATAGCCCTTATGGTGAACAACATGCACAGGATTGACCGATGGGGGAGCCTACCGGACGGTGACAAGTGTCACCGTCGGTATGTCCAGAATTCAAAACCTTATCTTATCCTCTATCTATGGGAATCACAATCGGTGGCTTTATTATGGATTAAATGAATTTTATAGCTTTTATTTCCAATAATATTTCCATTAATTCTTTAATTTACATTGAAACCTAATTATCAAATAATTAAACCTCATTTACGCTCTATAAACATCAAAACACAATGAAGCTGAGAGACCAAAAACAACGAACCCTAGTTCATCTCACTCCCGCGGCGGCCTCTACGACGCTACGTCTCTGAACCCTAACCTTTCCTATCAGAGAAGACGAAGCTTCCTTCGTCGTCGACTTCCATATAGCCTCATCGTTATGTTCTTTAATCACAACATAACCCTAAAACAGAAACAAATTCGCAAAGAACCCTACCAGAATCCCCCAAAATCAAATTCTCATGATCGCAATATTCATGCTCAGATTCATGGGGTACTCGTTCCTCTAATCACAACCTATGCAATAGTAGTGAATATTGTCGGGGTTAACAAGTTTCAAGACTAAATTGACATACCTGTGAAGAGAAGATGATTCTGACGAACTCCCTGTGTAAGTTTCCGATTCGATTTCCTTCCCCTTTTCTTATTTTCCCATCCTTCTTCCACTATGCTCCTGGTTATCCTTCTGATTTCATAAAACTCTTCTTCCTCTTATTCTGATATGCTTCTTTATTTGCTCTTGTTATTGTTGTGTGTCTATGAGTCTTGCAGATGCGATGTTGATGATAATTGATGGAGATGAAGGTCGTTGATGTGATACTCGACGTCGATCGATGGAGATGTTATGGTTGAAGTTTGCTGAGGATTGAGAGTTGAGGCTTGAAGGTTGATGTATGCGCAGATTAGAGCAACTCAGTTAGGGGGATGGATCATTGATGAAGAAGACGCACCAGATTAGGAGCTCTGCGAGGAAGACGAAGGTGACAATCGAACGAGGCTTCGTTCGCGGTATGTAGTTTTCTGATTCTTGTTTACGATTGGACTCGTTTCATAGATTTTTTTAGAAATTTGATTCTTACTCTTTGTTGATTGATAAAGTTTGAGGATTCTGTTGATGAACTAACATTGATGATGAATTTGCAGGTTTCAAGTTGTTACAGGTCTTGAGATGAGGATGAAGGAGGAAGTGTTCTTGCGGAGATTGTCCAAAGAGGATGAAGGAGGTTGAAGATGCAGAAGAATGAGAGTAAGATCGGTGAATGTAAATGAGGAAGATGCAAGGAATAAGAAAGCTTGAAGTTGAAAAAAGGATGAAGAATCAGAAATGAGGTTGAAGATGGATGCAGAATGAGAGTGTTTGAAGAAGAACAGTGTGTGAGAAAGATGAAGAGAGGAGAGGAAGAAGATTGAAGAAGAATTCAAAAATAAAATTGAGAGAGAGTTGAAGAAGAAGCTGAGCTTCTGATTTATAGAAGATCGAAGGGCAGTTTCGATATTCCATAGGTAAATTTCGGTTATGAGTTTGTTAGAGATCCAGTTAGGAGTGTAACTGTTTTGGTAACTAAATCTTTCTCAATGAATTTTCTTTCTGAATGACTTTTCTTCTGATAGATTTGATTCAGTCCCGTTGCTATTGTTCTATATATTTTTATTTTCGACTTTCTGCTATGAATTTTTTCATTCTTCTATTCTCAAGTCCTTTTTCTATATTCTGATGTAATTTTGTTATATTTTTTTTTTTGCTATATCAGTTGGATGCAGCCCCCAACAAGCTTCCTTCTTGATGGATTTTGAAGAAGAGTTGATGAAGACCGATGAAGATTAGCGAAGGAGTTTCTGAATTTTTCCCTATCACCCTTGTGATTTTTCTGTTTTAAGATTTATTTTTTCCTGTGAAAAATTCCTGGTGTGATTTTGCAATGTAATCCTCTTCTGGTGTAAACCTTGTAAATGATCATCATTGTAATTGAACTCTGTTGAGTTCTTTTCTTCTGATTTTCTTCTGAACTTTCTATTGATATTTTTCTGAATAAATTTTCTTGGTTTTTGAGTTGTAAAATGAAGAATGATTTTGGTGAAATTCTGTCATTATTTTGTTGTGAAAATATTATGGAGGATTTGAAGATTGAATGAATAGAGAAGAGTTTTTTCTTTCAAATTTGATTTTCTGCCATATGTTTGTGATGGATCTAAAAATAAATAAAGAACTGTCTTTACCAATGAAAACAACCACATTCTTGGATTTAACACTGAATGCAGGTGTGATTCTACCGTATACTCGTATATTACTTGGACCATATTGCATCTCATTTACTCGTATATTATTTGTTTTTTATCAAAAGTTTGATATGATTCAAGCAATTGTTCCATCCCATCCGGTATAACTTTATTTTAATGGAAAATACAATTTTATTTCTATCATGTTTATGCAGAATTTTAAACATTGTTTTAGTAGATAATTTTACTATGTCAATGCAGAATTCTTAATCATGTTTTGTAGAATTTCAATGTTTATGAAATGTTCATACCTAAATGATGGAGAAATTTGTTAAATATTTTATATTCTTATTAGATTATAATTATAATAAATAAAAAATCGTTAAAAGTTATATTGACTATTAGTTTAGTTACGTTTTGGTGAAATTTATAAGCTGGTGGTTACCTTCTAGAAACAAGTATATTTTATAGCTTATAATACATACTATTGTAGGTACAAATATTTTTATAAACGAATATAAGTTATAAATATTTTTATAAATGGATACAATATGTATGAGATATGAGTTGTAGACGTGTACCCTTTTATTTTATTAATTAGGATTCTTTAAATTCTAACACAAATTCATTTTTTAACTTAAAAAACATTGAATTATTTATATATGAGTTGTAGAGGTTTTTATGGTTGCATATTGCAGGGTCTATTCAATATGTTTTGTAATTATTTAGATTTTTTTAGAAAAATGGTTAGTAAAACAAAACAAAATCAATATAAATTTTGTAATGTTTTTAAACTTATAATTTTAATTAAACAAAACAAAAACATTAGAAAAAAAATATAAATGGTAGTCATGTTTAAAACTTATTGATACAATCATTTTATAAATGGTAATAAGTTACCGTTATTTTTATAAACGAGAATAAATTACAAATAATTTTAAAAACAGGAAAAATTCAACTATTTTTATTTTAAAACAAAAATAAGTTATAAATATTATTTTTTATAAACATGAATAAATTAAAAATATTTTTATAAAGGGGAAATTCAACTATTTATATAACTTTTTTTATAATTTTTTTTATAACGTGAATAATTTAAAAATATTTTTATAAAGGAGAAATTCAACTATTTATATAATTATTTTTATAAACGGGTTTAAGTTACAAATATTTATATTTTTATAAATGGACACTAAGGCTATGTTTGGATATAGTACAAAAAACGGAGCAGAATGGAGCGGAACGAGGTGGAATGGAGTGGAGCGGAGCGAAATTGAATAAAAATATCATTCCATTGTTTGTGTATTTCGCGACAAAATAGAGCAATTTTATCATTCACCCCAAATTGGAGGATATAAAAATTGATGGAATGGGATAGAATGCATTTCATCCGGTTCCGCTCCATTCAATCCATTTTTAATTAATCCAAACAATAGAATTTAAATCCAACTTATCTCACTCCATTTCATAAATCCAAACATAACCTAAGAGTTCAAGACGCTTATAAATAGAAAAAAAAGTCTACACGAAATATTTTTATAATGAAAAATTATATATTTATATATATATATATATATATATATATATATATATATATATATATATATATATATATATATATATATATATATATATATATATATATATATATATATATATATATATATATATATATATATATATATATTTGTGGTATTCGATAATAATTACTGAAATTGAAAGCATAAACCACAAGTAGACGTGAACATATCTAAGAGATATTAGCGGTAGACTGGTCATTTTAATGTATGTTAAATGTTTTGTTTGTTGTTTTATATAATTGAAATTAGAAAAACAGTTGTACGATTTATTATAAATACGAGTTAATATTTAAAAAGTTTGTGCATATTATTAGTATATATTTAAAACTATGTGACTATTTATAGACTATAAAATAAATTACATAGCTGACAAATGAGATTGAGAAATATGCAATGTGAATCCAGACGTGACACGTGTGATAGCACGTGAAGTTGTTATAAATTTTAGATTTAGACAAAATTGACTAATATCTAAAAAGTAATGTTATTTGAATTGGAAAAATGATTTTATTCAAATTTGTAGTTTTAAAATTAACTCATCTTGATTCAACTTAGTTTTGTTAATTCATCTGAATTCACGGGTAGATATAAACATATCTATGAGAAGCTAATTTTTTTCCATTTCTAAAATATAACTTTCACAAATAAGTTTTCTTTTCTACATCATCTATATAATTAATTATTATATTAAATTACTTTAATAATATTTTTTTTCTACTTTATTATACTCTTGAACTTTAATTTTATATCATTTTAGTTTATTCTTTAAATCTCTATAATATAATTTCATTTTTAAAATGGTTTTAATTAATTCCTTTTTTTATATCAATTTTATTTATTCTCCGTATCAATTTTATTTATTCTTTAAATCTCTATAACAATTATTATTATTCAATTTTTTATTTGAATTCATTCTTAGTTATCATTCAAAAAATTGCATTATACGGATCGATTTAATAAAATTGAATTTTATGGTATATTCGATAATTTGTTCCAATGAATTTGTATATTTAAATTGTAATTATTTGTAATGTAAATGCAATAGCGTTTTTTTGGATAAATAAACTATATGATATTAGATACACTTTATAAAAACCTGAGATTGAAATAAATGTATGCATTGATAAGTGATTTTCGAAATATAGCGTATGAATACAGACAGGACCCGTGCAATAGCACGGGTATCCCACTAGTTCATTTTAAAAATACATATATTTTCCTCGACATCAATAAAAAGTAAAAACTAATTATAAAAAATAAAGTATATTCTATATACATCAAAGTATTGATGTTTCTTTGTTACTCTCTCTATTTCTATTTATAAGAAAATTTTGACTTTTTAGATTTATTGAATAAATGATGTATTTGAGACTTTTTAGATTCATTGAATAAATGATGTATTTGGACTACATATAGGATAGGTTAGATACATCAATTATTCAATGAACCTAAAAATTTAAAATTTGCTTATAAATAGGAATGAAGTCTCTAGTTTGATTCTGAGTTTGAGTTTGGTTCTATCATCACCATAGAAAATGGGAAATAATGATCTGAGATGCTTCGAGTTGAACACAGGAGCTAAGATTCCTTCTGTTGGTTTAGGAACTTGGCTCGCTGCTCCCGGCGTTGTTTACGATGTTATTTCCACCGCTGTCAATGTTTATTTCTTTCTTACCCGAACTCACTTTTCTTTCTATCTTTTTCATTTTATTCCATCAAAGTTAGTTTTGGATTAACTTAACATATCGACTATGTTGTTAATGCAGGTTGGATATCGGCATATAGATTGTGCTCAAATTTATGGAAATGAAAAGGAGGTTATTGTTGTTGTGGATAAAAAATTAGTTGTTTAAAATTTGAAAATCTTTAATTGTACATAAGTTTCAAAAATTGTGTTGTTTATAATCTTGATCTAGAGATAAAAGATGTTCTTATGTAGAAATTAGAGTACGTGTTTTTGACCGGGTTCGATATAAAATGTGTCTTGACCAGTGTTATCAAGTAGTGGCGCCATGACCACTATGGCGAATATACATGACAGTTTTTGGACTCACAGCAATGGTAAATATATGGCGATATTACCGTCGTAATCCACTATAACTGCACCGGAAAGCTGGCGGTATGGCAGACTTTTGACTGTCGGACATGAAACGCCATCGATAACACCGGTCTTGACACACTGTTTTTTCTTTGATGGTTATGAATGAGTATTGGTGATGGTGGTGGGATATCTGCAAAAACACCAATGAAGCACTGATACTCTAAAATCTATGTCGTATCGTATCCGATACAGCGATATGTCGATACACTGCTGATACCTCAACTATAATTACCTCATCACTTTTATTTTTTCTATTACAAGAATCAAACTTTTACTTTAATTACTTTTCTCTTAACTTTAATAATTTTTTTCTTTTTCTCATAATTCCTTGACTAATTATTATCAAACTTTCCAAACTCAAATCATTTAACTAATGTTTAATTTTAATTTTTTTATATACGTATTTTAAATGTATCGTATCCTAAATTTTTCAATGACAAACGTATCTCCGTATCAGATATGTATCGTATCTGATACTCGTATCGTGTATGTGCTTGAAAAACACTCTAATGCTCAAGTTACCAACAAGGTATTGAGGTGAAAAGTGCGTAATATTAGAATTTTAGGGCATGTTTGGATAACCAGCTTATTTGTAGATAATAACGCAAGTGCTTATCAACAAGAGCTTATGGGAGAATATAATTGAAATATTCTTGCAGTCACTGAGTTTTCTAACTAACACCTTATTGCATAATTTTAAATGAGCTTATACTACTGAACATTTCAAATACTCTCTCATCTTCTCCATGAGTCAAATCCTAATTCAGTAATACTATTGAGAGCATTGTAGTCAAGATCGAGTGATGAATCATAAGATCTTACGAGCCAAGTATGCCTAAGAGTTCTACTATCAGAGAAAGATTGTTTTCATTGCTAGTGTGGTCAAAATCGAGCATTTTTAAGCAAGATCATAAAAAAATGTGGTGCCTTTTTTTGAGTATGAATTATAATTTTCATGTTTTTGTGTATTGTGTGTGTATAAATATTTATGAAACTACCATTTTTCCTTTCGGTAGGATGTTCTTGTTGTGATAATAATTTGAGTTTTACATTTTTTTAACAAGCCAACAGATCGTACTTAAGATCTCGTGCTTGACTACATTGATCCTTGGGCTTTAATTCATCAACAAAAGTTCATTGAAGATATTTGTTCTGTTACTCCCCTAAATGGAATTTTTATATTTTTCCGTCTTCTTCCTTTTGAGCTAACATTTCTGTGGAATAAAGTAGGCACTGACACTCAATTGTTGCAATTTTTCTAGCTATTAACGTTTTTGTAAACTTTTATGTGTAGATTGGTGATGCCTTGAAGAAATTGTTTGACAATGGAGTAGTTAAGCGCGAAGAGATGTGGATCACTTCCAAGCTATGGTTCGTCTTTTTTATTTCTACTTGTCGATATTTGTGTAACTTATTTTTTTGCCAATGGTATTTATGCAAACACTCACTATGATAGGAATACCGAACACTTGCCAGAAGACGTCCCAAAGGCATTTGATAGAACCTTACGCGATTTGCAGCTCGACTACCTTGATCTCTACCTTGTGTGTAAACGAAAAATGAAACTAATTTCATCTTATATCATATCCTATTATGTTTTTAATATATCTATGTATTCTTCTAGATTCACTGGCCAGCCAGCATGCAAAATGAACGTCTTACCAAACCTGACATACCAAGCACATGGAAAGCAATGGAAGCACTCTTCGATTCAGGAAAGGCTCGAGCTATAGGAGTCAGCAATTTCTCCATGAAGAAGCTTCAGGACCTTTTGGATGTTGCGCGTGTTCCTCCAGCTGTTAACCAAGTGGAATTGCATCCTTTGTTGCAACAACCAAATTTACATGCTTTCTGTAAATCCAAGGGAGTGCATTTATCTGTGAGTTTACAAATCCAGTTCAGAAAATAATTCTTATAATTAACGATATGAAATGTTGATTTGATAATGGACTAATCACCCCAATCAATGTTCTTATTCAGGGTTATTCTCCACTAGGTAAAGGAGTTGGGAGTAACATTCTTAAAAATTCAGTTCTGCACATGACGGCCGAGATGTTGGGGAAGACTCCGGCCCAAATAGCCCTTAGATGGGGACTACAGATGGGTCACAGTATACTTCCAAAGAGCACAAATACAACACGGATCAAAGAAAACATCGATTTGTTTGATTGGTCTATACCAGAAGATTTGCTATTCAACTTTAAAGGAGTTGAGCAGGCAAGTCATACAATCTTACGAGTTATGATCACTTTTATATTGTTGGATCCCGAAACGTTTTAAACTTTTTTTTGATACTTTTGTTGAACTTTTTCTTTTACAAATTGATGCAGGAAAGAGTAGTTCTGGGAAAACTATTTGTTAGCCAGGCATCTCCTGGGTACAAAACAATTGAAGAACTTTGGGATGGTGAGTAAGAGAAAGTTCCATATGTGTTACTGCATTTCCCCTTTTGAATAAACTTACTTTTTTGTGATCATTGTAATAATTCACTTGTATTTATTTGTATTGAGGATTTGGTCAATTTAGTAAGAGATTTGGAATAATTTATATGAATTTATTTATTGACATAAATACTTGTGAGATTATTTATTAGGTATGAATATAAGATTATATATGCACTGTTTCACATAGAAAAATTTGAAGATAATGGAATCAACTTATAATGTAACTGAAATAACTAACAGATCATTCAGATAAATATCAGTTTATCAATCAAATCAATACTAACATAGATATATAATCATTTTCCTTACACTAATTTAAACTAACTTACTTTGATAGTATGATTTTCCCCTTGATGAATGTTTCTTGCAACTCATTTAACTAAATCAACTTTGATATTACGATTGTATAATCTATTAGCATATCCAAACACTTATTTGGACTATATTAATCGAATATTCAACCGTCGCATCAAAGTTAATTTAACAAAATAAGTTTTAGGGTTTGTCTTAAGTGATGTGATAACTGAAGACAATTAAGTAGCTTATAATGCAAGCATTGTAACTACTTTTGTAACAACCATAACTGACTATTGAGTTGTTATCATATGCAGTAGGCTATAGTATGTTATGATGCAACTCACATTGTACTATATAATCTCATCACTTGTTGTAAAATTACTAAGTGAATTGATCATACTTTTTTGCACTTCATCTTCCACTTCTTTCTTGTTTGTTAAATCTTTGTTCAAGCTATTTCTATGGAGTTCCATGGCTACTTTTATGAATCTTAACATGGTATCTTGAGCCTTTCAATCCATTCCCTTCTTCTTTCGTTATGGCTCCACCCACACACTCTTCTGATCCGTAACTTGATCAAACCAGTCCTTTCTTTGTTCATCCAAGTGATGGACCTTCTTCTGTTACTGTTTTGCCGAAACTTAATGGCACCAAATACCATTCTTGGGCTTATTCCATGCGTCGTGCTCTTGGTGGAAAATGAAACTCGAATTCATTGATGGTACAATTGATCCCATCACAAATATCTTTGATCCTCTTTATCATGCATGGAATCGTTGTAACATGCTTGTTTTATCCTGGATTATCAACTCAGTCTCCGATTCCATCGCCCAATCCATCATCTTCATGGAAAACTCCATTGATGTTTTGACAGATCTTAAAGAACGATATTCTCAAGGAGATTTGGTACGCATTTCTAAATTGATGCAAGAAGTGTATAGCTTGCAACAAGAATAAAAATTTGTTTTTGAATTGTATTCTGCTCTTGAAGTTCTATGGGAAGAACTTGAGGTTTATCTTCCTATCTCTTTTTGTTTATGTCGTGTTAAATGTTCATGCTTAGCTATGCGAAATGCTAGAAAAAATCATTTGACTTTATATGCTATTAGATTCTTGACTGGTTTAAACCCTCAATTTGATGTTGTAAAATCCCAAATTCTTTTACTTGATCCATTACCCCCTATGACCAATATTTTTCTATGGTTCTTCAACATGAAAGGCAAAATAATCTTCATCATGTTGAAGATCCCACATCCCTTGTTAATGCTACTGATTCACATAGATACAAGGGTAAACAACATGCTTCACATTCTTATGGAAGAACCAATAATAGAGTGTGTACTCACTGTGGTAGAACCAACCACACTGTTGACAATTGTTATGCAAAACATGGATATCCCCCTCATATGCAAAAGAAGTATGCTAATCATTAATCTACATATGATCCTGATTCAGAACCTGACCCAAAAGCTTCAAATGTCAAGATTGTGTCTCCTCCTATCACCACTGAGCAGTATGATCAACTGATTTAATTTCTCCAACAATCCAACATTTCCCAGCTACCTTCTTCAAATCAGGTTAACTCAATGAGTAGTACATCAGGTAATCCACAGTTTTCTGTTGTGTCTCATTCAATTTCATGTTAAAACTTCTTCTTGGGCTCCTGGATTATTGATTCAGGTGCTAGTGACCACATGTGTGGTTCCCCAAACTGGTTTCACTCTTATGTTGAAATTTCCCCTATTCAAGTTCGTATGCCTACAGGCCAATTTGCCATTGCAAAGCATGCTGGCACTATTAAATTTTCTGATACACTCATTCTGACAAATGTACTTTATGTTCCATCATTTTCTTTAAATCTCATTTATGTGTCAAAGTTGTGCCAATCACATGACTGCACAGTTGTATTTAATGGTTCAAATTGTTTTATTCAGGAAAGGAGCACTCAGAAGATGATTGGTTCTGGTGATAAAGTACATGATTTGTATTACTTAGTCATGGACAATAAGATAGTATGTAGTTCTATCTCTAGTTCCAATTCCATTTCTTTACCAAATCAAGCCATTTGGCATTTTAGACTAGGCCATGTATCTGATCAATGTTTGAACACTTTACATTCTGTTTTCCCCTTTATAAAAGTTGATTCAAAATTTATATGTGATGTATGCCATTTTGCTAGACAGAAAAAGTTACCTTTTTCAAATAGTACACAAAAAGCTTCACACCCTTTTGATCTTATTCATTTTGACATTTGGGGACCTATTGCTATACCCTCTATCCATGGCCACACTTATTTTCTAATTTCCATAGATGATTGCAGTAGATTTACCTGGCCCACACTCATGAAAAACAAAAGTGAGGCCAGAGAAAATGTCATTAATTTCATTTCCTTCATCCTTACCCAATATAACCATAAAGTTAAAGCCATTAGAACTGATAATGGACCAGAATTCAATGTACCTTCCATTTACAATAACCATGGCATTATACATCAGACTAGCTGTGTGGAATCTCCTCAACAAAATGGTTGTGTTGAGAGAAAACACCAACATATTCTGAATATTGCTTGTGCCCTACTATATCAGTCAAATTTACCTAAACTATTCTGGTCTTATGCAATACTACACGCATCATTCATCATGAATAGATTACCTACCCTAATCATAGAAAACAAATCTCCATATTTCATTATGCACAATCAAAATCCTGACATGAATGACCTCAAAGTTTTTGGTTCTCTGGCCTATGCATCTACATTGCAAGCTCACAGAACTAAACTTGCCCCTAGAGCAAGAAAATGTGTAGATGTTAGAAATTGGCAGAATTTTTGAAAAACAAAGTAAAAGTTATGAACTTAGTTCAGGACATCAGGATGTCACACCAGTTGTTGTGACATCGCGAACCTGCTATCTGCCTTGAATGATACGCAACAGAAGTGCTAAATCTCAGGAGTAAATATCTGGAAGTAAACGTAAAGGGTGAACACTCCAAGGCGTCTCTTTAGGAAGTTAAGTTGTCTGGTTCCAAACTAACTCACCTTAATTCAAGGAGATAAGAAATAGAAAACTAACTCACCTTAATTCAAGGAGATAAGAAACAGAAAACTAACTCACCTTGATTCAAGGAGATAACTGTGGGATTTAGAAATTACAAGTCTGGATAATTTGCAAAAAGCCCACAAACTCAACATCTATTTAAGAAACTGATACACTCAAGTAAAGCCAACGATTTTAAGCAGAGTATCAAGGGTGTTAGTGAAGCTAGTTACTTAAGCAGGTTTTATTTGTGTGTTATTCACTTGATAAGCTTTTAAGAAAAAAGTGAATTGTGTCTTGATTGAAACTGATAAGTAAGATCAAGCTGGTGTGTCTGAAGTGTGACTTCAAACTTATTAATCATTCTAAGTTAGAGATCACTGTGTGATTGAGAGGGAGTGAGTAGGTACTCATATCTAAGTAGAGTCTTAGATAGAAATTGCCTTGGGTAGATATTAAGTGAAGGATTAAACTGATTGGTTTAACTCCCTAATTAATATTACTTATATTGAATTTCCTTCCTAGCTTGGTAGCCCCCAGATGTAAGTGTGGAGATACATTGAACTGGGTTAACAATTTCCTGTGTTAATTAATTTACTAGCTCATTAATTTATTTCTTATGATATCAGTGTCTAAACATCTGTTTCGACATCACATATCTGATCCCAAAATTTTAATTGGCATCAGAGAAGGCACCCTGCCTGTATAACTGGGTGAGATATAGGGACTACAAATTTTGGGAACATGGACAGAGATGTAGGATCTGTGAATCGACCACCTATTTTGGATGGATCCAACTATGATTACTGGAAGCCAAGAATGGTAGCATTCTTGAAATCTCTTGATAGCAGGGCTTGGAAAGCAGCTAACAAAGGATGGGAGCACCCTGTCAAAGACAATAAGGATGGGGAAAAAGTGGTGAAGCCTGAAGAAGAGTGGAGCAAGGAGGAAGAGGAGTCAGCACTTGGAAATTCCAAAGCCTTAAATGTCTTGTTCAATGGCATTGACAGGAACATATTTAGGCTTGTGCACCACTGTGAGCTAGCCAAGGATGTTTGGGACACCCTCAAAACTACTCATGAAGGAACATCAAAGGTGAAGATGTCAAGACTTCAACTTCTCACCACCAAGTTTGAGAACTTGAGGATGAAGGAAGATGAGACCATTCATGAGTTCTACATGAACATCCTGGAGATTGCTAATACTTCTGGTGCCTTGGGAGAGAAGATGAGTGATGAAAAGTTGGTAAGGAAGATTCTCAGATCACTGCCCAAGAGGTTTGACATGAAGGTCACTGCCATAGAAGAAGCTCAGGACATCTGCACAATGAAAGTTGAGGAGCTCATTGGTTCCCTTCAAACCTTTGAGATGGGAATGAGTGATACTATTGTGAAGAAAAACAAGAGCATAGCCCTGGTCTCAAACACTGATAAGGAAGAAGAAAGTCATGAAGCAGGCTCTGAGGACAACTTATCAGATGCAATTGCTATGCTTGGGAGGCAATTTAACAAAATTATCAAAAGAATGGACAACAGGCCTAGACCAAGTGGAAGAAACTCAACCTCTGAGAATAAAATATCTTATGACTCTAACAGAAGGTCAAACTATGATGAGAAGACTAACCAAGGAAAAGGGATCCAATGTCATGGATGTGAAGGTTATGGACACATTAGAAGTGAATGCCCAACCTATCTAAAGAAGCAAAAGAAAGGCCTTTCTGTGTCCTGGTCAGATGAAGACTCAGGCAGTGAGTCAGAAGAAGAGTCTGCAAAGCACATCACTGCTCTAGCTGGAGTATGTGAAACTGAAGGGGAATCCAGTGATGAGGATCTGACATTTGAAGAGCTTGAAACATCTTACAGGATGTTGTGTGAAAGGAGCACTGAGGTATGCAAGGAAAGTGAACAACAGAAGAAGCAGATTAAGGAATTAAAAGCTGAAAAGGCAAGTCATCTGGAGATCATTGCCACTTTGAAAAATGAAGTCAGCCTACTCAACTCCAAAATGGAGCATATGTCCAAATCTGTCAGAATGCTGAACAGTGGCTCAAACACACTGGATGCCATTCTCAACAACAACAAGCACTCAGGGGATAGGACTGGGCTGGGATTTAATAAAGCTCAAAACTCTGAGGCTAGCACCAGCCAAACAACTCCAGATCCTATGAAGTCAAACAAGAGGTTCAAGCAGATGTCTCAACATCATGAGAAAAACATGATGAAAAAGAAATATCAAAGGTGGAGATGCCATCACTGTGGAAGGTTTGGTCACATCAAACCTTTTTGCTACAAACTACATGGATACCCCAATCAGAGTTCCCAGCACCTTCCTAAGCAGAAGACAGAGGTCACCAGGAAAACTTGGATACCTAAAGCTAGACATTATACTGATCAAAGCTACCAGTACATGCCTAAGCAGAAGAACAAGTTCACCAGGAAACCTTGGAACTCTAGAGATGGACACTACCCAGGGCAGATGCATCAGAGGAGACACACACATATCCAGCAGTGGGAGCCTAAGAGAGGAAGACAGCCTAATCTGAACTCACATTCTAGGCAAAGGAAACCTCACAACAGGCACAAGTGGTCCAAGCAGGTTGTTACCTTTATAGCACACACATCTCTCAGGGTATCTGCTAAGGAAGACTGGTATTTTGACAGTGGCTGCTCAAGGCACATGACTGGACTGAAGAATCTGTTGGTAGACTTAAAGCCACACTCATTCAGCTATGTAACCTTTGGAGATGGAGCAAAGGGGGAAATCAAGGGAGTTGGGACCCTGGACTGCTCAGGTGTACCAAGTCTAGATGGTGTACTGTTGGTGAAAGGGTTAACTGCTAACTTGATCAACATAAGTCAGTTATGTGACCAAGGTTACAGTGTCAACTTCACCAAAGTTGAGTGCATAGTTTTTGATAAAGAGCAGAAAGTGGTCATGAGAGGAGCTAGATCAAAAGATAACTGCTATATGTGGGAACCCCAAGATTCCAGCCTCACATCTACTTGTTCCATAGCCAAAGAAGAAGAAGTGAAGCTATGGCATCAAAGATTGGGTCATCTTCATCTCATAGGAATGAAGAAGATCATCTCTATGGAGGCTGTAAGAGGGATCCCAAGACTTAAGATTGATGAAAGAAAAGTGTGTGGTGAGTGTCAAATAGTTAAGCAAACCAAGATGTCACACCCAAAGCTTCAACATCTCACAACCTCCAAAGTCTTGGAATTACTGCACATGGACCTTATGGGACCAATGCAGGTAGAGAGTCTTGGTGGAAAAAGATATGCCTATATGGTTGTTGATGACTTCTCAAGATATACCTGGATAAGCTTCATCAAAGAAAAGTCAGATGTGTTTTAGGTGTTTAGAGATCTGTGCCATAGGATCCAAAGAGAAAAGGCAAGTAGTGTGGTCAGAATAAGAAGTGATCATGGAAAGGAGTTTGAGAATAAAAAATTCTCAGACTTCTGTTCATCAGAAGGGATCAACCATGAGTACTCTTCTCCCATCACCCCTCAACAGAATGGGGTTGTAGAAAGGAAAAACAGAACTATTCAGGAGTCAGCTAGAGCCATGATTCATGCCAAGAAGTTACCCCTGTACTTTTGGGCTGAAGCCATGAACACAGCATGCTACATCCACAATAGAGTCACACTAAGAAATGGAACTCTACCCACCATCTATGAAGTCTGGAAGGGTAGAAAACCTACAGTCAAGTACTTTCATGTATTTGGAAGTAAGTGCTATATCCTGGCTGATAGGGATCAAAGAAGGAAGATGGACCCTAAGAGTGATGAAGGGATATTTCTTGGATACTCTATAAATAGCAGAGCTTACAGAGTATTTAACTCCAGAACCAAGGTTATGATGGAGTCAATAAATGTGACTATTGATGATACCTATGCAAAGACAGATGTTGCTGATGATGTTGGAACATCTGCTGACAATCCAACTGAAGTTAAAATAGAAAGTGATAATCTTGACTTCACTTTAACTGAGGCAAAGTCGGAGCAATCCAACAAATCTCCCTCCATCAGAATCCAGAAAGATCATCCTAAAGAACTGATAATTGGTAATCTCAACAGTGGTGTCACCACTAGATCAAGAGAGATGATCTCAGGCTCCTGCTTTGTTTCAAAGGTAGAACCTAAGAACATCAAGGAAGCTCTGAATGATGAGTACTGGATCTCTGCTATGCAGGAAGAATTAGGCCAGTTTACAAGGAATGAAGTATGGGATCTTGTTCATAGGCCTGATGGCATTAATGTGATTGGCACTAAGTGGGTGTAAAAAAACAAGTCTAATGAGCAGGGAGTAGTTACAAGAAACAAGGCTAGGCTTGTGGCTCAAGGATATACTCAAATTGAGGGGGTGGATTTTGATGAAACTTTTGCACCAGTAGCAAGACTTGAATCCATCAGACTACTCCTAGGAATTGCTTGGATCCTAAAGTTCAAATTATTTCAGATGGATATTAAAAGTGCCTTCCTAAATGGGTACCTTAATGAGGAAGTATATGTGGAGCAACCAAAGGGATTTGTTAATTTCAAGTTGTCCAGACCATGTATATAAGCTGAGGAAGGCTCTGTATGGGCTAAAGCAAGCTCCCAGAGCGTGGTATGAAAGACTGACCACCTTTCTCATTAAGCATGGATACAGGAAGGGAGGAATAGACAAAACCCTGTTTGTAAAGGATGAAGAGGGAAAGGTTATGATTGCTCAGATATATGTGGATGACATAGTGTTTGGTGGGATGTCAGATAGGATGGTTAAACATTTTGTGACTCAAATGGAGTCTGAGTTTGAAATGAGCCTAGTGGGAGAATTAACTCACTTCCTTGGACTGCAAATCAAACAGATGCAGGACTCCATGTTCATATCCCAAAGCAAGTATGCAAAGAACACTGTCAAGAAGTTTGGGATGGACAATGCAAGTCACAAGAGAACACCTGCCCCCACTCATCTAAAACTGACAAAGGATGACAAAGGTGAGAGTGTGGACCAAAGCTTGTACAGGAGCATGATTGGAAGTCTACTATATCTTACAGCTAGCAAACCAGATATAGCTTTTGTAGTAGGTGTGTGTGCAAGGTATCAAGCTGAACCAAAGGTGAGCCATCTCAACCAGGTTAAGAGGATCTTGAAATATGTAAATGGCACCTGTGACTATGGCATAATGTACTCTCATGGTTGTGAACCCATCCTCACTGGATTTTGTGATGCTGACTGGGCTGGAAGTGCTGATGATAGAAAGAGTACATCAGGAGGATGCTTCTTTCTAGTGAACAATTTAATTTCTTGGTTCAGTAAGAAACAAAATTGTGTGTCCTTATCCACTGTTGAAGCTGAATACATTGCAGCTGGTAGCAGTTGTTCACAGCTGGTATGGATGAAACAAATGCTCACAGAATACAATGTCACACAAGATGTCATGACATTGTACTGTGACAATTTAAGTGCTATTAATATCTCCAAAAATCCTATCCAACACAACAGGACTAAGCACATCGATATCAGACATCACTTCATCATAGACCTTGTGGAGGAGAAGGTGATCACATTGGAGCATGTAACCACAGAGCTGCAATTAGCTGACATATTCACCAAGGCTTTGGATGCTACACAATTTGAAAACCTAAGGGGTAAATTGGGAATCTGCATGTGTGACATATAGCAATTATGGAGAAGTGCCAGCATGTCTTATGACATCGTGAGGCATGACCACCAGGTGGCAGCACTAGTCTGGCCAATAACTGTTTGTATTCCAGTTTTACAAATTCCAATAGAAGCGGGCTCTAGTTATGTACAAACGTGCCTTCAGCTTCTCACATTCTCATTAGCACCACTGAACCCTTTGCATGCTACAGCTGAGATTCTGAACCCATCTAAGTCTATCATCAAACCTTTTTGCATCCCCACTACAATCGCAAACATGTCACAACATCAGAACCCTAACTCCATTGATGAGGGTCTCCTTCAGGAAGACGTAGTGGACGTCACTCCATTGTCTGTAGTACCCATGGATGCGACACCCATAAACATTGTCAGTGGAAGCATTCCCATCGCCCAAAAGCCTAGGACTCCCCATGCAAGAAGACCCAAGGAGCCAGTCTTCAACAAAAGTAAGGGAACCTCTTCAACTTCCAGTGCTCCCAAAGCTTTTGCTTACGTGGACTCCACAATCATAGATCTTGTAACCAGGATCCTGACAGAAGAAAGGGTTGTGCCTGGGGTGTCAGTTCCCCTGAACAGGATGCCTGCCTCAACTCCCAGCAACCAAGCTAAAGAAGACAAGCCTGCTCCACAAGATGTCCCAAGCAATGTTGAGACAACTGAGGGCCAGGACAAAGCCTCAAATGATGATGAAGCAGTAGAAGGTCCTACTGATGATCAAGATGCTGAGAATGAGGCTTCCCAACCTCCACCAGATGTGAACCTTGACGGTGATTTTGATACTGAAATCATAGCAGCTGTTGATCCTAGCATAGCCAAGAGGCTTATGGCTAGGAAGGATAAGAGTCCAGCTGCTCAAGCAACCCCTGAGAAAAGACAGCCAACCCCCAAGAAGGACAAGGTCAAAACTGCTTTTGGACCTACAAAGCCATGGAGTAAGGTTAGCACACAGAAGAGGAAGGCCACAGCTCCATCTGATTCTGATGTTGAGGAGGATGTCCCAACATCTCAACCCAGAAAGAGGCCAGCACCTTCTAGGACTACCACTGTTGTCCCTGAAGCACCCCTGGATAATGTGTCCTTCCACCATGTCTCCAGCGTAAGCATGTGGAAATATGTCTATCAGAGAAGGGTGGCTCTGGAACGAGAGTTGGGTAGTAATGCCTTGGATTGTACTGAGGTAATTGATTTAATTTCCAATGCTGGACTGTTCAAGACTGTCTCTAAATTCTCTCCATGTTATGAGTTGTTGGTAAAAGAATTTATAGTGAACTTACAAGAAGGATGTGCTGATGGGAAATCTGAGGATTTCAGAAAAGTGTATGTTAGGGGAAGGTGTGTAGACTTTTCTCCTAGGGTGATCAATCAGTACCTAGGGAGAGAAGCAGATGGGCCAACTGAGCTTGGCAAGACTGACAATCAAGTGTGCAAAATAATTACAGCTAATCAGGTTAAGACATGGCCAGTAAAAGGCAAACTCTTAGTCAGCTTGTTAACCAGGAAATATGCCATGCTACACAAAATTGGGACAGCCAACTGGGTCCCAACCAACCATACCTCAACCATAGCCACTGGGCTTGGGAGGTTTATCTGTGTTGTAGGCACCCAAACCAAGCTGGATTATGGAGCATACATCTTTGACCAGACTCTCAAGCATGCAGGAACCTCAGCCATCAAGCTTCTAATAGCCTTCCCATCACTACTCTGTGGGGTGATTCTCAACCAGTATCCAGGAATCCTTACTAACAAGGTCTCTGTCTGTAAAAGGGAAAGTCCATTGTATTTCCATTACAAGCTGTTTCTAGGTCATCATGCTGCAGATGTTGAAGCACCAGGTGGGACATCTGCTGGGACATCTGCTGTCAAGACACCTATATCAAAGGCAACCCTAATTGCAGAGCTCAGGACAACCTGCAAGGAGTTGGAAGTAAGGAAGAAGAAGCTTGAGGACCTGATTCAAAGACTGGAGCTGGAAGAGGCTTCTGGGAATGATGATGGAGCTGGTGATGAGTCTGAGGATACAGAGGATGAAGAGTGAAGCTATTTGGTGGTGGCAAATATATGTTTGGAGTCTGTCTAATCTGAATTGTATGTCTGTTTCTTTAATGTTTTGTTTGGCCCTAAAATTTATGTCTAACAAGGGGGAAAAATCTGTGTGTGTTGAACAATGATGTTAATGTCTGTCTGCTGAACTAAGTTGAATTTTCAATGGTATATTTTGGACCTATCAAAGTGTCACTGGGTGTAATGGATAATTATCAAAGTCTGTTGGGCCAAGTCATGGAAGTGTACATCTCAGGTAACTACATGTTTGAGGGGGAGCAAATTCTTAGCTCTCACATGATCCAACAGAAAGGAACTCTGCTGCTCTCTGACAAAACCAGAAGAATATGTTAGCCAAAAATTAGCCAAAGGGGGAGTTTGTAGATGTTAGAAATTGGCAGAATATTTGAAAAACAAAGTAAAAGTTATGAACTTAGTTCAGGACATCAGGATGTCACACCAGATGTTGTGACATCGCGAACCTGCTATCTGCCTTGAATGATACGCAACAGAAGTGCTAAATCTCAGGAGTAAATATCTGGAATTAAACATAAAGGGTGAACACTCCAAGGCGTCTCTTTAGGAAGTTAAGTTGTCTGGTTCCAAACTAACTCACCTTAATTCAAGGAGATAAGAAACAGAAAACTAACTCACCTTAATTCAAGGAGATAAGAAACAGAAAAATAACTCACCTTGATTCAAGGAGATAACTGTGGGATTTAGAAATTACAAGTCTGGATAATTTGCAAAAAACCCACAAACTCAGCATCTATTTAAGAAACTGATACACTCAAGTAAAGCCAACGATTTTAAGTAGAGTGTCAATGGTGTTAGTGAAACTAGTTACTTAAGCAGGTTTTATTTGTGTGTTATTCACTTGATAAGCTTTTAAGCAAAAAGTGAATTGTGTCTTGATTGAAACTGATAAGTAAGATCAAGCTGGTGTGTCTGAAGTGTGACTTCAAACTTATTAATCATTCTAAGTTAGAGATCACTGTGTGATTGAGGGGGAGTGAGTAGGTACTCATATCTAAGTAGAGTCTTAAATAGAAATTTCCTTGGGTAGATATTAAGTGAAGGATTAAACTGATTGGTTTAACTCCCTAATTAATATTACTTATATTGAATTTCCTTCCTGGCTTGGTAGCCCCCAGATGTAAGTGTGGAGATAGACTGAACTGGGTTAACAATTTCTTGTGTTAATTAATTTACTAGCTCATTAATTTATTGCTTAGGATATCAGTGTCTAAACATCTGTTTCGACATCACATATCTGATCCCAGAATTTCAATATGTATTTTTCATGGCTATAAAGTTGGCATGAAAGGTTCCATACTTCTAGACATCTCTACAGATGAAATTTTTATTTCTAGACATATCGCTCACCATGAACATATTTTGCCTTACTATTCTCCCACTTCCAAACCCACCTGGACCTATTATACACCAGCTAACTCTAACACACATCATACATTCCCATCTGACACACATCATTCATCCCCACCTGAACATGATCCCTTGAACACTTCACAACCACAAAATCCTACCTATGACCATAACTTACCAACACACCCCCTATTGTTCACACTGAACCTACCACAACTAGACCTGCTAGACAAAAACATACTCCATCTTATCTACATGACTATGTCTGCAGTTCCTCTATATATCATTCAAAATCATCATCTTCAGGTACTCCCTATCCCATTTCTTCATATCATTCTTTTGACCATTTATCTTTTGTTCAAAAATTTTTTGCTTTATCTATTACTAAGTGTGGTGAGCCAAATACTTACAAAGAAGCTTGTCAGCATGATTATTGGATTCAGGCAATGAATGCTGAGTTAGCAGCTTTATCCGCTAACAATACTTGGCAACTTGTGGCTAAACCCCCTCACATCAAACCTATAGGCGGAAAATGGGTTTATAAGGTTAAACATAAAGTTGATGGCTCAGTTGAAGGTACAAGGCTAGGTTAGTAGCCAAAGGATACAACCAAATAGAAGGTTTGGATTACTTTGATACATTCTCTCCTGTGGCAAAACTCACCATAATCAGAACTCTCATAGCTCTTGCTTCTCTCAAACATTGGCACATCCATCAAATGGATGTCAACAATGCTTTTTTGCATGGTGACTTGCAGGAGGATGTCTACATGTCTATACCTGATGGTGTTGTGGCTAAGCAAGGGTTTGTTTGCAAACTTCAAAAGAGTTTATATGGTCTTAAGCAAGCAAGTAGAAAGTGGTATGAGAAGTTGACTCATCTCTTGTTACAACAAGGATATCATCAGTCAAATTCAGATTATTCCTTATTTACTCTCAAGCATGGATCGGATTTTACAGCTCTCCTTAGCCAGTACCCGAGCGGATATCTTGTCCAAATTAGCCAGTATTAAAAGGAAGGGAGGTAATAAGTCTGCCATACAAGAGGTACTCCCTCGACCTAGCATCAGACAACCTTCAGCCCTGGTAGATGTCAACATCGTGGGCGACGCTAATTGCTGGATGACCCCGATGTTCAACTATTTGACCAAAGAGGAGCTACCGACAGACCCAAAGGCAGTCAGTGCCGTGCGATGCAGGGCTTGCTCGTACGTCATGGTCGGGAGCAAAATATACCGTAGAGGTTTCTCTACATCCCTCCTCAGATGTGTTGAAGAAGAAAACATACCACACGTATTTAGAGAGGTCCACAAAGGAATCAATGCCTAACATCCGGGCGAGATATCATTAGCACGTAAATTCCTACGAGCAGGATATTATTGGCCGAGAATGCATAACGACTCAAAAGAGCATGTCAAAAAATGCGATAAATGCCAACAGCACAGTGACATACACGAAGCACCACCTACCGAGCTAAAGTCGTTATCCTCCCCATGGTCGTTCACCTGGTGGGGGCTGGACATCCTAGGCCCTTTTATTGTCGGCTCAAGTAAAAAAAATACCTCATCATGGGCGTCAACTACTTCACCAAATGGATAGAGGCAGAGGCTTTGGCCAAAATCACTGCACTCAACATTTTACGTTTCTTTAAACGAAACATCCTTGCTCGGTTCGGTGTATTTCTCGCCATCGTGACAGACAATGGAACCCAATTCACTGATAAGCATTTCCAAGAATTCGTAACCTCGGTAGGGACCAAACAACACTTCACCTCGGTCGAACATCCTCAGACTAACGGACAGGAAGAAGCTGCAAACAGGGTGATCCTAATGGGATTAAAACGAAGTCTAGACGAGCATAAAAAGTGTTGGGTCGAAGAACTGCATAGCGTACTTTGGGCATACAGATCCACTCCTCATTCAACGACCGGGGAATCCCCGTTCCGACTAACATATGGGACCGAAGCGGTCATACCCATTGAAATGCACGTCTTGTCCAGGCGAACAGAATCACCCATGGATCAAGACACTAATTCTGAGATGCTTCACGAAGAGCTCGACCTGATCGAAGAAATCAAATTGGGAGCTTCTCTTCGAGATATCACCCTCAAACAAAAAATAGCAGCTCGACATGACGCTAGGGTCATCAGACGAGCGTTCGAGGTTGGCAGTTTCGTCCTTATGAGAAACCACAAAGACTCATAGGAGGGGAAGCTAGCCCCCAATTGGGAAGGTCCGTATCATGTTCTAGCAAAGACCGAAAATGGAGCCTATTACTTAGAAAATATACAAGGGGAAGAACTCGCTCGGTCGTGGAACACCGAGAAACTCAAACAATACTACAGCTAGTGCAAACGTCACCCCTACTCAATAAGGAGCAGACGCTCCGACCAACCTGCGTGCCTAGGTGCAAGCATTGCATTCCAATATCTTTTAACCATCAGGACCCCCTCGTGTTCGAGGGAGGTAACTGTCGCACAAACGAATACTCAAACGAGTCTGTCGTCGCCTAAGTACCACGACTAGGCAGAACCCCTGCTCGCGATGGGACGTTCAAGCCACGAAACTCGAGCCATAATCTTGACTTGGGCGCCGCATCAGAGCAAGCCTCTGCGCATCTGTTCGGTTCCCCTAACCAATAGACCATACCTTTCAATGAGCATTGTACCCCTAATTGAGCAAGTCCTCGCATATCAATAATCAGCATTAGGACCAAACAAGTGTCGAGCATAAAATACTTAGTGAAATTTCACATATTCAAGATAATTCTCCTCCGATGGACGAGCGATTACTTGTAACAATAAAAACACTACAAAGGTGATAAAACGACCACCAAGGTCAGAAACTTTAATTAAAAGATCGCGACCCCAAGGGGCCGACTTGTTTAAGATTACGTAAAAAGGAGACCAGGTCCCCGAGCAAGAAAAGAAAAGAAAATTACCACATTATGGCACATAGGCCGGACTAGTTCCCTTCCTCCGCGTGGGTGTCAGGCTGACCCTCACTCTAGATTGGCTGGACTTCGGCCTGGACAAGTTGAGCAGGTTCCTCGGGCGGGGTGTCACCAAAGATCATATCGTCCAGAACAACGATCTGACCGTCCTCGACCTTATATAAATAGTTAATCCGATCAGTGTCCAAATCCATTTCTGGATTAAGTACCTTGATCTGGTCAACGACATTTTAAAAGCTCAGTTTGGTCGACTCCCGCATGTAATACCTCAAAATTTTCCCTCTCATTTTCTCAACATTTTGCATAGCATTTAGCATAAATAAATTCATGTAACAATAAAAAAACATTGCATCATGTTCATCATGGCTGAGGCATAGATATGTGATCAATGATTGGAGCAATTGAAGGCTATACAAAGACAACCAAGGGGTCAAAAAGATTCTCCACCTTGTGCAATGGGTTCACAACACCCCACAAGTCTTCATTTGAAGCCACAAGTCTTGAAAAGAATTTAATTGATCAAAGGAGGCAGGCAGTAAAACATCTCCTGATGAGAAGGGGCCAAATTAGGGTTTCTATTCTACTGGGCTTCTCAATGAGATTTTGATCCAAGCATGGTTTCATTGTTGTTTACATCATGACAAGTGCCTAGTGTTAAATTTTCATCCTTGGATTCATTTTGGAATAACTTCAATTGATCGGTGGAATGAATAGCAAGGAATTTGGGAAAAGTCAACCAGACTGAGCAAAAGGTCAGCTCTTGACTTTCTTGAGATCAAAATCTTGAAATTGGGGTCACAAGAGTCATATGGACAAAATTGGGTCAAGAAATGGTGGAAAAATCAAGGAGAAAACATTTTTTCTCATGCTTGTATCGATACATCCGTGCTTTGCATCGATACAAGATTTGCAAATAACAAAGACGAATAGGCAATTATGCATCGATGCCTACGATGTTTGTATCGATACATAAGGCATGGATGCATCGATGCATGCGTATTATGTGTCGATACATAGATGATTTATTTGGATGGAAAGAAACATTACTTCACTATGCATCGATGCATACCCCCTTGTGTCGATACATGCATGTTGTAAAACTAACATGCATCGATGCATGCATGCTATGTATCGATGCAAGATGTTGTTTTTCTGCTAAACAGCTGTTGTGTGATACATAGAAAGGGGAAATGACAGTTATGTCTGGGGGATGAGTTCAGGGGTGACTTGTGCACATACTAGAATTCATTTAGCTTCACATTTTCTTCAATTCAAACTTCAATCATTGTTGCTACATCAGAATGGTCTTCACCACAATGATCATGAGCTGGTGTACACTATATCCATTGGTCTCAAGCTACATTTAGCCTTTGATTTGTTGCATTAGCAGGCTATCATTAAGTGTATGCCGGACCACTTTAATTGTTGTGCATCTCACAATCAAGTTAGCAAACTCAAGTTGCAATCCTTGGGCAACTAAGCTGGTGTTTCACTTCACTAATATTCAGCATAAGCTTCATGTTCCCTGCAACATTGGATTAATTTCAACTGAAGAAGGTTCTAGATATCCAGCTGGCATAACTGTCATAACTAACTTCACTCATTTAACCCACTTCACTCAGTTAACCAGGGCTAATTAACCTTGGTTCTAACTGTTAACCAGAGGTCCATCACATTATAAAAGGATGAGTAAGGACTGAGTTTTGGGTTCAGCTTCATTTTCACTCAAATCACACCAAAATCCTCCAAATTTGGCTCTGCATTTTCTCTGCAAGATCTCTGAATTTTGAAGGATTAAGCTTCTACAACCATAACATTGATCTTCTTCTTCCTTGTGCATCACTCATAGTGCCTTTTCATGGAGATTTGAAGCTGGATATTTGAAGTTGCATCTTCACAACACGTATGCATTTTGGATTGAACAAGCCAAATCATCATCCAACAAGCCTCATTGAGCATCAATTCATCACCAGCATCATGATTTGCAGCATATCCATGGAGTTTATAGCTGGAATCATCAAGAATTCACTTATGAATTTTTCTGCATCTTCACCAATTCTTCAAGATTCTTCCTCAATAGAGTGTTTATTTTACTCTCCAAAGGATCAAGATCAAGCATAGAAGATCTTGGAACCTCCCCTCTGGAATTCTTCAACTATTAACCTCACTACATTTCAGGTTCTCATCCTAACTTTCTTACTTGATTTCAATGTCTTTTTGGTTGTTTTGTGTTGTTTTGTGCTTAATAGAAGCAATGTGACCTCTGTTTAGTTGATAGGCTTCTTAGAAGCTTAGATTAAAATTTTAGGTTGGAAATGTTTGGCTTTGATTAGCATTATTCATGAACCTTGAGTGAAAACTAAGCCTAGATGTGTTATCAGTGCAAGGAGAAGAGTTCAACCATGGTCTCATTTTTTATTTTTGTGAAGATCTTTGTCATACCCTAACCGGAGCTCACCGGAGAAGATGACCGAAGCTTTGCTCCGGTGACCGGAATAGTAGTCTTAGCATTAAGGGGAGAACATAACACAACCATTAGATTAGTTTGATCCAACGCATCAGAATCTGCCACCACATTAATGGGTCACATGCCATGCACATGTTTCTTTTATGAACAAAAACACTCAGCTTCTATTGACACCCCCTGCGTGTGCACATTAAACCCAATTTAGTTTATTTTATTCCTATTCAGACCCCCAGACCCATTGGCATTTAATTCTTTTATTTCTTTTTCTCATACTTCCTTCCTTTTCCATTTTCAATTTTTAAAAATACCAAAACTCATCCAAAAATCCTAAATAAATTCACATGTGTTCTTGAACATTTTATCTAATTTTCCACATTTTTTTAATTCCATTTTTGCTATATTTTTTAGTCAGAATTAATTTTGAAATTATTTTCTTCCACATTTTTCTTATTTTGGACCAATCTTTTTGTATAATTTGGTTCTCCTAAACCAAAAATGATATAAAGCCCATTCTTTTTTCCCTATCTAGAGGACTCATCAAAATTCCCAAAAATAAATTTTGTTCAATTTTTAGGTCATGTTTAGTCTTCTTTTGAACTCATTTTTGTGCATTGATCCCTATGAACCATAATACAATTTTAGCATTTATTTGACTAGGAAAAAATATGAGTCTTTGTGAGATTTTTTAGACTTGAATCATCTTATGGATTGTGATCTTGGATATTAAATTTCATAATTTTTCTAGGTCACTTGGTATTTTTCTTAGTGTCTTGCATCATAAGTCACATTTTTGGTCCTTAGCTATCATGTGTTTCTCACCACTCCATTTGTGATCATTTTTGGGAATCCATTTCTATTTTAACTTTTCATTAAGCCCCTGGTTTTTGTATGAGAAGTTCAAACTTCATTGGTCATGTTTGGTTTTATTTCTAAGTCATTTTTCTTACTTTGAAAGCCATATTTCCATGTTCCTTCCTTCATCTTTCATTCTTGGGTTTGAATCCTTATGAATTGAGTCTCTTCTTCCCCCATTTGATTTCATGTCATTGAACACTTCAATTTAGTGTTAGGTTCTGGAATTTACGTTCATCCTTGACCTTTAGAATTTGATCTTTAGGCTTAGAAGTTCATTAGTTACTTTAATTAGCTAGTGTAAGTTCTACTTTGAATTTTGCTATGCTATAATTGTTCAAAATGATCCATCATGCTAACATTTGTTTTGTAGGGGAGAAGATTGAGGTAAGCATGACTTCATTATCATCTCATATACATTTTAATTGTGTTTGCCTTAGCACTTTGTGCTTTGATCATAGGCGTTCCCCTTTTGTTCTCTTAGAAACAACGTATCTTCCTTAGGAAGTAAGTTGGGTTCTAAGTTTTCCTTTCTTCCTTAGGAATAGAAAAACCTCACAAACTATTAAGATCACTTTTTAAATAAAATAACTAAGTTAGGGTTGCATCTTAGTTCCCTTAGTTTTTCCCTTTGTTCAACTTGATTATTTCTTTCTTATCTCACAAAGAAAATAGCAAAATACTTAATAAAGATTGAATGTCCTTATACACCATGAGACTTTGTTGCGGAGTACTTATACGCATCCTGTTTTGGGGCAAGGTGTAAGTATTTACCACGATGGATAGGTCTTAGTATGAGAATGTTCACAAACAAATTCAAAATACTTCTCATAAAAGACAAAACAAACACAATAAGCGACTATCCTGTAGGAACTTCTCTTCTCATCTCATTCACTCTGAACGCGAACTTGTGACGACTTGTCTCGCATGCAAGATGGTAAACGCACTCGCACAAGTCGATCCTACAACACCTGAGCATAAACATAAGCAGTTCCAGCGCATAAAAAAACATAAACAAATAGTTCCCACCTTAGTTAGGCGAACTACGTCGACTCTGATCCTCATTTTCCTGATGAGGTACGTAGGCAGCGGGGTAGGGCCCGTTCGAGCACAATCTCTATTTCCCCTACATTTTCCTCTTTCTTTCATTCTCTTTTCTAGTTCCCTTTCTCATTTCAGTTCCATTCCAGTAGCAGTTCTTTTGTTCAGCAACATCTTATTTCTTACCCTTTGAAACAAACAAACAAGCGTGGATCCCGTCAGGTACGGCAGACGATCTGGGGTGCTAATACCTTCCCAGGTCGTAACCGACTCCCGAACCCAGATCTTTGGTTCGCAAGGCCTTGTCCTTTCCTTCTTCCTCAGGTTTGTGCAGCATTACCTTTCCCATTCATTCGGGATAAAAATGCCTGGCTGGCGACTCTACTTTTTCCGTGCCACTTTCGCATTTGTACTAGGATGAAAATCCCGGGAGCGACACCGTAACTCTTCCAAATCCTGGTCCAACCTAGCCAGGAAGTGAGCCAAAGACAGCATGCCTTTAGTGTCCTTGTCCTCGTCCTCCGTAGGCATGAAGGAATCTTTCAGCCTCTTGTTTTGGTCGAAAGCCTTCCTCTTATCCACCTCCAACTTAGCTATCACCTCGGCAAGATCTTTAAGAGACTTGGTCGCCTCCTCGGTAGCTTTTTTGGCATTCTCTTCGGACGTCGCCAGAAGGGCCTTCAAACGATTGATTTCCCGCTCATGTCCGACCTCTCCCTCGACCAGCATCGAAGCCATGGTCACCACCCTCATAAAGGCACTAACATCATGCGACAATGACAGTCGTCGAGCAGGACGATCCATACTCTTGACATGCAGAGTGTCCGCCCTTTGAACCTCTAGCGTTGTTCCCTCGAAATAATTGTGCTTCACAAAACAGGGAGGCATGGTGAACTTGGGTTTGCGAGAGGCGTTGACGGTCAAATCTAACACAGTAGAACCACCATTTTGCTTCTTCAGTTGGGGTGCCGAGGACACACCTAGTGAACCTTGAGTAATCGGTCCCGAGCCCGAACCACTCATAGCGTTGCCCGCCAGCCGGGTCTGAACCATCTTGAGCTTCTTTTTGTTGCTCTGCCTTAATTTCTCCTGGATCTTGTCCAGGGGCTTGGTCATGGAAGCTGCAAAAAGACAAAGAAATATAGTTAGTATCGAGCAGTGCAAAAACGCGAATTATACGACCAAGCCGAAATAAATACCATAAAATTCAGATACTTCCTGCCTGTTTTTACAAGCAAGAAACCTCGTAACATCAATCTAAGTACGCTCCACGGCCGCGCCCCTATCCTTGTCAAACATCTTTTTTCCCTCCCCGTCTAGTATCCAGGTGGGAGTAAAAGACGCCACCAGCTTGTGGAACTCCTCGAAGCTAGCCTCATCGTCCTCGTTCAGCCTGTCCCCGACTTGGACAAACTCGCTCACCGGTGCATCATAGTGAAGGTGATCCCAGGAAAAGGGGAACTTCCAAAGTCTTCGAGGGATCTCCCTCCCTTGTGCATCGAGCTTGGGCACCCCGTCGGCATAAGTTTCGGTCCCCATAAAGCTGATTGACCGGGTCGCCTCCTTGGTCGCCGGTTCGACCAAGAAATAATCATCCTTGAACGAGCGAAAGGACTCAAAATGCGGTTTGAAAATTTTGGTCCGCTGTTTGAACGAAATGAAACCTTTCCGAACACCTCCTCGCTTTACCTGTCGTTGCAGAGAAAACAATCAGAAAAAGAGCGGGAGGGTGGCCCCGGCACCCAGGTGCAAGCACGTTAGTTCAAATGTCCTCATAAAAGCATAAGAGTTGGGGTACAGCTATGAGGGTGCCACCCCCAAGTGGCCCAACATCGAGCAGGTAAGGTCGTTGAATGGAAGCCTGACCCCAGGGTTGTGAAAACATAATTGTGCACTGCGAATTTCCTTCCCCTGAAGTCAGAGTATATCCTGTTGTCACTACCCGGGCATGTCACAATCCAATGTGCGGGGTCTCCCACCAAAGGCAACGGTTCTGTCCGCGGCCGAGCAAAGCTCGAAACCTTATCCAACAGATCTTCCATAACCCATTCCTCAGGCACAGGGACCTCGTTTCCTTCGTCAGAAATTTCTTGAGCATCTGTCGGTCCCCCAGAAGTGGTGGCCGCTTCGCCCACTTCAGTGGCATCAGAATCCTCCGAAGAGCAGTCGGGATCGCTCGGAACGGTAGCTAAGGATCCAGAGTCCTCCCGAGTATCTTCCTCGGACGAAAGATCATACGGATCAACGAGCACTTCTTCACTTGAAAAGTAGAGGAAAGGCGTCAGTGAATTCGATCAAGGCATCAAATCCACCCTTCCACTACCTATCAAGTGAAAGGGCGTGCGACGACCAGGAGACAAGGTCCCTGACCAAAGCCCTAAAAGAATCTACATGCTTAACATGATCGGCCACGCTTGCGTTAGCGAAAGGACTGTGTGATGACCAAATTATTGCCGCTATCCCTAAACCCAAGACTCCGGTTGAACACCAACCGAAGCTACCGGTCGGTGCAAGGCAAGGTTCTTGCGCCAACAATGCTACAGACACGACCTAGACACTCTAAGGGCGATTCACCACCAGAAGGACAACTCGTCACCACAACAACCTAAGAAACTACCTAGATTACTCATTCTATGTTTTAAAACTAGAACATAACCGCATGCATGTCTAAGCAAGGAGAAAGGAAAGCAAAAATGGATAAAAATGCTTACCAGGTGGTTGAGACATGATGATGATGATGATTCTGGAAAAAGGTTGTACCGTGGTCGGGAAGGTAGCCGTGGTGGTCGACAGACGTAGATGGCAACTGGAGAATAGAGAGGGCATCGAGCAGAGAAGCGAAGGCAAAATAGTCTGAAAATGAAAAGACTTCCCCTATTTATAGAGATAGGAACACGTGCGTGTAAGCGTGACCCCTATCCCTAGGCAATTATGACCTATATGCTAGCCCCTAGACTAGCCGTCAGAAGCATTAAATTGGCACAAATTCCAAAACACGTCACCTCATCCTTTCCTCTCCCTCGATACTGACCATCCGGTGAGTTGCTCGACTTTCAAAATTTCTCCTACTTCCCCAGAGGAGACTGTTTTGAGCGGATCAAGTAATATTTTGTCAACATTAAGAGATAATTCTAAGCAACTAGTCACCCTTAAGTCATCGCTCATTCGACCAGAAGCAACGACTTAAGGGGGCTCATGTTCCGGACTGGCCCAATTCTCAGACTTGGGCCCAATCCATCTTCTAGCCCATGACGGCCCAATAACTCTTTGTCACCTGACACATCCTCAGTCTACCCGAAAGTTCCTTCCGATCGGCCATCAGCACCACCAACTACGATTCGCACCCAACAAGGGTCGAACTCCCCAGGATCAATCGAGGAACATTTGCCCGACAAGTCCTTCGCTCGGTATTAACATCATCTGACCTGGGTCTCATCCGAGTAGTCCAAGCGTCACTCCAACGGCTAGTCTCTGGCAGTTACCGATTATTAGGGGATCCACGATCCAGGTCCAATAAAAGGGACCAATAGTTATGTGTTGGGGGTATTATATAAACCCTCTCATTTGAGAGGGTCAGTTATTCAATTTCTTACCCCAAATCTCGTACTTGCTCACTCGTTGCTCGCTCACTGACTTTAGCATTGAAGTGCCTTGCAGGTACACCCCTTTTCTCTCACCACCAACCGTTCTTCATCCACGTTCGACGCCGGCCACATCAGATCCTGATCTCCAGGTACGATCATCATGCATTCCATGTTATTTTTCAATTTATATTCTTGATTTTTTTTTAGAATTTCGTTTCGATTTTAAAATAGAATAATTGTCTCATTTTATAATTTATTTTTATATTTAGTTCAATAGTTATTTTAGATTCTTCTAAAATAGTTTTATTTTAATTTTATTTTAGTTTAGTTTTAATCTTATTTTTAATTATTTTAGTTTATTTTAATTTTATTTAGTTTAGAACTAGTATAATATTTTAATTTTTATTTTAATTTTATTTTTAGTTTAGTGTATGTATTTGTTCAATTTATTATTTCAATTTCAATTTGAGTGATGTTTTATTTAAATTTAGTTTTATTTTGAATTAATTTTAATTTTTAATGTTAATTTTAGTTTGAATTTTAATTAGATATTATTTACTTAGTTTTTAAGAGTAGTTATGTTTAGTTTATTTTTAATATAAGATTTATTTTAATTAGATTCATTGGTTTATTTTATTTTATTTTCTATTATTTATTTGATTTAGTTTATGAATTAATTAAATTAGTTAGGTTATTAGCAATTGGATTCAAAAAGTCTAGTTCCCATTTTGCCTCTACATTTCAATAAGGTAATTGTACCCTGCAAACACAACATGTAATAACACGCCAAACAAGCCACAATATGAATATGAAGCATTGACCAAAAACATTAACACCAAAATGGAGCAAACAGAATCTGCACTCAATAAGAACAACAATCATCAGCCGAAATCGTAGGAAGCAGAGCCAAACACGAATAAAAGACGAAGTCGGATCCGAGACTCAGCGAAACAGAGTCAGTAGCAATTGACACCATGAAAGACATAGTCGCGGCGAGAGAGAGAGAGAGAGAGAGAGAGAGAGAGAGAGAGAGAGAGAGAGAGAGTTCGAAGGAGGGATTCGCAAAAAAAAAGACGGAAAAGCAGAGGAACGTGTTTGAGAGAGCGACTTATACGAAGAAGAAGGAAGAGGAACGATACATTTGATTTATTTCCTGATATTATTCAACTCTCAATTATTCGTTTCATTATTTGTTTTTAATATCATTATTGTTAGTTTAATTATTAGATTAGGTTAATATATCTTTTTCTCTTTTTTTTTGTTTGTATTGTTTGGATCTAGGCTCATTACTTTCTTTTATTTAGTATTTTTACTTTATTTTATTAGTATTAAGTTTAGCATATTTATTTAATTTAGTTTTAATTAGTCTTTAATTTAAATTTAAGATTTTAGTTAGTATAAATTAATTAGGTTTAGTTGGTAATTTAGTTATTATTTATATTTTGATTAGTTAGTAATTTCACTTGTTAGATTTTAATTAGTTAGTTTAATTTTATTTAGATTAACTTTGTTAGTTAGTCATTTTTAAAATATTTTTAGTATAATATAGTAATCACATAAAAAACAATAAAAAAGAGTTTAATTTCATTTATTTTCTTTTGATTTATTTCTCATTCTATTTTATTTCCATATTTTCAAAATTTTCAAAATATTTCTTTGTTAGTTTAAGTTATTTATTTTCTACTTCTAAAAAAAAAAGTTATTTATTTTCTAAGTTTGGTAGTTTAGTTAATTAGTTAGTTATTTCATTTTTAGAATTTTTAATATAATATATAGTATAATATAGTTATAACATATTAATAAACTCACAAAAACATTTAAATTTATTTATTTATCTTCTTTTAGTTTATTAGACTTTTTTTTATTTATTTTAGCTTAGTTTAGTTTATTTTTAGATATTAAAAAATCCCAAAAAAATCTTAGATCGACGTTAGTGTTTTTTCGATTTATTTTAGTTTCAACTTGAGGTAATTCTTACGGCCTCTTTGACGTTTTTTGTTGTTCCCTTTGTCTTGATGACTTCTTATGATTCCATTTATCACAATGTTTTGTCGTGTGTAAACTTGTTCAACTTCGTTCGCTCCTGACGCTTTTGATCTGATCTAAGTGAAAGTGGACGCTTTGTTGACTTACTGTCACTTCGCTTACCGCTCGCTTGTTTCACTTTAGCTTTCTTCCTTTACCACTTTTAGACCTTCATTCTTTCCTTCATAAGAGATGACAATTGATCTCTTCACCTTATAGTCATTTTCTTCACAAGCTTTGTATTCAAGCTTTTCCTTTTTTTTACCCGTAGTTTTCCGAACTACGACACTCTGAATTTCTCATTGCACGAGGGAATACGAAGGCACGCGGTTTATCCTTGGCGAGCACAGTTTTCTTTTTTCACATTCTTTCCTCTTTCACATTTTTATTTTCTTCATCTTTCATTTGTTTCTTTTTCATCATTCACATTTTAGTTCCCATTCAGTTAGCAGACAATTAAGCACAAACATAGATATTACAAGAGGTTCTCGTAGAGTACTACGGATACTTAGGATGCTAGCACCTTCCCTATGTATACCTAATCCTCGTACCTTTGATGTGTGATTGCTTAGCTTTTAGCCTTGTCTTTCAGCTTAACATATTTATTAGGGTTTCTCGATATTTTTCCCTTCCCTTGGATAAATTAAAGTTCGGTAGTGAATATAAATATTTTGCGATACAAGTTAACTTAATAGCTTGTTATTCGATTCTCACCGCGAAAAAAATTATGACTTCACTGGGGACACCCCAAAAGGGTTAAGCCTAACTTGTTTTATTTGTGTTTTTTGTGCTATTATTATTGTTTGCTATTTGTCTGGATTTTTCTGTTTTCAGGGTTTTATGATACATGTGTGGTGAGATAATTCCTAACCCGGACTTGAGTGCTCTTATGATAGGACAATGGTATATTCGAGTAGGATTATAGGGAGTTTAGTCCCTAACAAGCTGAATCGAGAAACCACCACTCAGCGGAGGCCTCCTCGGATGTATTTTTGTTGATCGAGTTCAATCGTGAAAACATTACTATTTTTGACCTGAGAGCCATTAATGTCGAGGACCATAGAACCCATTTACCTCACTTGGCTTTTTTAGGATGTAGTGCGATGACTATGAGGGTGTAAATCCAAAATAGTTGATATGCGATGCTACACTCAGATAAGACTCTCTTGAGAATATTATTGATTATCGAGTTGAGTCGGGAAGTCGGTAATATCCAAAAGATGGGCCAGTGATTCTGGGAACTCTTAGAACCCATTATGCAAGTACTTTACCCCTAGTACACACCTTGTGGTTGGTTCTTTAACCAGACTCCACGCGTGTGATCTCGAACCTTTGATCATGTTACATGTAATTGTATCCTTTGTTGCATGACATTGCATATCATTTGCATCGATTCATGCATACATCCAAGTTGTCTGTAACCTTATTTCTAGTTGTCTCTATCTTTCAGTCATCTGGCAACCGTCAAGCTGATTCTTTGTAGCCGATATAGAACCAGAGCGTACCACAAATGTAAGATGTCAGAACAAGAGGTTCATAATGCTGAGGTCCGAATGAAAATTGAGGAGTTGAAGACGAGTGTGACGAAGCTGACTGAGATGCTTCAAGTTTTGATTGATAGAGGAGAGCCACCTCAGAGGATAATGATCCAAGAGGTTGAAAATGCTATTGTCGAACCTCAGCCTACCCAGTTGCCACCTTCGACTTAGCCGGCGTTTGGTTTGCCGCACAACTACTCTCCAACTCACGTTACTACTTCTATGGTCGGTCAGGCGTCCAGAACCGCTTTTCAAGTTCCTATTTTTACTGAATCTAGACCTGTGGTTCATACTGGCTCGGTTCCCTATGAGCACAATGCTGCTAGTGCTCAAGGTGATAATCTTGAAGATTATATTGAACCTGAAGTAGGTCGTGAGCAATATCGAGCTATTGACAAACGACTAAGGGCTGTAGAGAGTAATGACTTCTTCGACATTGATGCAAGAAACATGTGTTTGGTTTCCAACCTTGTCATGCCATCCAAGTTCAAGATTCCAGAGTTTGAGAAGTACAAGGGGCACACTTGTCCAAAACTCCATTTAACAATGTACTGTCGCAAGATGGTTGCTTACGCCAAGAATGACAAAGGGTTTATTCATTGTTTCCAAGACAGTTTGAGCGGTGCCTCTATGAAATGGTACATGGGAATTGAGAAAGATCGTATCCATAGCTGGACAGATTTGGGAGATGCTCGACTTGAGGTAATTCTTACGGCCTCTTTGATGTTTTTCGATGTTCCCTTTGTCTTGATGACTTATTATGATTCCATTTATCACGATGTTTTGCCGTGTGTAAGCTTGTTTGACTTTGTTTGCTCCTGACGCTTTTGATCCGATCCAAGGGAAAGTGGACGCTTTGTTGACTTACTGTCACTTCGCTTACCGCTCGCTTGTTTCACTTTAGCTTTCTTCCTTTACCACTTTTAGACCCTTCATTATTTCCTTCATAAGAGATGGCAATTGATCTCTTCACCTTAGAGTCATTTTCTTCACAAGCTTTGCATTCAAGCTTTTCCTGCATTGGCTGAAGTTGTTTATTTCATCTGGCAGAATAGGAACAAAATGGCTTTCCAAGGTGGTAGTATTGAGGCGCTGAACAGCCAGCACATTAAGGAAGTTCTCAAAATCCGGCTAAGCATGAATATCAAGCTGGAAGCTTATTGTAATAGGATTAGTTGAGCTTATTGATTGTTTTTGTCGTTGTGTAGTCCGGATCTTCGGATCAGAGTGTATCTTACTGTTTTTTGGCAATAAAATTGTTTATTATTAAAAAAAATATTAATAGTTGAAATATTTGATAAACTAGATGTTGAACATAAAAATTTGGTTTTTCCCATTAAGGTGGCTGGTTGACGGGCTTGACCGTATACTTTATTTATTTATTTATCTCATTTTTTTAATAGATTAATAGGCTTATTTTTACATTTCAATTAGATTTTTCACTTATTTTTTAGAATAATTTTTATAAAACATATTTGTAACAAATTTTACTTCAAAAAATATTACATATATTCTCAAAAAATGTATAAAATAAAATCATCAAGAATTGAAATTATTAGAATTAACTTAAAAAATCGGATTTAAGGTAAAACAAACTGAACGAATAGGTGCGACGGACTTTCGCAGACAACCGAATTTGAAAGCGAACTTTGACTAATGACAGTCTTTAACATGATGGATTTTAATGGATGGCAGACCCAAAAAGACGGGTGCACAGTCCAACACTGCGGGTCACGGCCCGTTTTACCATGCGGTGTTATATAGTAGTAGTATTTAGGCTTAATTCATCTTTTTGTCCTTAATTTATTGTTTCATTTTGGCCCCTCATTTACAAAACGTTACACTATAGTATCTTAAAATGATTTTCTTAGTCAAATTAATTCATTCCGTTAAACTTTTGAAAAGTAACGTTAAATTATGTATAGTTGTCAGTCTATTTATCTTATATGTCTTTTGGATTTGCTTATTTTCAATTTATAATTAAACATGTTATTATTATTATTATTATTTATTATTAAACATGTTCTCTCTTTCTCAAATTTCTTTTACAAAACCCTAAAGCCACTTTCTTCTCTCTATTTTCTCTATTTTGTTATCATACATCCCTTACCCATCCTTCTTCATTATTACTTCATTCGTGGCACAATGGGTTTCACCATACACAATATTCTCTCTCACTCTCTATCGTCTCTCTCATTCTTTCCCATAAAAATTACGCCCCCATTGTCATTTATGCAAAGCTTGTCGTAGGTACTGGACTCACGTAGTACGACGATACTTTCCGTGACATCCTCGTCGAAGGCGGTACCAGAAAAAACGTGAAACGCTCTCGTACAAAATGTTTATTAAAGTTTTGATTTCTTGAGATCTGGGTATGCTACATTTTGTTCTTAATGTTTGGATTTGGTCAGAGATAATGCTGAATTTGTGATTTCTCATTGATTTGTGGGTTTCTTTGTTAGAATTGTGAAATTTCTGTTTGATTTTAGTGTTGTTAGGTTTAGTAGAGTATACAAATGCTAGCTCTATTGAATTAGTTTGTGGGTGTTGAGATTTGGGATGCTAGGGTTCATCATTTGGTTGTGGAAGAGTTGATATGAAATTTGTTGTTTGATCTGACATTGTGTCGTTTGAGGGAAGATTTTGAAGTGATGGCTTCAATTATATAAATTCGATTTATGTAAATTATATAAATTATGTAAATTAATTTGATTTATGTTTTTTTTTAGTTTATTATGTAAATTAATTAATTTGATTTTCATCTTAAATTAAAGATTCATATTATAATTTCTGGATTATTGTAATTTCTTAATGAGTTGTGGTTGAATTTGTTTCAACTTAATAACTTAATTTCTGGAAAAAAAATTAAGTGATGAAACTTTCGCATTCATAATAATTGTTCAAGTGATATAACTTTAGATTCTGTAAATTAATTAATAGTTATTGTAAATTAATTTGCGTTAATTATTGTAAATTAATTTTATGCAAATTAATTAATAGTTATTGTGAATTAGTTTGTAAATTAAATAATTTTTATAATGACTCACCAACGACTTGATTTTAAATAATATTTTATTAATTTATTTGATGACTCAGCATCCACTTGGCACACCTTAGTGACAAATATTAACGGCAAACAGAATCAATAATATGGGACTAACGTAGACTTGATGAATTATGCCTAGTATTTATTACCTTAACTTTCTTCTACAACTTATGGTATCTAATATCTAACTATAAAAATCTTTACCTAATCCTTCTCCATTAAACCCTTCTAATTAAATTTAATTCTAACCTAATTGTAAGGATGATCATGTCTTAATCCAAAATACTTAACTAATATCAATTTCACATTAATTGAATCTGATGTGTCATTGTCATATTTTTCCAAGCTGGGTTTTTTTTCTCTAATTGTTATTATTAGATGAAATAAAAAGTTATACCAAATGTGATGGGATTAATGTTCAGTCGCTGGTTTTCATTGGGCAGCTCAAAAAACCCTTAAAACCTATTTTCACGATCAATGCAAAAGTTGGGAAAAATTTCCATAATTATTATGCCGCACATACCATGGGGAATCTCAAAGAACCCTAAAAGCCTCTTTTGATTCTCCTTGATACAATAAATTATCAACTTATTTATGTAATGGGGTTCAAGAACTTCATCTTCCTAAACACTTCAACGTCTGCATTGCGTGTGAATTTGGTTCAGTTATGGCGCGACCTATTGAGTCCATAAGGGAAATCAATGATTCTAAAGATTTGTGGAAAATTGGTGTTCGTTGCAGACATCTCTGGACTGTTCGAAGTTCTTCAAACAAAGAACATCTTGAACTAATATTGGTTTATTCTAAGATATTGTGTTCTCTATGAGTTGTTTTATGCTTTAATTTTATAACTTAAAGCATAAATAGTTCATAATCTATAACATTTATGATTTTTTATTTGTTTTTTATCAAAAGCTTGATATGATTCAAGCAATTGTTCCATCCCATCTGGTATAACTTTATTTTAATGGAAAATACAATTTTATTTCTATCATGTTTATGCAGAATTTTAAACATTGTTTTAGTAGATAATTTTATTATGTCAATGTAGAATTCTTAACCATGTTTTGTAGAATTTCAATGTTTATGAAATGTTCATACCTAAATGATGGAGAAATTTGTTAAATATTTTATATTCTTATTAGATTATAATTATAATAAATAAAAAATCGTTAAAAGTTATATTGACTATTAGTTTAGTTACGTTTTGGTGAAATTTATAAGCTGGTGGTTACCTTCTAGAAACAAGTATATTTTATAGCTTATAATACATACTATTGTAGGTACAAATATTTTTATAAACAAATATAAATTATAAATATTTTTATAAACGGATACAATATGTATGAGATATGAGTTGTAAACGTGTACCCTTTTATTCTATTAATTAGGATTCTTTAAATGTTAATACAAATTCATTTTTTAACTTAAAAAACATTGAATTATTTATATATGAGTTGTAGATGTTTTTATGGTTGCATATAGCAGGGTCTATTCAATATGTTTTGTAATTATTTAGATTTTTTAGAAAAATGGTTAATAAAACAAAACAAAATCAATATAAATTTTGTAATGTTTTTAAACTTATAATTTTAATTAAACAAAACAAAAACATTAGAAAAAATATATAAATGGTAGTCATGTTTAAAACTTATTGATACAATCATTTTATAAATGGTAATAAGTTACTGTTATTTTTATAAACGAGAATAAATTACAAATAATTTTAAAAACAGGAAAAATTCAACTATTTTTATTTTTAAACAAAAATAAGTTATAAATATTATTTTTTATAAACATGAATAAACTAAAAATATTTTTATAAAGGGGAAATTCAACTATTTATATAATTTTTTATTTATAACGTGAATAATTTAAAAAAAATTTATAAATGGGAAATTCAATTATTTATATAATTATTTTTATAAACGGGTTGAAATTACAAATATTTATATTTTTATAAATCGACACTAAGGCTATGTTTGGATATAGTAAAAAAAAACGGAGCAGAATGGAGCGGAAAGAGGTGGAATGGAGTGGAGCTAAGCGAAATTGAATAAAAATATAATTCCATTGTTTGTGTATTTCAGGACAGAATAGAGCAATTTTATCATTCGGCCCAAATTGGAGGGTATAAAAATTGATGAAATGGGATAGAATGCATTCCATCCGGTTCTGCTCCATTCAATCCATTTTTAATTAATCCAAACAATAGAATTTAAATCCAACTTATCTCACTCCATTTCATCAATCCAAACATAACCTAAGAGTTCGAGACGCTTATAAATGGAAAAAAAGTCTACACGAAATATTTTTATAATGATAATTACTGAAATTGAAAGCATAAACCACAGGTAGACGTGAACATATCTAAAAGATATTAGCGGTAGACTGGTCATTTTAATGTATATTAAATGTTTTGTTTGTTGTTTTATATAATTCAAATTAGAAAAACAGTTGTATGATTTATTATAAATACAAGTTAATATTTAAAAAGTTTGTGCATATTATTAGTATATATTTAAAACTATGTGACTATTTATAGACTATAAAATAAATTTCATAGCTGACAAATGAGATTGAGAAATATGCAATGTGAATCCAGACGTGACACGTGTGATAGCACGTGAAGTTGTTATAAATTTTAGATTTAGACAAAATTGACTAATATCTAAAAAGTAATGTTATTTGAATTGGAAAAATGATTTTATTCAAATTTGTAGTTTTAAAATTAACTCATTTTGATTCAACTTAGTTTTATTAATTCATCTGAATTCACGGGTAGATATAAACGTATCTATGAGAAGCTAATTTTTTTCCTTTTCTAAAATATAACTTTCACAAATTAGTTTTCTTTTCTACATCATCTATATAATTAATTATTATATTAAATTACTTTAAAAATATTTTTTTTCTACTTTATTATACTCTTGAACTTTAATTTTATATCATTTTAGTTTATTCTTTAAATCTCTATAATATAATTTCATTTTTAAAATGGTTTTAATTAATTCCTTTTTTTATATCAATTTTATTTATTCTCCGTATCAATTTTATTTATTCTTTAAATCTCTATAACAATTATTATTATTCAATTTTTTATTTGACTTCATTCTTAGTTATCATTCATAAAAATGCATTATACGGATCGATTTAATAAAATTGAATTTTATGGTATATTCGATAATTTGTTCCAATGAATTTGTAATTTAAATTGTAATTATTTGTAATATAAACGCAATAGAGTTTTTTTGGATAAATAAACTATATGATATTAGATACACTTTATAAAAAGCCGAGATTGAAATAAATGTATGCATTGATAAGTGATTTTCGAAATATAGCGAATGAATACAGACAGGACCCGTGCAATAGCACGGGTATCCCACTAGTTCATTTTAAAAATACATATATTTTCCTCGACATCAATAAAAAGTAAAAACTAATAATAAAAAATAAAGTATATTCTATATACATCAAAGTATTGATGTTTCTTTGTTACTCTCTTTATTTCTATTTATAAGAAAATTTTGACTTTTTAGATTTATTGAATAAATGATGTATTTGAGACTTTTTAGATTCATTGAATAAATGATGTATTTGGACTACATATAGAATAGGTTAGATACATCAATTATTCAATGAACCTAAAAAGTTAAAATTTGCTTATAAATAGGAATGAAGTCTCTAGTTTGATTCTGAGTTTGAGTTTGGTTCTATCATCACCATAGAAAATGGGAAATAATGATCTGAGATGCTTTGAGTTGAACACAGGAGCTAAGATTCCTTCTGTTGGTTTAGGAACTTGGCTCGCTGCTCCCGACGTTGTTTACGATGCTATTTCCACCGCTGTCAATGTTTATTTCTTTCTTACCCGAACTCACTTTTCTTTCTATCTTTTTCATTTTCTTCCATCAAAGTTAGTTTTGGATTAACTTAACATATCGACTATGTTGTTAATGCAGGTTGGATATCGGCATATAGATTGTGCTCAAATTTATGGAAATGAAAAGGAGGTTACTGTTGTTGTGGATAAAAAATTAGTTGTTTAAAATTTGAAAATCTTTAATTGTACATAAGTTTCAAAAATTGTGCTGTTTATAAACTTGATCTAGAGATAAAAGATGTTCTTATGTAGAAATTAGAGTACGTGTTTTTGACCGGGTTCGAGATAAAATGTGTCTTGACCAGTGTTATCAAGTAGTGGCGCTATGACCACTATGGCGAATATACATGACATTTTTTGGACTCGCAACAATGGTAAATATATGGCGATCTTACCGTCGTAATCCGCTATAACGGCACCAGAAAGGTGGCGGTATGGCAGACTTTTGACTGTCGGACATGAAACGCCATCGACAACACCGGTCTTGACACACTGTTTCTGCTTTGATGGTTATGAATGAGTATTGGTGATGGTGGTGGGATATCTGCAAAAACACGAATGAAGCACCGATACTCTAAAATCTATGTCGTATCGTATCCGATACAATGATATGTCGATACACTGCTGATACCTCAACTATAATTACCTCATCACTTTTGTTTTTTCTATTACAAGAATCAAACTTTTACTTTAATTACTTTTCTCTTAACTTTGATAATTTTTTTCTTTTTCTCATAAATCCTTGACCAATTATTATCAAACTTTCCAAACTCAAATCATTTAACTAATGTTTAATTTTAATTTTTTTATATATGTATTTTAAATGTAGCGTATCCTAAATTTTTCAATGACAAATGTATCTCCGTATCAGATACGTATCGTATCTGATACTCGTATCGTGTCTGTGCTTGAAAAACTCTCTAATGCTCAAGTTACCAACAAGGTATTGAGGTGAAAAGTGTGTAAAATTAGAATTTTAGGGCATGTTTTGATAACCAGCGTATTTGTAGATAATAACACAAGTGCTTATCAACAAGAGCTTATGGGAGAATATAATTGAAATATTCTTGCAGTCACTGAGTTTTCTAACTAACAGCTTATTGCATAATTTTAAATGAGCTTATACTACTGAACATTTCAAATACTCTCTCATCTTCTCCATGAGTCAATTACTAATTCAGTAATACTATTGAGAGCATTGTAGTCAAGATCGAGTGATGAATCATAAGATCTTACGAGCCAAGTATGCCTAAGAGTTCTACTATCAGAGAAATATTGTTTTCGTCGCCAGTGTGGTCAAAATCGAACATTTTTAAGCAAGATCATAAAAAAAATGTGGTGCCTTTTTTGAGTATGAATTATAATTTTCATGTTTTTGTGTATTGTGTGTGTATAAATATTTATGAAACTACCATTTTTCCTTTCGGTAGGATGTTCTTGTTGTGATAATAATCCGAGTTTTACATTTTTTAACAAGCCAACAGATCGTACTTAAGATCTCGTGATTGACTACATTGATCCTTGGGCTTTAATTCATCAACAAAAGTTCATTGAAGATATTTGTTCTGTTACTCCCCTAAATGGAATTTTTATATTTTTCCGTCTTCTTCCTTTTGAGATAACATTTCTGTGAAATAAAGTAGGCACTGACACTCAATTGTTGCAATTTTTCTAGATATTAACTTTTTTTGTAAACTTTTATATGTAGATTGGTGATGCCTTGAAGAAATTGTTTGACAATGGAGTAGTTAAGCGCGAAGAGATGTGGATCACTTCCAAGCTATGGTTCGTCTTTTTTATTTCTACTTATCGATATTTGTGTAACTTATTTTGTTGCCAAGGGTATTTATGCAAACACTCACTATGATAGGAATACCGAACACTTGCCAGAAGACGTCCCAAAGGCATTTGATAGAACCTTACGCGATTTGCAGCTCGACTACCTTGACCTCTACCTTGTGTGTAAACGAAAAATGAAACTAATTTCATCTTACATCAGATCCTATTATGTTTGTAATATATCTATGTATTCTTCTAGATTCACTGGCCAGCCAGCATGAAAAATGAACGTCTTACCAAACCTGACATACCAAGCACATGGAAAGCAATGGAAGCACTCTTCGATTCAGGAAATGCTCGAGCTATAGGAGTCAGAAATTTCTCCATGAAGAAGCTTCAGGACCTTTTGGATGTTGCGCGTGTTCCTCCAGCTGTTAACCAAGTGGAATTGCATCCTTTGTTGCAACAACCAAATTTACATGCTTTTTGTAAATCCAAGGGAGTGCATTTATCTGTGAGTTTGCAAATCCAATTCAGAAAATAATTCTTATAATTAACGATATGAAATGTTGATTTGATAATGGACTAATCACCCCAATCAATGTTCTTATTCAGGGTTATTCTCCACTAGGTAAAGGAGTTGGGAGTAATATTCTTAAAAATTCAGTTCTGCACACGACGGCCGAGAAGTTGGGGAAGACTCCGGCCCAAATAGCCCTTAGATGGGGACTACAAATGGGTCACAGTATACTTCCAAAGAGCACAAATACAACACGGATCAAAGAAAACATCGATTTGTTTGATTGGTCTATACCAGAAGATTTGCTAGTCAACTTTAAAGGAGTTGAGCAGGCAAGTCATACAATCTTACGAGTTATGATCACTTTTATATTGTTGGATTCCGAAACATTTTAAACTTTTTTCTGATACTTTTGTTGAACTTTTTCTTTTACAAATGTATGCAGGAAAGAGTAGTTCTGGGAAAACTATTTGTTAGCCAGGCATCTCCTGGGTACAAAACAATTGAAGAACTTTGGGATGGTGAGTAAGAGAAAGTTCCATATGTGTTACTGCATTTCCCCTTTTGAATAAACTTACTTTTTTGTGATCATTGTAATAATTCACTTGAATTTATTTGTATTGAGGATTTGGTCAATTTATTAAGAGATTTGGAATAATTTATATGAATTTATTTATTGACATAAATACTTGTGAGATTATTTATTAGGTCTGAATATAAGATTATATATGCACTATTTCACATAGCAAAATTTGAAGATAATGGAATCAACTTATAATGTATCTTAAATAACTAACAGATCGTTCAGATAAATATCAGTTCATCAACCAAATCAATACTAACATAGATAGATAATCATTTTCCTAACACTAATTTAAACTAACTTACTTTGATAGTATGATTTTCCCCTTGATGAATGTTTCTTGTAACTCATTTAACTAAATCAACTTTGATACTATGATTGTATAATCTATTAGCATATCCAAACACTTATTTGGACTATATTAATCGAATATTCAACCGTCGCATCAAAGTTAATTTAAAAAAAAATAAGTTTTAGGGTTATAGTTAAATGATGTGATAACTGAAGACAGTTAAGTAGCTTATAGTGCAAGCATTGTAACTACTTTTATAACAACCATAACTGACTGCTGAGTTGTTATCATATGCAGTAGGCTATAGTATGTTATGATGTAACTCACATTGTACTATATAAGCTCATCACTTGTTGCAAACTAACTAAGTGAATTGATCATACTTTTTTTCACTTCATCTTCCACTTCTTTCTTGTTTGTTAAAGCTTTGTTCAAGCTATTTCCATGGAGTTCCATGGCTACTTTTATGAATCTTAACATGGTATCTTGAGCCTTTCAATCCATTCCCTTCTTCTTTCGTTATGGCTCCACCCACACGCTCTTCCGATCCGCAACTTGATCAAACTAGTTCTTTCTTTGTTCATCCAAGTGATGGACCTTCTTCTATTACTGTTTCGCCAAAACTTAATGGCACCAACTACCATTCTTGGGCTCGGTCCATGCGTCGTGCTCTTGGTGTCAAGATGAAACTCGAATTCATCGATGGCACAATTGATCCCATCACATATTGCTTCGATCCTCTTTACCATGCATGGAATCATTGCAACATGCTTATTTTATCCTGGATTATCAACTCAGTCTCCGATTCCATCGCTCAATCCATCATCTTCATGGAAAACTCCATTGATGTTTGGACAAATCTTAAAGAACGATTCTCTCAAGGATATTTGGTACGCATTTATGAGTTTATGCTAGAAGTGTATAGCTTGCAACAAGAATCAAAATCTGTTTCTGAATTTTATTCTGCTCTTAAAGTTCTATGGGAAGAACTTGAGGTTTATCTTCCTATCCCTTCTTGTTCATGTCGTGTCAAATGTTCATGCTCAACTATGCGAAATGCTAGAAAAAATCATTTGACTTTATATTCTATTAGATTCTTGACTGGTTTAAACCCTCAATTTGATGTTGTAAAATCCCAAATTCTTTTACTTGATCCATTACCCCCTATGACCAAGATTTTTTTCTATGGTTCTTCAACATGAAAGGCAAAATAATCTTCATCGTGTTGAAGATCCCACATCCCTTGTTAATGCTACTTATTCACATAGATACAAGGGTAAACAACATGCTTCACATTCTTATGGCAGAACCAATAATAGAGTGTGTACTCACTGTGGTAGAACCAACCACACTGTTGAAAATTGTTATGCAAAACATGGATATCCCCCTCTTATGCAAAAGGAGTATCCTAAACATTCATCTACAAATGATCCTGATTCAGAACCTGACCCACAAGCTTCAGATGTTAAGATTGTGTCTCCTCCTATCACCACTGAGCAGTATGATCAACTGATGCAATTGCTCCAACAATCCAACATTTCCCAGCCACCCTCTTCAAATCAGGTTAACTCAGTGAGTAGTACATCAGGTAATCCACAGTTTTCTATTGTGTCTCATTTAATTTCATGTCAGAACTTCTCCTTCGGTTCCTGGATTATTGATTCAGGTGCTAGTGACCACATGTGTGGTTCCCCAAACTGGTTTCACTCTTATGTTGAAATTTCCCCAATTCAAGTTCGTATGCCTACATGCTAATTTTCCATTGCAAAGCATGCCGACACTATTAAATTTTCTGATACACTCATTCTGACAAATGTACTTTATGTTCCATCATTTTCTTTAAATCTCATTTCTGTGTCAAAGTTGTGCCACTCACTTGACTGCACAGTTGCATTTAATGGTTCAAATTGTTTTATTCAGGAAAGGAGCACTCAGAAGATGATTGGTTCTGGTGATAAAGTACAGGATTTGTATTACTTAGTCATGGACAATAAGATAGTATGTAGTTATAGTTCTAGTTCCAATTCCATTTCTTTACCAACTCAAGCCATTTGGCATTTTAGACTAGGCCATGTATCTGGTCAATGTTTGAACACTTTACATTCTGTTTTCCCCTTTATAAAAGTTGATTCAAAATCTATATGTGATGTATGCCATTTTGCTAGACATAAAAAGTTACCTTTTTCAAATAGTACACAAAAAGCTCCACACCCTTTTGATCTTATTCATTTTAACATTTGGGGACCTATTGCTATACCCTCTATCCATGGAAACACTTATTTTCTGACTGCCATAGATGATTGCAATAGATTTACCTGGCTCACACTCATGAAAAACAAAAGTGAGGCTAGATAAAATGTCATTAATTTCATTTCCCTCATCCTTACACAATATAACCATAAAGTTAAAGCCATTAGAACTGATAATGGACCAGAATTCAATGTACCTTCCTTTTAGAATAACCATGGCATTATACATCAGACTAGCTATGTGGAATCTCCTCAACAAAATGGCCATGTTGAGAGAAAACACCAACATATTTTGAATATTGCTCGTGCCCTACTATACCAGTCAAATTTACCTAAACCATTATGGTCTTATGCAGTACTACACGCATCATTCTTCATGAATAGATTACCTACCCCTATCATAGAAAATAAATCTCCCTATTTCATTATGCACAATCAAAATCCTGACATGAATGACCTCAAAGTTTTTGGTTCTTTGGCCTATGCATCTACATTAAAAGCTCACAGAACCAAACTTGCCCCTAGAGCAAGAAAGTGTATTTTTCTTGGCTATAAAGCTGGCATGAAAGGTTCCATTCTTCTAGACATATCTACAAATGAAATTTTTATTTCTATACATATCATTCATCATGAACATGTTTTTCCATACTATTCTCCCATTTCCAAACCCACCTGGACCTATTATACACCAGCTAACTCTAACACACATCATACATTCCCATCTGACACACATCATACATCCCCACCTGAACATGATCCCTTGAACACTTCACAACCACAAAATCCTACCTCTGACCATACACTTACCAACACACCCCCTATTGTTCACACTGAACCTACCACAACCAGACCTGCTAGACAAAAACATACTCCCTCTTATCTACATGACTATGTCTGTAGTTCTTCTACATATTATTCAGGATCATCATCTTCAAGTACTCCATATCCCATTTCTTCATATCATTCTTTTGACCATTTATCTTTTGTTCAAAAATCTTTTGCTTTATCTATTACTAAGTGTGTTGAGCCAAAGACTTACAAAGAAGCCTGTCAGCATGATTGTTGGATTCAGGCTATGAATGTTGAGTTAACAGCTTTATCTGCTAACAATACTTGGAAACTTGTGGCTAAACCCCCTCACATCAAACCTATAGGCAGAAAATGGGTTTATAAGGTTAAACATAAAGTTGATGTCTCAGTTAAAAGGTATAAGGCAAGGTTAGTATCCAAAGGATACAACCAAATAGAAGGTTTGGATTACTTTGATACATTCTCTCTTATGGCAAAACTCACCACAGTCAGAACTCTCATAGCTCTTGCTTCTCTCAAACAGTGGCACATCCATCAAATGGATGTCAATAATGCTTTTTTGCATGGTGACTTGCAGGAGGATGTCTACATGTCTATACCTAATGGTGTTGTGGCTAAGCCAGGGTTTGTTTGCAAACTTCAAAAAAGTTTATATGGTCTTAAGCAAGCAAGTATAAAGTGGTATGAGAAGTTGACTTATCTCTTGTTACAACAAGGATATCATCAGTCAAATTCAGATTATTCCTTATTTACTCTCAAGCATGGATCTGATTTTACTGCCCTCCTTGTTTATGTGGATGACATAATCATCACTGGCCCTTCTCTTCATGAATTTGCTAGAATAAAATCCAACCTTGATCATAACTTCAAAATTAAAGACCTTGGCATTCTTAAGTACTTCTTGGGATTAGAAGAGGCACATTCAAAAGAAGGCATATGCATATCTCAAAGAAAGTACTGTTTAGATCTTCTTGAATCATCAGGGCTCCTTGGTTCCAAACCAGCCTCAACCCCTTTTGATCCTTCTTTGAAGTTACATCAAGACAACACTTCACCTTTTGAAGACATTTCAGCCTATAGGAGGATCATTGGAAAGCTCCTATACTTAAACACCACCAGACCTGACATTACTCTTGCCACACAACAACTCAATCAGTTTTTGAACTCACCTACCATCACTCATTATAAAGCTAATTGCAGGGTGATTAGGTACTTAAAGCAAAACCCTGGGAATGGTCTTATGTTTCCTAGAAGTTCAGAGGCACAAATAAGAGGCTATGTTGATGTAGAATGGGTTGGTTGTCATGATACAAGAAGATCTACAACTGGTTTTCTTTTCTTCCTTGGCAATTCCGTCATCTCTTGGAGAGCTAAGAAACAACCAACTATTTCTAGATCATATTCAGAGGTTGGATATCGTGCGTTATCCAATGCCACTTGTGAATTACAATGGATTTTATACTTGTTGCAGGATCTGAATATTGAAAGCACTAAACAACTTATTCTATATTGTGACTCACAAAGTGCTATTCATATTGCTTCAAACCATGTCTTTCATGAGAGAACAAAACATTTGGAGATTGACCGTCACTTTGTTAGAGAGAAAGTCCAATAAAACATTTTGAAGCTCTTACCAATTTCAACACAAGAGCAACTTGCTGATTTTTTGACAAAACCTTTGGCTCTACCAAAGTTTGAAGCCTCTGTGTCCAAGCTTGGAATGATAGACATATATCGTGGTCAAGCTTGTGGGAGGGTGTTAAATGATGTGATAACTGAAGATAGTTAAGTAGCTTATAATGCAAGAATTGTAACTACTTTTGTAACAACCATAACTGACTGATGAGTTGTTATCATATGCAGTAGGCTATAGTATGTTATGATGCAACTCACATTGTACTATATAAGCTCATCACTTGTTGTAAACTAACTAAGTGAATTGATCATACTTTTTTGCATTTCATCTTCCACTTCTTTCTTGTTTGTTCAAGCTTTGTTCAAGTTATTTCCATGGAGTTCCATGGCTACTTTTATGAATCTTAACAGTTTGTTTGGTTCAATCAAAGGGAATGGAGGTAAGGGGAAGATATTTTAATTACCTAAATGTTTGGTTTAAAATATGAAAGGGGGAGGGAGGGAGAGATTTTATTTTCAAATATGTTTGGTTCATGGGGAAAGAATGTTTATTTTAAAATTAATTTGTTTTTTATCCATGTAAATTATCATAAAAATAAATTTAAACTATTATATAATTCAATAGTAAAATCTAATTAATCAATAAACATTACTCATGAAATATCAAACAATGTAACCAACATCAAATGGTATGATCGCTTTTAATTGACGGAAATGCTCAATATTAACTTTCACAAAATTATACAATTTAAAAATATATCTCATTCTACCATAATGTGAGCATGAAAAGAAAAACAAAAAAAAAAGGTTAGGTTTTGTAAACGAATAAAAGAGAGAAAGAGAAATAAAGAAAAAGAAAGGATAAGAAAATGATGGAGAACGCTCTATTTATTGTCAATTATATTTCTCCTTCAACATTGGATGCCTCTGTACATTATGCTGGTTGTTGAAAAATAGGATACAAACATGTCCTTGTTTGGCCAAAAGTTGTATAAAAGTAAAATTGGCTTATATGCAAATATATTCATTTTTAAAAAAATAATAATTTATAATTTTTAATGCAAAAATGTTAAGTAAAATTACAAAACTACATTTCCTTTATTTAAATGATTAAACTATATTTTTTATTGTTCCTTAATTTTATTTGAGGTTTTAGTTTAGTTCCTTATTTAATAAATGTTACGTGTTAGTCCTTAATAATAGTTTTGTTAGTCAATTTAATCATTTCCATTAAACATTGAGAAAAAATGTTAACTTTGGCACCAAATATTAAGGATCATCTACGAATTGAGTCATCTCCAACAAAATATTGTTTCCAACAACAAAGCCATCAAATATATCCAAAGAAACCACCTCTTTCATAAAGCTAGATAATCCTTCTGCCATAATCACAAAAAAAAGGAGTGAGGGTTGCCCTGTTTTAATCCCCTCTCCATAGCAAATTCCCTCGTTGGACTTTCGTTAACCAAAATGGACAAGTGACAGTTAAAAACAAACGCCTCCATCCACCGCGGCCACCTTAAACTAAAACCCATTTTCCTCATCATGAAGCGAAGAAAGTTCCAGCTTACATAATTGTAATCCTTTTCGAAGTCTACTTTAAAGAGGATACAATCCATATTATCTCTAGTCGCCTTATCAAAAATCTCATTCACACTCACAACTCCATCAAGCAATTGCTGGTCATGGACGAAAGTCGACTGATAATTCAAAATGAGACCTCCAATTACCTTCTTAAGTCTATTAGCCAACATATTCACAACCAACTTATACACACTGCCAACCATACCTATAGGTTTGTATTCTCCTAAGTTCATAGGATTGGCACCTTTAGGAATGAGCGTCAAAATGAAGAAGTCACTGCTTTTGGAAAAATAAAAGCATGAGAGTGAAAGTCTTGCACGAACCGAACGACATCCTCCTTCAAAATCTCCCAATAATTTTTAATAAACACAAAGTTGAATCCGTCTGTTCCCGAGCTTTTTGATCTGTCGCAACTCCAAATCGTATTCTTGATTTCGGTTTCGGTAAAAGGGGCTTCCAAAGATATGCTATCTGCTACATTCAGATTTTTAATAAAATTTCCATCCAATACTAGTCTAAGGTAATCAGGTTTAACATACTTCCTTAAAAAATGATTGAATATGGTTGTGTTCAACTGCTCCTATGAAATTCCTCCTTAATATTCCTTTAATCCAACAAAGATTTTTTTTTTAATATTGAGATCACATTGGATTCTCCAATTCAGCCCGACCTTTTGAAGTAACAGTCTATCCTTTAGCAATAAATTTCTCCATATGCTTCTTCTCTTTTCTAAGGTTTGTTAGCCGACCAAATCACCTCCTAAATCCAACTCAAAATCCTCCTGGTTCAACACTTAAACTTCTTCTACTTTTAAGTCAATCCAACCAAACACACCTCAGCTCCAGATTTTGATCCTCTCTTTTAAAATTTTGAATTTTTCCTTTTGACATAATCGCTTCTACCTTGAATGATGACTTCGTTCCAAGTATTTGCGATGAATTTGAGGAATTCAAGATTGTCAAACCAAATGTTATTCGACTTGAAAGGTTTGTGGCCCCAGTCAATCGAGATGATATTCATCCAAATCAGACAGTGGTCCAAAATATCCCTTTTACCGATTGTTTGATTGTTGATTCCCCATTTATGAACTAAGTTTTTGTTGACTAAAAATATGTGTAGCCTACTCATGCTTTTCCTGTCTCTGCTAAACCAAGAAAATATATTTCCTGTTACTGGAAGGTCGATAAGTTTCATCTTAGAAATAAGAGATTCAAACTTTCGGATTTCAGAATTCTGAGAAGTAGACGACGGACAATTCCTTTCAGACTTATCCAAAATAGGATTGAAGTTGCCTCCCATTATCCACATATTGTCGTTGAACTTGTTTCTAAGAATATGTAACCATCACACATCTTTCTCTTTTAAGACAAACTGCAAGCAAAATAAATATTCACAACATAAAATACGTCACCTTTCCAAACAAGTTTGATGCCCAGAAATCCCTCATTTTGAAAAGAACATAATATTTTGACAATACTCACCTTCCACAAAGTAATAATACCACCAGACAAGCCTTAAGCTCTGCTAAAATATCATTCAATATCACTACAATTCCACAAGCTACTAAAAGTTGAAACCTCCACTTCTTTAAGTTTTGATTCTTGGAGAAGAAAGATGTCAGCTCTCCCTGTAGTAATGATTTTGTTAACCTTGCGCCTCTTGGTGGCATTTACACTCCTTATGATGTTCAAAGATCCAATTATCATTGGACATCCTTTAAAGACACCAACTGCCCATTGAGTCTAGCTCTGTCTAATTTATCCACATATGCTAACCTAGTTTGTGTATCCTTGGAACTATCAAGAGCCACCATTCCTAAAGTAGAAAAAGCATTCCATAGTTTATCTCCTACCTTCGAATCGATATTGTCACAAAACTTCTTGTTGAGGCAAATCACATCATTGTCTGAAGTTTCTTCGCATCACATAATGGTTCATGCGGAGAACAAATTCGAGTCTACTTGATTCTCTGAAGCGTGATTAATCCTTGCCTTTGTGTTATCTGATCTAAATTTTTGAATATTTTACATTTAGTTGTCTACTATCTATCTTTTAAAATTCAATTGCATGAACTTCCAAAATTGTCATTTCCCCCTAAATTATTTACATTAATAAAAGGGTATTTTAGTAATCAACTAATGTTTAATTTTTTTCACTCTCAACTCTTACTACATCATGACAAGTGGCATTCTTTTATCATTCTCCACCAGTTAAATTACAATTAAATATTACATACAATCATTCTCTCTCTTCATTCAAATTTCAAATATCTTTCATATTTTTTCCTACACTTTCTCACTTCCATTTTAATTTTTTTCTCCATTTATTTATTATCACTAAAAATACTAATAACCTATTTTTTTATTTTAATAAAATTAAAATTTCATTTATCTCCCGGGTCATTATCAACATAATATCTATTTTATTTTAATCAGTATTTATCTTAATTTAAGAGACAAAATCTTTTTTATTTATTTCTTCATCTCATAATTTTTTTTCTTTTTATATAATTATTTTTCATTTTACAATTAAGTATATCATATTAAATTTTGCATTTGTATCTAAATATATTTTATACCACATTAAATAATTATTTTATCTCACGGGTCATTATCGCAATAAAATTTTCGTTTTCGTCTTTCTTTATCTCACGAGTCATTTTTTACATTTGTATTTAAAAAAAGGCTTAAATAGTGTTTTAGTCCCTGTAATTTAGCAAGTTTTTGGTTTTCGTCCCTGAAAGTTTTTTTTTTCGGTTTAAGTCCCCATATTTCCAAAACGCTTTGGTTTTAGTCCCTACTGTGAGTTAGACGTTAAAAAAAAGGGATGTGGCAGACGGTGCTTATGTGGCAGGTCGTTTGGCATTTCTCAATAATCCAAGTGGCATTCTCATTTACACATGTGGATTTGTCATTTTCCTATTTATTCTAGAGGGACCAAATCCAAAATATAGAATCACAGTGTGAGTCATGCAGCAGAGTCATGCTTCTTCTTCCTCCCTCCCTCTAATACATAAGAAACAAATTCCTACAATAAATAGCAGCGTGACCACTGTAATTGGAACCACAATTGCAACAATTGTCCCAGACGATATCCCACTACCACCTGCAAAATTCCAAAATGAAGTTATCAAACTTTTGCCACAAAGCTTGCACATATTCTGAAAAAGACTATTATTCAAAACTTAATAGTAGTTATAAGAAATTAATCAAATTACCTCCCAAATTAGAATTAGAGGTGTTTGTTGAAGGAACAATCCCTGGCGGTGCTAAAGACGCCGGTGATGTTGAAGGCGATGGCGATGGAGCAATGTTTGTATAAAAAGGATACAATTCATATCTAATATTACAGCTTGGAAATAAAACTCTTCCTCCTTGTTTTCCACATGCTGTGTTTGAAGGGTTTTTGCTGGGGATTGTGGTGTTGTAGAATTCATTGTTGTTGGTGGCGTTGGAAGATAGTGAAAAAAAAGGGTTTTGAGTTTTGTTTCGTAGGTGCTGTTGGTGTTTGTTTTGTTGCTTGAACAAACTTGGTAGAGGAAAGTGGGGGTGGCTTTAATGGTTGAGGTAAGGAGAAAGGTTGTAAGGAAGAAGAACATGAATTTTGCAGAAATGGTGGAATTCATGGTTATGTTTGTTGTTGTGATTCTATATTTTGGATTTGGTCCCTCTAGAATAAATAGGAAAATGACAAATCCACATGTGTAAATGAGAATGCCACTTGGATTATTGAGAAATGCCAAACGACCTGCCACATAAGCACCGTCTGCCACATCCCTTTTTTTTTTAACGTCTAACTCACAATAGGGACTAAAACCAAAGCGTTTTGGAAATGTGGGGACTTAAACCGAAAAAAAAACTTTCAGGGACGAAAACCAAAAACTTGCTAAATTACAGGGACTAAAACACTATTTAAGCCTAAAAAAAACATTAATTTGTATCTAAATACAGTTTTTACATTTGTCTTTCTTCATCAAAATTTACATTTGTATATAAATACATTTTATATATTTTTCTATTTCACTAGTCACTATAAACACAATACATGTTTTATTTTAACAAATAATTATCTTTTTTTTGTAAGCAAGTGATATATTAATAAACGAGTACAAAGGGTACTCCACCTGAATACAAAAAGTCGAGGTCGAGAACAAAAACTCGCCTAAACACAAAAAAAAGATATTACCTACCAAATTGCGCCTAAGACATGAATAACAAAGGGTCCTTGTCAAAATCATAAGAGGTGCAACTGGGATTAATAATTTCCCCCATCATATTCCACTTCCAAATCGAGTTCTTGATCTTCCAAACAATGTCTAAAACATTCCAACTATGGTTTCCAAAAATGATCTCATTCCGCACCACCCAAATATTCCAACACACCGCTAACCAGATAATACCTTCCTTTCCTTTCGCCAGTTTTTTTATTTACTAAATGCAACCTAGTCCAAAAAGCTACTTTTCAAACTAAATTGAACGGGCTCCGAAAACTCTACCCAATCTGATATTTCCCTCCACACAAAAATAGCCACTCTCCAACGGAGCAATAAGTGATCCAAGGTCTCAAAGGACAAATCACAAAACGCACACACTGATCCCACCGATCCACCTAGAACTCCTCTCTTAGCCAAAGAAACTTTAGTAGGTAATTTGTTCAGAAAATAACGCCAAGCAAAAACCTTGATTTTGAAAGGAGCCAACATCTTCCAAACCAAAACTTGAGCGAAATCATCACAATTTGAAGGACCCAATGGAATTAAAAAAGAAAAAGCCCGTCTATAATAAGAATTTACTGTAAACGAGTCATTATCTTCCAAACTCCACAAAATTATATCTTTAATATCTCTATTAGGGGAGATATTTACAAGTAATTGAGATAAGACATTATTTGCCTTAGCCACAACCGCATCCTGCGTGAAGTTGTGATTTGTTATCACCCCCCTCAACTGTCCCAGGCTGAACCAGAAAAATCACCAGGAAAAACTGCAGCAGATCCTGCCAGTACACCAGAACCCGCCAGCACTGCTGCTAACGACCCTGCAGAATTACGCATTACATCTACTAAAGCAGACCCAGCCGTATCGCCCTCGCTCCTGGACTATAAACTATCTTTTGGACCTCCACCAACACCACCTGCAGAATTATTCAAAAAATATGTGTCATGATTCAAGACTACACCAGAAGTTTCCCAAAGAATAGAGTGATGAGGAACAGAACTGTTGGAAGCTGAATCAACAAGGTTACTATTGACAGAAAGAACATTATGATTTAAAATACCAGTATTTGCTATATGACCCGTATCATGAAAAATTCATGCATCTGAATCAACCCCCAAAACTTCATCATTGTGAAAACTCCAAAAGTCCTTGACTCCCAAATCGCCCCACCGCCAACTACCATCCTTCCATCAGCCCATTGTTGCTACCGAAACCTCCTTCAATTGGGATACCGTATAAAATTCCAGAAATATATGAGATAACTTCCCTTTACCGGTCCAATTTGACATCCAAAAGGAGGAACCATAACCGTCACCAAGAACCACCTTACAATTATCCGTCAAAACATCTTCCGACCAACAATTCCCGCATGAAATTAAATCTTTAAACCATTGCGAAACTGACTTTAATTTGGAAATATCAGCCATATTGTGCCACATCAATAACCTAATATCGCCATATTTAGCCTTTAAAATGTGAAACCAAAGATCGTCTGATCCACCTATAATCCTCCACCTCCATTTGTTTAAAAGAGTTTTGTTAAAAACATCCATCCTTTTCAAATTAAGACCTCCCTTGAAAAGTGGCAAACGTAAATCTTGCCAATTGATCCAATGAATTTTCCAAGTCGTTTTCGTACTACCCCAAAGGAACCTACTTTGAATTCGCATCATTTCCTTCCAAATTTTTACCGGAGCTTTGAAAAACGAGAGATGAAAAATCGATAAACTACTATACACATAATTGATCAAAGTAATTTTACCGCCAAAGGACAAAAGCCTACCTTTCCACACCGAAAGTCTCTTTTCGAATTTGGATATCAAACTCTTCCAAGAACTAATCTGCCTCAGATTCGAACCAATTGGTAAACCAAGAAAAGAGAACTTAAAGGATTATGTCCTACACGAAAGAAAAATGGTTGTGGCTTCAAGAAAGCTACCTCTAACATTGATACCAATAATCTTACTTTTGTGAAAATTTATGCAAAGACCCGATACCAATTCAAAAGCACGAAGCACCGCTTTAATAGCCCAAATGTGCCCCCAACTCCCGTACCCCACCAATAAAGTGTCGTCCGCATATTGTAAAACATCAATGAAACACTTCCGATTAATATCAAAACTGGAGAATTCCCCTATATTGACCACATTCCGAATCAAACCCATCAATCCTTCCGTAACCAAAACGAAAAGAAAAGGAGATAATGGGTCTCCTTGTCTCAAACCTTTTTCAACCACAAACTCCTTAGTAGGGCTACTGTTAACCAAAACAAACATCTTACTAGAAAACACCAAAGGCTCCATCCACCTAATCCACCTCTCTCCAAAATCCATTCTACGCAACATGTACCTAAGAAAATTTCAAGAAACTTTATCATAGGCCTATTCAAAATCTACTTTAAACATAGTGCACTCCCTCTTCTCCTTTAAAGCATAATCTAATAATTCATTAGCCATAAGAACTCCATCTAACAATTGACGACCCCGGTACAAAGGCCGTTTGACACGGGAAAATGATGGAATTAAGAACCAACTTCAATCTCGATGCTAAGAGCTTTGCCAATACCTTGTAAATACATCCCACAAGGAAAATATGCTTATAATCATCAAGAGTCAAATGTTTGTCTCTCTTTGGAATCAACGTCAAAAAAGACGAAACAACCGCTTTAGATAAAATGGCGCTATGATGGAATTCCTAAAAAAACGATGAAATTCATCTTTTAAGAAGAACCAACAATTCTTAATAAACAAGAACATATACCCATCCCGCCCCGGACTTTTAGTGCTCCCACAACTCCAAACCGCTTCCTTGATCTCCTCTTCTGAAAAAGGCGCTTCAAGCATACCTTTCTCCAAGGACGAAATCTTCTTAAAATCCATGCCATCTAGTAAAGGACGATCCTTATCTAGCTCAGTGAATTTCCAAGCAAAATGTGTATGTACCTTTTCTCTAACTCCTTCCACCGTATCAACCAAACCACCCTCCGAATCAAGAGACCCCAAAAAATTCCTCCTCCTCCTCTCTTTAATAATACTATGAAAGAAACGTGAATTGTTATCACCATGATTTAGCCATTTCAACCTTGCCTTTTGGATTAACATATTCTCTTTGATTTTCAAATTCAACCAGAACCGATTATTTTCCTCATTGAGAATGTTGATAATGTCATTCACTTGCGACTCCTCACACCAATCAAGATCTTAATCCCCTTTATTAATCCCCTTAACGCCCAACTCCACCTATAAATCAAACTTCCCGAACACTTCAGAATTCCATCTTCTAAGATCAAATTTGAGCAAACGAAGTTTTTCCTTAATAACAAAATTGCTTCTACCATGAACGTTCTAATTTTTCCACGACTTCTCCACAAAAGGTAAAAAATGTTTGTCACCAAACCATTCATTGTTGAACTTGAAAGGTTTAGGACCCCAATTCGAACTATCCGATATCAACCAAACCGGGCAATGATCCAACACATCTCTCAAACGAATCAACTGCCCAACAATACGCCATCTACTAATCACACTCTCTGAAACAAGAAAGCGGTCAAGCCTACTCATTATCGAACCATCTACACTATACCACGAATATTTATTTCCCTTATACGAAACATCCACCAAATCACAATCAAAGATGAACTCCGAGAATTCCCTCGCCTCCAAACTTCTATCCACCGATAACCTACCTTTCCACTCTCTACAATCAGCAAGCGCATTAAAATCTCCCCCAATGATCCAATCTCCATCTAAAAATCTAGACTTTAAAGTAATCAAGTCGCTCCATATCTCCCTCTTAAGAGCTATATCACACGACGAATATACGTTCACAATATAGTAATAAGCCTCCTTCCATCTAACCTTCAAACCAAGAAAATCATCGCCTTTGAAGCTGCAAATGACAACCACATTGGAATTCCAAAGAGTTATCAAACCTCCAGAAGCACCATTGGAACTAGAAAAAGACCAACCTACCTCGTTGTGCCAAAAATTACAAGCAATACCTTTATTAACATTTTGGAGTTTGGATTCTTGAATCAAAAAATATCCGCTTTACCTTTTGATATAACATGGAAAATCCACTTCCTCTTCAACTGGCTGCCTCCCCCTCTGATATTCAAGGAACTGATATTCATTGATCCTTGACTATCATCTCCACACCTCTGTCTTTACAAGCCCTGTTTCCGTTTTCTAATTCCACCAATTTGGAAACACAATCCAATTTCGACTCTGAAACAACAACTCCAAGATTAACAATAACATCCCATAACTTCCCCCCCACCATTGAAAACATATTTTTCCTCAGTCTAGCATTACTCCTAATGATACAAGAATCTTCAAAATTTAATCCATAGAAATTATTTTTATTCATACTTCCGCTACCTGTTGAAACTTCCGCTGAGGGTGTAACTCTTTGAGAGAACTCCCGCACTGATGAAATAGGGTCTAAAAAAATGGCTTCAAGTTTGAAACATGTTTTTTTCTTTTTCATCCTTTTGATCCTTCTAATTTCCACGAAATCCTTTTGACTTTTATATCTAATTTTTTTCAAATCCATTTTAGAAAGCTCGTGGTCCCCACCCTCCAAAAGAAGAGGGGTGTCTCGTGACCTTTTCTCCTCCTCCACATTAATTATAAAACCATTTTGATTTGATGTCACTGAAAAGTATTTGGCCCCACTACCTACCTAATCAATAACCTTGCCTTTTACTTCTTCTACTCCACCTATCCCCTGTCACGTCTCCTGTATAGTACGCAAGCCACCCTCAAAAAACGTGCCTAAGTTAACTGCTAGAGAAAAGTCAGTAATAGGCAAAAGTAACCCCTCTTTAGCCTTGAATAACGTGTAGTCAAAAGACCCTATATGTTGAGAAGAACTAGGCAAGTCTGAACTCAATAACTCGTTAGCTAAATTTCTGTTTTCGATATTCTTTTTAACCCTCCTATCTCTTTCATCTCCCAATGGCATGTTTCAACCCGAAAAGAACCAAGCGAACCCTGAGTTTCATCAGCCTTCAAGTCTTCATCTTCATCACTAAAAAACTCCATCGAATCATATTTCTCCACAAAGCTTCCAGAATCTGAACCGCTAGAAGACGATCCAGGAACCTCTATGTTGCTTTTCTCCCTTTCTATGGGTAATCTCATAGGCCGGAATGAGTCTTTCTTCAACAATAAATTAAAAATATTTCCAATTATCTATACTTCATACATCTCTTGTAACAAGAAACCTAATGGAACTTTGACCAACATCCTATCCAAATCCATCATATTCCCCTTTGAAGTTTCTTCATCACAACAAATGAAACATCCACAAGAATTTGCTAAAGCTTAAAAAAAGTCTACTCCCTAAACATGGCATGGAACACCATAAATACGAAGCCACATAGCTTTATCCTCATTAATATCTTCTTCCTTCCACTCTCTAATGGAACTAAAATATTGGCTCCACCAAAAACTCGCATCGTTAATGAAATCCTTCAAAGTACCTGATTCTAACTCTTCTAACAAACACATATTTGATCCCAAAGGAGTAACCTTGAGATAAAAGATGCCCTCAATCTCAAAATTCCTTTGGCATATTGTATGGCATTCCTGGTGAATGCGTAAATCCTACATGCACATTCTGTATCTTCTCCTCAAGAATAGGATCTGCCGCATATTTCAAAGAAATATGCCTTGATTTGTGATAAACCACATCAGCTAAAGTTCTTAAAGTTGCATTGTTGTTTGCTATAAAAGTCTGAGTGTTCGTCTTCGTAACTTCTCCCTGTGAAACTCTTACTATACCAACATGTGGCCTGAAGATCAACGACTTTGACTTCCCTGATTTCCTATCAAATCTAGGTGAGTTAGTATGTATCTTCCTTCCGTCGATGACTACATTATCCATCTTAACTCCAAGCAATCGTGTATCCTCCACTTCATAAAATCTCGCAAATCCAAACCATTTACCCAATTTGTTTCTGTTTGGCGAAATCACCACCTCAAAAACGTTTTCGATACAACCGAATAGCACAAACAAATCTCTAGCGTTAATCCTATCCGGAAACTCCGAAATAAAAAACGAAGTAGCCCATTCCATCTCTTCAACTCCTACTTTCCTTCCGCCGAAAAGAAAAACGTCCCATCTCGCAACCTTCCTAATCGTCCGCCTATTCACAACTCTCTTCCACTCCTTAATAGCAGCCAAAAAATAGAGAAAGAGCACTTCTAGAGAGAAGGCATAGTCTCTCTCTCTCTCTCTCTAAAAACATATTTGTATAATGAATTTGAAAGATAAAAATCTTATTATCAAATAATAAATTTTTTTTTCATGTCACGAGTCATTTTTTCTATTTGTAATTTAATACAATTGAATTTATATAATTATTATTCATTTTAAAATTAATAGCTAATTTCAAATTTAAATACTTATATAAATATATTTATAATGTTCCAAATTTACATGTACGTTTAAATATATTTTATACCGTATTAAATAATTTTACCCGTACTTGCACGAATATCTTATTAGTTTTGAAGTTAAAACTTTTGGTTGTGTTGGAAAAGTAGGAAGATAAGAGCAAGAGAAGACAAAATCCTAGTTCAAAGAAGAGAAAATTGGAGAATCAGTGGCTTCAGTTCAGGAAGAAGCTAAAGAGCTTCAATATTTCATCGCCCGTCACATCTCTAAATCATTAAATGATGAACATCCACTTCCCCGATGACATCTCTAAATCATTAAGAGATGCACATTCATTTCTTCAATTTTATACAAACTTTATTTGATGGATCTGTTTTGTTTTGTTGCATTTAGATGAAGATTTGCAGAGAACAATATGAAGAAGAACATAGTCCTCTCAATAAGCGTTTCAATTTAGGGTTTTGTTGCATCTTTCGTTGCGAGTGTAGGCCAGTGGCAAGATAAACTTTATGTTAAAAAATTTCTTGTTGCATCTTTCCATTTTAGATTTTTTGATAATTTTTTTTGTTAAATTTATTGAAATATAAGATACATAAATTATCTTTATCTGTGTTTTTTGTTGATATAAATTTCAGAAACGTGGTCCAATTTGTTTAAAATATAACTTTTAACATTTTAATAAATTAATTTATATTTAAATAAATAAATAAAGATAAAAATGTAATTATAATTAAAATTAAAATGGAACACCTCCTCTCCCCTCCCCTCCAAATTCCTCCAAATCGGAGGGGAGCAAAAAGTGGTTCAGGAGCGATTTTGGTCCCCTCCATCTACCTCCCCTCCCCCTCTTAAAATTTGAACCAAACACATAAACTATTAATTATTATCTCCCCTCCCTTCCACTCCCCTCCATTTACCTCCAACTAAACAAACCCTTAGGGATTATTTTCGACATAATAAAATGTTTTGGGTCGAACTCAATCCTAAATATACAGTAGTGTTAAATTTTTATACAAGGAAACTAGGGGTGTTCATGGGTACGGGCCAACCCGCGAACCCACTCACCCAACCCAACCCAACCCTTATTTTTACCCAACCCAATCATGCACGGGTCCAACCCGAACTAACCCATTCAAACCCATTGGTGTTTGGTTCGGGTAACGGGTTTGAAATTTTAAATCCAAGAACCCGCGAACCCAACCCATTAATATATCTCACACTATTTTTATTTAATTTTATTTATAAATTATCTAGCATAATTCTTAGAATGCATATATTTTTTAATATAATTATAGTTTTTATTAATGGTAAAAACATAAGTCTAAATCAAATTTGAGAGATCAATTTTATCTATTCAAAGATAGATATATCTTACTTTTTATATTATACTCTACACCGTTTGTATATTTTTCTAATTTTTTATTAACCAATAAATTTTATTCAAATTGAATACTAAAAGTTTATGATTTTTTAAATTTTTTTGTAATATAAATAAGTTAATTAAATGATAGATTTTATTTAGAATTTGAAAATTATGTTTAGTAGATGACCCACGAATCCAACCCAACCCAACCCATTGATAAGCGGGTTGGATTGGTTCGGGTATAATCTTGAAATTACGGGTTGAACACTCAACCCAACCCAAAGAATATTGATCGGGTCGGGTATTGGATTTAATCAAATTAGACCCAACCCAACCCGCGAACACCCCTAAAGGAAACTCTACTGTCTATAGTGATTTTCCTCGGTTCAAAGATTTAGTCTCTAGTTTTACTGTGTATTGTGATTCTCTGTGATTTTAAGGATTAGTCTTTAGCTTTACCGCTTATTACGGTCGCGATTTGAAGAATTAGTCTTTATTGTGGTCCTTCATAATTTAAAGAATTAGTAATTAATTTCAATAATTTGAGGATTAATCTTTACATTTGTGTTGATTATATCCGATTAAAAAATTTAGGTTTAACTTATATATTCATATTTATGCATTTTTCTAATAAATTAGCTGGGAACACACAAAGTTTTGGGAAGCGATCTTAGGAGAGTGAAAGCTTCAATTTCAATGTAAGGGGGATTGCTTTACCTATGGGTTACTAGACAACCAGGATTGCGAGGGTTCCTTACCCTCCCATTAACACCATGGGTGTTTTTACTTTCTTCAATTTCCTTGATTTGGAAATATGTTTGGGGCAAATGGGGTTTGGGCAAAATCCTATTGACATTGATAAATAAATATTTTTCCGTGTGTTACTGTGTTTAGCCAAATAATTAGGCAAAACCCTATTGACATCGATAAATAAATATTTTTCTAGTATTTGTATTGTTGTGGTGACCAAATGAGATTTGAGATAAATTCCCTATGATCATTGTATTATGATTTATTATTGATAAACTAATATGAGTTTATGTTGTTGTGATGAATTTGATAATCATTATTTGTGAATATGGGATATTCTGGTATAAGTGTTTTTGGCCAATGTTCTTAATTTCTATAAAATTGAGAGATCGTAAATTTTCCAACAATTTTCCAACAAGTCAGAAAAATTGGGCATTTTGACAAATATAAAAAATCGTAAAAAATTGGGGTTAGGGGCCGAAAATCGACTGGTGAACAGTGTCGCGCGACGGGGCTGTCGGAGCTGAACTGTGTGCGGGATCAACAGAGTCGTGGCGACTGATATAGAAAATATGGTGGTTCTCGCGGAAGCAGTCCACGTCTCTATGGGACTCGAACCCATTCATGAGACCTATCCTCTATGGGACTCGAACACATTTATGAGACCTCCCCTATATAGGGCTCGAACCCATTTATGAAGCTCGAATCATTGGTTTCACATCCCCAATATTCTACTTAACATAAACATCTCAATTGGGATGTGCACGATCAAGAGTTGTTTCCGAGTACGTAATTAGGTTCTAACATTCAACGTGATTGCACTCATTAATCACTAGGTATTCACATTCACCAGGAATTCTCATATTATCAATACATATTCCATGTAAAACTTATTGATTCTCAATTCAAACAACTACTCGTCCATGATACACACCAAGGTACCCTAGTGTCCAAACATTGTCACGTAAGTCATTTTCATAATCTAAATTATCTTTCTAGTTCATTTACCTAGTTACAAATCTAGATTCACCCCACTTTCCATCATAGTTAGTTCAACAATTTTCATTCAAGGCAAAAAACAATTCATAATATAATTCAAGAGTTTATCATTTCTCATCAAAAGACACCATTTGATTAGTTTTCCTATGCTTCAAATCTCCCAACAAACTTTTGCTCAGCGAACCTCAAGCAAACCCCCAACAAGACTAAAATATTTAATAAAATAATAATTTATTAGTTACGGTATATATATTAAAATTATTTAGTTTATTAAATAATATGTTTATAAAATATTTAATATTTCAGTATTTATTAATCTAGTTTCTATACTATTTTATATAATTACAGTATTTTATATAAAATATTTATTAAACTAACTTGTATACTAACTAATATTTCAAATAACAATTAGTTTATTAAATATTTTAATTATTAAATATTTCAACTAATAATTAATTTATTAGCAATATTAATAGTTGAATTAGCAATATTTCAACTATTAGTATTAAATATTTCAACTATTATAATACTTATATATTGAAATAATATTTAAAGACAGTTATTTTTCTAATTAATAAATAGTTCATAAAATAGTTTATTAAAATAGTATATATTAAAATATTTTAATTTTATGAATAGTTTATGAAATATTAAATAGTGCAGTGTTTGAAATAGTTTATAAAATATTTTGTATTAAATAGTGCAGTATTCTAAATATTTAGTCTTTAAATATTATTTTAATATATAAAGTATTTTAACTATCTAATAAACTATTTTATGAACTATTTACTAATTATATTTAAATTAGTCTTTAAACTAGTAAAATAGTTGAAATATTTTATATATTAAATAATTATTGTATTAAATATTTAGTAAACAATGTTGTAATTATTTAATAATATTATTTAATATTACAATTAAAGTTATTTAATAATACTGTAATTGAAATTATTTAATAATATTATAATTATTTTAGTATTAATAATAGTGTAATTCAACTATTAATATTGAAATTATTTATATAGGTTAATATTAGTAATTCAAAAATTAAATTCTCAAAATATTAAATGGTTGAAATATTAATAATTGAAATATTAAATATTTAAATTAATATTAAATAAGTGAAATATTTAATAAATGGATTATTTAATAACTTAAATAATTCTTGTAAGAAATTTAAATAATTGAAATACTAATTAAACTATTTAAGGATATAAAATAATTAAATAATTTAATAAACTATTTAGGTAATTGAATATTAAATAATTTATTAAATACTGAATCACTTACGAAATATATATTCTTGTTGCAAGGTTATAATCAAAATGAATGATTGGTCTAGAAAAATTGTACCATATACCCCTACACTTTGACCTATATCCCTATAAAATTTTCAAAATGTCAAATATAACCCTGATATTATTTTTCTTATTAAATTAATTTTTACCATTCATGTCAGACCGTCAGTGTTCCGAAAAATTTACCCAAAAAGCCATGTTCCGGAAGACTTTAGATATGACTTCCGGTATGTTTTTTTTCCAAATCGGAAGACTTAGGGAAAGTATTCCGGTTTAGTAATTCTTGATCACCGGAAGACTTAGGGGAAGTGTTCCGCTTCAGAATAGAACCAATAAGACTTCCGGTTGCCAAGTTTCCATGTACCGGAACACTTCATGTAAGAGTTCCGGTTTGTATCAAATACACTACCGGAAGACTTATTTGAAGTGTTCCGGTTTTTTTTTTTTTGTAATTTTGTAATTTTCTTTATAATTTGTTATTAAAAATATTTTTATTGTGCAGATGCGAAAATACCTATATACGAAAAAGAACCGATATGTGTGAATACGTCAGATGTTTTTACAACGTCAGAAATATTTGGTACACGAGAGGAGGTGATAAGATGGGTTAAAGACACCGAATTACGAAATAAAGTGATGGTATTATCACTCGTTCAGATACATAAACATGCAAGAGAGGAAGAAGTAACAAAATAATATTTGGTTGTGATAAAGGTGGGAAATACAAGGATATTCATAGTGGAATCGAAAGTGCGATGAAAAAATATGGATGTCCATTTAAGATCAGGTCGACTTCAGCGAAAGATGGATCTGGATGGAAGATTGATGTAAAATGCGGGGTTCATAACCATGATTTACCTGATAGATTAGAAAGTCACTCATTTGTTGGTAGGTTGACAGCGGATCAGAAGCAATATGTTGCTGATTTAACAAAGAGAAAGGTTGCACCTAGAAATATATTGCATTCCTTGCATGAGCAAGATCCAGATTGTGTCACTCAGATCACGCAAATATATAAGCAGAAGAGTATGCTAGAAAAAGAGATAAGAGGTCTTAGAAGTTATATACAACATTTGTTTAAGCTTATTGAGGTTGCAGGTTATGTTTATTGGAGTAGAAAAGGAGACAACTCTGAAGTTATTAAAGATATATTTTGGGCACATCCCGATTCAATTAAGTTGTTGAATATTTTTCCTATTGTGTTAGTTATGGATATCACTTACAAGACAAACAAATATAGGAAACCTTTGTTTGAAATTGTTGGCATGACATCAATCGAGTTTACTTTTGCTGTCGCATTTGCGTATATTGAGTTTGAGCAGACTGAGACTTTTTGTTGGGTGTTAGATAAGCTTAAACAATTGTTTATGAAGAAAGATTTGTTTCCACAAGTGATGATGACAGATAAAAATCTTGCTTTGATGAAAGTCGTTGAGGCTGTGTTTCCAAGGAAGAATAATTTGTTATGTCAGTTTCACATAAACAAAAATGTTGGTGCAAAAAGGAAACTATTGGTGGCTCGTGATATGCTATAGTCAATTGGAAAATTATGGACGGATGTTGTATGGGCTAGTGATGAGGTTGAGTATGCTTAAAATTTAAAAGAACTTGAGCAGGTGTGTGTTGATTGTCCTGGATTTTTTGATTACGTGAACGACACATGGTTGACACCACATAGACAGAGATTTGTTTGCGCATGGATTAATCGAGTCCTACATATGGGTAACACGACGACTAATCAGTATGTTTTGTTTTAGATCCCAAAATTTAATTATTGCATATTTTGTATTTTTCTTAATTATTTTAAATATGTATTATTTTAGGGTTGAGTCTGCTCGTTGGAAGTTGAAGCAAATGTTGGGTAACAGTATTGGTGACATGGTCAAATGTTGGGAGGCCATGAATGACAACTTAAAGATACAAATTGGAAACATTAGAGCTTCTTTTCAAAAGAGCGTCTATGAAGTTGCGCATGCGTATTTAAGTCCATTTTACACATATTTATGTAATTCAGTGTCACGAGTTGCATTAAGGCGTATTTCTGAAGAGTTAACAAGAATTAATTATGTTGGAACGAACAACGACAAATGTCACTGTAATCTTAGAGAAACATATGAATTACCTTGCGCGTGTGAGTTGGCAGGGTATAAAATTAGTGGTATTTTGATACCAATTGACGTTGTGCATGTTCATTGGAGGAAACTAAGTATGAAAATTAAGTTAGAAGAAGACTTAGATGAGGAATCAGATGTGGGTATGAAATGTGCAATGGATGAGTTATAGAAAAGGTATAGGTCACAAAATGTTGTTGGAAGAAGGGAATTACAAAGTATGGTTTATGAACTTGCATTCTCCACAACGACTTCTTTGTTACCACCACCTTAAAAAATAAAAACAAAAGGTGGGGTCAAGAAGAAAGATAAAAAAACCTGTAGGGTATGATGTTTATAGAGACCCTTCCTATCATGAGTATGTTGATCAAGCATCTCAATCTTCACAACAACAATCTCAACAATCACAAAATTCAAAGAAGAAATCTCAATCATCACAACATGTGAAAAAGAAGTTGAAATTATCACAATCTTCACAATCATCTAAGCGGTTCATCCTTCAATTTCCTAATCATATTAGGTCATTTATTGATGATGTAGTCAATGTATTGTCAAATGGTAATTGTGGATTTAGAGTCATTGCTTCATTGCGGGGTTATGGTGAAGATGGTTGGCCAATGGTTCGCCGAGACTTGGAGTTGGAAATTATACATAATGAAAGATCAACTTTATATGTCAATTTATTTGCTGATCGGTTAGCCGAAGTGAGAGATTCTTTGAGGATAGAGGGAAATGGTTCTCAACCACCAAATAAATGGTTGACTCTACTAGATATGGGTTACGTGATTGCGAATCGGTATAATGTGGTACTTGCCTGTTTAGGATTCGAATGCTTGACGTTCTTCCCTATGATAACTACATTTCCACCGAATGTCTCATTTTATTGCATTGAATTTGTAAACTCAAATAATTGGATTCAGGTAAATATTGTTATAACTGGATATTTTTAGTAAATGTTTTGATTAATGTTAAATAATTTTTTGTTTATTTTTGTATCCAGGTTAACATGAAAGAAGGATTTCCATTGCCACCAGTGACAACAGATTGGAAGAACTTACGTTATCCAGCAGCAACATCGTGGATGTTAGGATTTGCAGGACTTCTCCTACATTGGAAAAAACTTATGCCTATATTACCAACACATTATGAATTATAAACTATGTTATTCATTTTAATTCATGAATTATATTATATGTTTGCAACACATTATGAATATTAATCTATGTAATTCAATTTTAATTTCAATTTTTAAGTCTAAAAATTATCAATAACATATAACATAAATAACATTCTACATATAAGTTCAAAAGTTAATACATTAACATAAATATAACTATAAATCCCTGTGAACGAGTAATACGTAAAGCTTCAAACAGATCAGCAAACTGTGTGTCATCCTTTTCAGCCGCAATCTGTTGAAGGTAACTATGAATCAATGTAGACACATGACCCTAGGCAAGATCAGATGGTCCCACATCGTACTCAGGAACAAATGCAAGTCTCAATTCATCATGGCTAGATGGTACCAATCGAGGATGCGAAATACGATAATACCACTCGAGATATCCATCATCTGTCTCAAATGGGATAATGGTTAGTGCTATCGGAAGAATCACCTGCCCAACACTTTGAATGTAACTAATCCACTCAACATCGATATCACCAACCATCGTATAATCAATAGGTGCAGGTGGAATATATCGACGGTATCCAAACTGTCAAAGACACCTGTCAGACATATATGGAACAATAGTGTCACCCCACTTCAAACCGCCCATGTATAGAGAAACCACATCAAATAGATGGTGAACTCTATGATCCTCGAATGGCCGCCATATGACATCAGTAGGGGTTAGCTCATCCAGAATAGGTCGTAACTCATCCACCTTTAACGCACCTTGTTTGTATGTCAATCTCATCGCTCACGGGAGACCACAATTATTAGCTGGTATCCAATTCTCTCCTTTTTCCCCAAGTGTTGGAAAATATTCATGAATCCAGCACTGTTAAAAAAAATTATAACATAATAATTAAATATAGCATAATGAACATAATAAAATTAACATTAGACTTAAAATAAAAACAACCAATAATAAATTGAATTTAAACATATACATGTAAGAGAGTAGGGTAACCACCGAGTTGTTTACAACTGAACATGGACGCATCTTCGAGATACCTATACAAGGTCACCAATGCAGCTGCTCCCCAACTATAGCTTGATAACCCATTCAAGTCCATGGATAGTGCCAAGTATCGTGCCTCAACAAGTGTAAAGGTCTTATCCGCAAAAATCGTGCAACCCACTAACATCATCAAATAACATTTGGTCGCATATACCCACGATGAAGCAGCTATATGCTCTACGAATCGATCATATAACCACTCCAGCTTGTAGTATGAACCACTGCACTCACGGACCTAGAATAATGCCACTCTCTGTGACACTTCTAGGTAGTCAACGACCCACTCAATAGCTTGGTCTTCACTGATATGTTGAGGGCTCCAGAATATCCCCCTGATGGGCAGGTGAAACAAACAAGCAACGTCATCCAGAGTAATCGTTATTTCACCAAATGGCATGTGAAATGAAGATGTCTCTAGATGCCACCTCTCAACAAATGCGGAAACCAAGTTTGTATCTATCTTCGTCAAACCGGTTCTTTGTAGAGAAGCTAAATCGGACCTAGATATCCAAGCCTCCATCTCTGGTGGAAGCTGTTGTGGAACCATATGAGTTAGCTTCAATCCATGCCCTGCAACCTTCAACTCCTTCTTTGCACCTCTCTCCTAAAAACAAATAAAATTAAGCAAATTATACAATACAACATTGAAATTTCAGTTTTTATTCAATACTAAATCATTATAATTTACTTACCTCACTAAATCATAAACGTCTAGCAATATGATGCCCGTACTTAACCAAAACACTAGTATCGTACAGTCCTCCTCGATATCCAACTGGACCTGCTGCTGCTGCAGACGTACCGATATGATCTTCTTGTGTCCTTCTAGCGTATCACCCCGTCCCATAGAGCGAACATGTATCCTACCATCTCTGCCTCATGTGTGTACCACTACAAAAAAAATTAATAAAAAAATGAAAATCGGAAGACTTATATCAAGAGTTTCGGTATGTTAAAATCAAACCGGAAGACTTATATCAAGAGTTTCGGTATGTTAAAATCAAACCGAAACACTTACTTGAAGACTTCCGGGAAGATTTTTTGCAATTTCTAACTTCAGTGCCAAACGCGTGAAAATGAAAAAAAATTACTCTTTTAACTATTTATATGAGAGTATTTTTGTCCAAATTTTTTTGATGTAAGGGTATAAGTCAAAGCGTAGGGGTATACGGTACAATCTTCTTGGTCTAGTGTAAAAAAAGTTATTTGCAATTGAAAACATCTTACAGGAATCAAATGACTATTTTAGTCTATTTAATATTATATTATATTTTAAAATTATTATATTGGTCATTCTAACCTGTGTCTCAGCGGCACGAATTCCAAATATAAAAAAATCATTATGTTCAATTCATTCAATACACACAACATTCTTTAAAGAATTAAATATTTGTGATTCTCATTTATAAAACTCAGATTTCATTTTAAGACATCCTATTATCACTATTATGCTAACCGTGCAATGAAATCTTCATATATATGATAGCCCACATAATATTTTTTTATTTTTGAATTATTTTTTAAAGTCCACGTGTCATTTTTAAATTATGATTTAATTTTTTATTTAATTTTAATTTTTTTCACTTTTTCTTAAATTATTTGTATTAATATATTTTTTTTGAATTATGATTTTATTCAATTATATTTTAATTTTTTTAAAATATTATATTATTTATGATTTTTTTTGGAAGAAATAAGATTATATTATGAATTATTTTGTATAATAATTTTTTGTATTATATTTTTATTTTTATTTTATTTTATTTTTTCAAATTGTTATTTAAACAAATATTTTAATTAGGTCAAGATTAATGTCACAAAAACCCTTAATCATTAGGACTTTTGGCCCATTTACTCTTAATTTTTTTACAAATTATTAAACCATATGAGATTTTACTTTATATACACTTAAGTTTTTTTTTCTAAAAACTATGTGGGACTATATGTGTGTAACTTTTAAATGAATCCTTTCATGTCCATCGTCTTCCTCTCTCAAAGCAGGTTGATGTTAAAGAGTATATTAAAGTAGGTTGTTGATATTATTAAAGCTCTTGACATTATTCCATGACACTATTAACAAAAATGGGTATGTTCTTCTCATTTTTGTAACTTTATTTATATAAAAATGACATACAAAAATGGGTAACAAAAATTTCAAGCATGTATTTTTTTGAATCTACTTAAAATCCGAATCTTATACTTCTTGAGTGTCATGTCTAAACATATTTGTTGCTTTTGTTGTAAAATGGGAGAGTTTCTATACTTGTACAATGAGTGAAAACTAAACATATTTACCATATATGCCAAAAAGAATGACAGTACTTTGAATGATAGTTGCTGCCATTAATATAGTTGCTGCCATAAATAGAAAAACAAATTATGCTAATAGAAAAGAACTATGAAAATTAATCTTAAGATAAGAAATTTGTTCGGGACTGACCTAGTGTTATCTCTAAATTTAGACGCTAACATTAATTAGGTTATTTGGCTTAGAAAAGAGTTTTCTTACTATAAACTAAAAAATGAGATTTTCCGACCTTACTCATCAAAGGGATAAGAGGAGGAGGAATCCACCACCTATAGATTCTACACTTAGAGAAATTATGAGTTTAGAATATTTTCTAAGTATTAGAGGGATTCGACTATGCATGTATTCGACAAAGAGTGACAGTTACCTAAGTCTTGCACGTTCACATATTGTAGGGAAAATGTGTAGTTTTCAATTCAAATACAGGGACAAGTGGCGCAAGATGAAGCTTCTTCAACAAGTAGTGAGACAATTGTCATAATCTTAGAGTATTCTTAGGAAGAAACCGTCAAAAACGATTACTTTGTAATATCTATAAATAGCTTAGGCTAGTGTTAGAATAAGTGTGTGGAAATCATATTGTACTAGTAACTCTGTAACACTCAAAGTATCCGTATGTAGAGAAAAGAGTGCAGTGAGAATGTACGTAATGTAAACACCACCAATTTATCTTCAATTTCAATTTATCTTCAAGTTATTTACTTTTGAAGCCATTTAACTTTCAAGTCTTTTATGTTAAAGCATTTATCTTTCAAAGTCATTTACTCTTCAAGCAATTTACTGCATTTCATTTACAATTCCTGCTCTTTAAGATTCATGTCGTGCGTTTATCTTTTATTTACATTTTCAATCATTTAAACTTCCTTGCTTTTCCTTTATTTTTCATTTACTTTTCATCTACCTTTTCATTTACTTTGAAAGCCCTTTTAAACATTTCTTCACTTTACTTCACTGTTTTACTACCTTCTGAATCCCGTCGAAGGATTCATAACCTTTTTTCCAAAAACATTACGATTTTCAAAACACCTAGCACATGTCCTAGGATCAATCTGGCTGATCCTATGAGTAACTGAAGGTATTTTGGTATCTTCAGAGGACCAGCGATTGTTTACCAATTTTGGGGGTAAACATCTAGCAAGTGCCCTACGCCCAATTAATGCTCAATCCAGTATACGTCTGGACATAAGCCGAATAAGAGATTCACAAAGACATGACCGTTGGAAAATAGAGCCGTTGGGGACTTCCCCATACGCACCCTAACACCTTTCACACGACCAACTTCCCTCCGAAATTGCAGGAAGCAATTACACTCGGTTAAAGGCCACACGCCCGATATCCAATGACATATGCCCTTATAAATACCCTCCTTCTTTAAAGAGCCAGATATTTAATTCTAATCACTCAATTCTTTCTTACGCTTTAGTTTGTCTCTCCTTGAAACTTACTTGTACGACGCCGTATCATCGGCGCTAAGATCCCCGGATTTCGTTATATAATGGTCGCTGGCATGCCGAAAATGGACGTCCACCCACTCCAACGGGAAATGAGCCACTAGCCTTTCCTTACTGTTGACGACCTCCTTATCATAGAACGAGTCCTTGGCCATCTGCGAGCTCGGATGAATGATATAGAAACGGTACTTTAAATCGCGAACAAAATCCAGGTAAACTTTGAAGATCCTGCTTGCCTGCTTCAACGACACCCAACTGTGTCGACCATCCTGAGACATCTTATGGAGATGGAAGATCCTAAAGAACAGACTTACGGTTGAACCTATCTCCAGGTAGCGACACACCAACTAAAAGCCCTTATAAACGCCAGGGAATTTGGGTGCAGTTGAGAAGGCGCAAGCTCAAGATGGGTGAAAACAACCTCCTGGAAGTCCGTAAAGGGCAAGGGGTACCCAACTTCGCGAAATGCGAACTCGTACATAAGAAATTAGGGGGTAGGAAAACGAGAGCATATCCTCTAATCGGGCTTTGGAGGTAATTCCCGCCAGTTCACGGGACCCCCATTTTTCCTCTTCTCGATATGACCTCACACGTCCGAGGCATTCACAACAAATTAAGAAGCTATTTCGAGCGGCTCATCCATGATCCATAGTTTGTCAGCAGCGGGGACGTCCGTGGCTCCCATAGCGTCACCTGAAGGATTGTCCTCAACCCCGTGATCAGGATTCTGGCTCCCTTCACCTGAAAAGCAGAGAAAACATGGTGAATTCAACGATCTCAAATCCACCCTTCCACTGCAAATCAAGTGAAAGTTCGATAATAAGGATCGGGGACATATACCTATATCGGCCCCTTAGCCTAGAAAAGAACTATGGGAACAAACCCGACATGTCGGATACGTCCTCGCTAAAAGCAACTATCCTCAAGCTAAGTAAAAATCTTACCGGGGACAAGTCCATCTACACTACAATTTGCGACGACCTAATGCCCGGTACTAACACTAAATTATTCTAACCAGAATCTAGCATGGATCTAACATCACTCTATTCATTTTCTGAAACCTAACCATAGTTCTTCATGAGATTCATACGCATTTGATGAACATTCATCAAGTTTTCCAGAAATTCATAGGAATTCCCATAAACGTTGAAGATCCTATGAACTTCATGAGAAAACTTATGAATGCTCATCATTCAAACTGCAAATAAAAGGAAGAAGATGAAGATCACCTTGATCCATGACAGAGTCCTTTGAAGTTGATGACCACGATGATGAAGTTTCTGGCGAGAAGTTGCAGAGAGAAGATTTTACAGTGTGATGAAGAGTTCGTGCGAAATGATCAAATGAACTTCTTTTTCCCCTTTTATAATGTCCTAAGCTCGCGTGGGGAAACACAAAGTCCAAGTAATTATTACCTAGGGCTAGCCCCCAGGCGTCGTAAATAAATTACGGTGCACTCAAACACGTGTCATTAAAGCTAAAAACGTTTTATCTTCTCAAAACAAAATATTTTCCTAATGTCTGTATGTCTTCTTCCTATGGATAACTTCCCGCTATACTGATTAGAGCCTGAGGAGGTCACTTGCTCGCAACGTTTTAGATAAAGGTAACATCGATCTAGATCCTCGACACCTTAAGTCACAATCCTCGCTCGAGCATAGCGATTTGAGGGGCTCCTGTTCTGGACTGGCCTAACAAGTGCCCTATGCCCAATTGAGGCCCAATCCAGTATACATCTAGGCATATTCCCAATTAGAGATTAGCGAAGACACGATCGTTGGAAAATAGAGCCATTGGTGTAACACCCCAAATCTACCCGGCGGAAAATCATAATTCAGAGTTTCAAAAATTTCAACAACAAAACAGGATGCTACATTTTTCAACTTTAACAAATTCATTTAAATTCGAAAACATCGATACATAACACTTTCAATCAGGATGAAACCATAACGTCAACTCTCTTATTTTTTTCTTTAAAATAAAGCAACTTTTACACATAAGCAGCGGATTCACAATATTCAACTTTGCATCAGTTAACATCTTATTCAACCTATCAACTTGGTAATAACACATTTCGCATTGAAACAACTTAACTCAACAACAATATAATATAATAACAAAACAACTAAGCGTTCATCCCCCGGGTGTTACGTATCAGAGCGACGACATCGACTTGATTACGAAAGTAAGCAACTCTAAACTGGAATACCTGCACGTTACCAATCAAGGTAACATTCAACAACAGAAAGGGGTGAGATATCGAACCATATAAACAAGAGTATGATAATTAATACGCTAGATAGAATCATACAATTTTCACACTATCCACAACAACGTCTTACTAAACACCCCAAACAACCAACATATTTTATCATCTTAATTCACACATCAACATAATCAATTCCAACTATAACCTTAGCATACACACCTTCATCAACTTCGACGAACGTTTACAACATATTCAACTCCTTCAATATCAGCATAATCGACATTACAAACATAAATATATAAACAACTCAGGCAACATAATCCTATAATCAACTCATCCATCATAATAATATAATCAACTTGGCAACATAATCAACTTATCCAACATAATAATATAATCAACTTAGCAACATAATCAACTTGTCCAACATAATAATATAATCAACTTAGCAACATAATCAACTTGTCCAACATAATAATACAATCAACTTAGAAACATAATCAACTTGTCCAACATAATAATATAATCAACTTAGCATGAACCACTTACTCGACATAATCAACTTAAACCACATAATCCACTTAAGTATACATAAACAACTTATTCATCTTGAGCAACGTGCACGACTTTATCAATGTAGGCAACAAGAACAACTTTATCAACTCGGCAACATAAACAACACAAACAACATAATTAATGCGACACGGAATGTGACTCGACTGTGCATATGCATGTGGTACCATTGGAGTTAAACTCCCAACTTAAAATATACCAGGTTATCGAGGTATCTGCAAGGCATAAGCCTTCAACTTAATAAATTTGACAATCCAGGCCAACGTGGTGAGCATCCGCTCCAACTTAGAAATGCAGGGTATGCCATGATACAACGACTCAACACATCACAACAATCAACTCCAACAACAAACAACAAACAACATCGCAACTTTAATTCAACACTGATTCAACCTTGGCCATAGGCCACAACTTTCAACGTTGGTCATACGACCTTCAACTTGAACATCAACATTGGTCTTACGACCTACAACTTTAATTTCAACGTTGGTCCTTCGACCTTCAACTTAAAAATGCCCATTAATCGGGACAAAGCGACACATTCAACATACAAGAAAAATCCACACATTCAACATATATTTAACAAAATAAACCGACTAAAATTACCTACTAAATATTACTAACCACCTCTTCAATTTTCATTAAATTTCAGACAACTAATTTTTCCGCTTAAATTCACCTGGTCGACTAAACTATCACCGTTGTACATATTACAACTTCAACTAGTCATCCTCACTGCACATCTGTTATATTCCACTTACGGATATTCACCTTTTTCTGCTATTAAATTATACTGTCAGTAAACTAAACCTTGCTGCAAAATCACCTCTGCCTGTTAACTTCATACTCTGTTAAAATGCTCAAAACCTGCTAAACTCACTTTCTGCATTCTATGCTACTAGATCGCTACTGTTACTACTAAACTCCACCGTAGTGTCTTCAATTCATCTACATATTATTCTCATTAATAATTTACTAGTAATGATTTATTAATCCTTACTAGTAATTATTTATTAATCCATTCCTTGCCACATATTTCTAATTTAATAAAATTTCCTCACTCACTAATTCATATTAACCCAAGTGGCCCCCACCCTTCATGCACATGGCCTGTGCCATAAAAATTGAATGGCTTATGCCATGAATTACACGGCCTGTGCCATGGATTTCACGGCCTGGGCCATGGATTACTTCATTTTTATTATTATTATCTTGGTCAAGGCATTTCATAAGTTATCACAAAATAATACTTAATAAAATTATTATATTTTCCTACACCTATAATTAATAAAAGAAACAAAGTTCTCCACTTTGAAAAGGGATGGCATGCGCCATCCCCACCTTCCCTTTTGCATGGCTTGCGCCATGACTTAGAGACAAGGGGGTATGGCCTGCGCCATCCCCCACCACACACATCAATGGCCTGCGCCATGATATACTTCCAATGGGTGGCCTGCGCCACCCTTCCTTGGACAACGGGTGGCCTGCGCCACCCTCTACTTAAGGGTTCCGTCTCCAAATTTCATTTTTTTCTCCACGATTAATTCCAACCACGATCATGCCAATTCGATTATTCTTAGCAATAATAAGTCAGCACAATCAACACACCAAAAATCATCACGGACAATATAGGAATTATAAAATCCCAATCCCGCATAATAACTATCATAATCCCGGTTATATAATTCGAACCCCACCCTTACCTTAATCGGTGGCCGCTTCGAATCTCCGATTGACTTTCCGATTTGGTTTCCGACGGCGACTTCTCATAACCGCTTTCTCCACCTTTCCTCGTTCTCCAATTTTATTCGTTCTAACTTTTCTCAACTTCTATTGATTCCAACTTCCCCTCTTGACTTATTCTCCTCTTTATTTTTCTTTTTATTATAATTATTATTATAATAATTCAATCTTAATTGGGCTTTCTAATCCGCACTCCCACGACTTCTACTATCCACGCCACAACTAGGCCCACTTAAATAAATATTCTCATAATTCCATAATATTAATTCGAATATCATTTCTCCCGACTAATCACCGACTATCAAATAAATCACTTATAAACATCCACGAATTATTCCGATATTTTGGAAACCAACTTAAATCAACTTCGAATACACAAAACATCACAAATCAACACAACGCAATACACTAATATTTAATTAAATGATTAATTAAATAAACGGCCGTTACAATTGGCATATAGTCGTTGGGGACTTCCCCATACGCGCCCTAACACCTTTCACGCGGCCGACTGCCCTCCGAAATTGCAGGAAGCAGTTACGCTCAGTTAAAGGCCATGCGCCCGATATCCACGGGCATATGCCCTTATAAATACCCTCCACCTTTGGAGGACCAGATATTCAATTCTAATCACTTAATTCTTTCTTACGCTTTAGTTTGTCCCGCCTTGAAACATAATTGAGCGTCAGAGTACCTTGTAGGTACACCACCCTCTCCTACAAGCTCCATCACATTCCCAGCTGACGACTACGAGGACTTGTTTAGACTTTCCTGAACAAAACTAAAGAAGGAATCTTTATATCTTCTGAGAAGCAAGTCCATGCATGAATTGATATGTTTCATGGTGTGAGCTTTTCATGTGCGTCTGTTTGGAACCAAAACATCCAAAAATGAAAGTTGCAGAATCAGGAAGCATACCCAGAAATGAAAACATGAAAAATTTCATATCGTTTGTGGTTATATATATATATATATATATATATATATATATATATATATATATATATATATATATATATATATATATATATATATATATATATATATATATATATATATATATATATATATATATATATATATATATATATATATATATATATATATATATATATATATATATACTTTTCAATTGGATTATAAATGATATGATATATGAGCGTGAATATATTACTGGACTTGTGTGTTTCTTTGTGCACAATAAAAATAATTTTTAAAATAATAATTAGAAAAAATATAGTTAAAGTAAAGTAAAAATAATACGAAGAAAAAAACATAAAAATAAATTTAAAATTAAATAAAAATAAAAATAATATAATAACAAAAATTAAATAAAAAATATACGTGGACTTAAAAAATAAAAAATATTATATGGAAAATATTTTAATTCACTCACCATCCAATAAATGTCACATAAGCAGATTCCATTACACAATCAACACAATAGTAATTCTATGATGTGTTTGTTTTAAAGTTATAAAAAATATTCCTGGGAATATGACCATGAGAATGCAACATTCCCATGTTTGATTCAATTTTTAAAAAATTATTTCAGGGCATATATAATTTATTTCCAAGAATTTTTGTTACACCTGACTTTTTTATTTTAATTTCAAGGTTTAAAGGGTGGGAATCCAACATTCCTATGGAAATAAAGTTCAACTAACTATAACTCCCTATTACTACTCACATTTATTTATTTATCTATTTTATTTTTTTATAATTTCTAAATTAAATAAATATTATAAATATTCCAAGGAAATTTAGTTTTTGCCAAACACTTAGATAAGATTATTATTCCAAGTAATAATAATGATGAGAATACAATTGCAAGGAATGTTACTTTCTAACTTGAAACAAACACACCCATAGAGTGTCTCTGAGTTTTATAAGAGGAATCACAAAAATATTTCTTAGGGGTAAATCAAAACACGCTTGTTTGACAGGTAAACACTATTTAACCATTCTTTAAAAAAGTTAATTATTTGTATTTTCAGTGCATTAAATACATATAATGAGAAAAAATATATCTTTTTAATCTCTTAAATAATGCTGAATTTATCATTTTTAACTCTTAACCAGTAGAGGTGGAAATAGGCTGAGCCGAGCTTGCCTTTGTCAAACCAAAGTCTGACCTACCAAAAATACTAAAGCCTAAGTCTAGTCTATAGCCTATCATAGGCTTATTTTTAGACTCGAGCCTGGTCTTTTCTAAGGCCTGGTTAGCCTATATAAAAACCTATTATTTTAGACATATGTAAATAAACAATTAAAATAATGTTTAATTAAATTTGTTTGCATTGTCTTATTTTAACTTATCTATTAACATATGTTTTATGAGACAATTTGTTTAAGATAATTTATGAAAATAACTTATAACATTGTTCATAAAGTGTTTTCATCTTATTTTCATAAGTTCTCTGAGATAATTAATTTTTTATTTATATATTTTAGTTCAAAATAACATGACATAATGATAATAAGAAAATTATTTATATTTACTTAGATATACCAGTTTTTTAACTAAATAGATTTATAAAAAAACCTAGATCTTTTCTATTTAAGAAAAAAACTTGACTTGACTTGAGTCTATATAGACCTAGGCCGTATGTCTCTGTTATCGGTCTGACCTATTTCTAACCAGAATAATCTCGATGGCTAGAATTTAGGTAAATACTATTTAAATAAACATTAAAAAAAGAATTCATACTTAACAAAGAAGTAAGAACAACAATTAAAAACAATGTTGATTAAGGAGCAAACATTGGATAAGGATTATGACTCATTTAAAACACAACATCAAACCTTATTCTTATCTTCTTCCTCTTGGGAAAACGATAAAGTTGAAATTTTAATTTTAACCTTACACAATCCATTCTCATTCATCTACATTTGCAACATAATATTAATAACAACAAATTATTATAAAGTTGAAATTTTTCTCAAACTCTTAACGGCAATCATTCAAACTCATCATTTTCTAGGTATACCCAATTCTCCCAATTTGGGGGAAAAACTTAAGATTCATAAATTGAATCACGTGATTGACTCAAATTCAATTCAATTTTAGGTTAACTAGTTTGTGTTTCAGCAGTTTTTTTTTTCATATCTTCAATAGGTTAAATATGTCAAGATGTGTGAAGAGATTGGGAAAATGTGTTTCTCTGGTTTCGAAAAGGGGTTTATCTACTACATCAAGCATTCAGAAAGATGGTGTTGAGAATGGTGTCAAATCGTTGAACCTTTATTCTGCCATTAATCAAGCTCTTCATATTGCCTTGGATACTGATCCTCGGTGAGTCTCATTCATTCATTCTTTTTCTTCATCCCTAATTTAAGTAAAGTATGAGATTGTTATCTGATCCTGGATTCTAAGGTTTTTGATGTCAATGGAGCTTATTGATTGAAGTCACATTAGCTGTAATTGATAGCAATTTTATGCAATGTCAAAGATTTTGATGTGATTGAGTGCAATTTAAAACCTTGATGACCATGGGTCCCACATCCCATATAGTATAGAGCAAGTGGCCCCTGCAATTTATTTCCACGCTCCAGATATTCAATCTTAGGCACGAGGGGTGGTGTTATTAGTCATACATCTGATAATATATGGACTTTAACATGCATTTATAAGTTGAGACAATTTTATCCTACAGACCGATCTTGTAGGATTGAGTTAGGCTCTATCACATTTCTTAACTTACAAAACTTAGGAACCTAATTCCCCTGCATGTACCTGCTTAATTAATTATGACTATTTCAAACTATTTTGAACTGTTATCTTATGATAATTCTTTGCTCCTTTTCGGTTGGATGTTTTTGTACTCAGAAAAGAAAATTGATATGGGTGATTAAGGGGAAAACAAACACTGGATTTATAATATCTAATCTAATCTAGCATCATTTCAACATATTTTAATTTTTTTTTTTTATGTTTTTGTTTCAAACTTGTTCTTTAATTTTAGATTAGGGGATTCAATTAGGGATGTGGTTGTATAGGTTGATGTTCTATATAGAATTGAATGATGAAGACCACATATTGGGGAAGTAACTCCAAAGTTTCAACGCCCTTCTCCATAACATTGTTCCGAGAATATTGAGTTGTAAACTAAGTTGGCTACTGGAAGCTTTATATATGAGCTCATCAATGGACAAACACTGCAAATGTTTTCATATATTATACATATCAATGGAGCTTAAGCATGTTTGATAGTAATATGAATCTGTCTGTGTTAGTATTGAGTTAGTTTGTGAACTGGTATTTATCTGAATTGTCTGTTACATAGTTCTTTCAGTTGCATTATATGTTGTTTCCATTATCTTCAATTTTTGGTATGTGAAACAGTAAATATATATGTGGATTATTGGTTTCATGTTTGCCAATAAAAATATCATGTGTACATCCTTATATTCTACTCATCTCATGCATTTCATCGCAGTGCTTATGTTTTCGGAGAGGATGTAGGCTTTGGTGGGGTGTTTCGTTGCACCACTGGATTAGCTGATCGATTCGGTAAAAATAGGGTTTTCAATACTCCTCTATGTGAGCAGGTATTTGATTATGCATTTCATGTTTCCTTTGTCAAAAGAAAAATAAATGTCAAAAGAATATTTTCGAGAAGACTGTTTGATATTTTCAAATGCTTTCCAGGGCATCGTTGGCTTTGGCATTGGTCTAGCAGCTATGGTAAGTCTAAGATGTTAAAATAATTTACTTCTTGTTCTAATGTCAAACCTTACTACAATCATATATAATCAAAATTTCTTTTATATATCTGTATTTAAACTTTTTTTTTTTTTTTTTTACATATTAGGGAAACCGAGCCATAGCAGAAATCCAGTTTGCAGATTATATATTTCCTGCTTTCGATCAGGTATGCTCTCTTTGTAAGGCTTTGGTTAGTCTTAGTCAATGCGTCTTTTGATCAGTAATTGACTAATTTTGGTTTCTAGATTGTAAATGAAGCTGCTAAATTCAGATATCGGAGTGGAAACCAATTTAATTGCGGCGGTAAAATTATTTCGTTGCTATAGCTTTGAAGTTTTGGATTTTTTTAAGTTGTGTTAACAACTTTTTCACATTCTTGTAGGTTTAACAATTAGAACCCCTTATGGAGCTGTTGGTCATGGTGGACATTACCACTCTCAATCTCCAGAGGCTTTCTTCTGTCACGTGCCTGGTATCAAAGTATGGTGCTCCCAATATGGATTTCAATCTATTAATTAGAACCTTAAAAATATTTTAGTACTTTTGTTTGCTGTTTCTCTTTTTCAAATAATTAAGCCACTTACAGTGTCGTGTTTGAAAGCTCTATAGACTATAGAAATGTTTAAATTTCTAAGGTAGTGTATCAAGAGTTGAATAAATGTGCATAATAGCTCAATCATCAAATTAGGAAGATCATGGTCCTGATTGAATAAATATCTTAATTAAGCATTCATGTACAACATAGCTTATGAAAATAAGTTGAAAACAGTTTTTGGGTATCTGTTTCCATAAGCTGTCTCAAACAGTTCCGCAAGTGCTTATGCTAGTATATAAACTAAGATAAGTCAGTCCAAACAAGGTTCAAGGGTATATAAGTGGTTTGTGAATAGGAAGTTGCTAGAGTTTGAAGGATTTGACGTAATATTTAAATAATCATAGATTCAAATCAGAATCAAGAATATGTACCTTTAGGATCCATGAGAATCAAGATACAGTGATCGATGAAGAATTAGGATCAGTAGAGAACAGGGAAGAGAGAAACTCCATTTAGTAATTCGCCTTGTATATCATGTTGATTTTTCTTATCTTTGTAATTGATTCATTTTTTCACAAATACCTCATGGGTGTTTTTTGTATAGGTGGTCATTCCTCGTAGTCCAAAGGAAGCGAAAGGGTTATTGTTATCTTGCATACGTGATCCGAATCCTATTGTATTTTTTGAACCAAAGGTTATATATTCTTATTCTACAATAACAACCTTAATGAATTGTATGCACAGAACTAAAATGTGACATTTGCAGTTTCAATTAAGCTATTTGTTGTTTCAGTGGCTTTATCGTTTGGCTGTTGAAGAAGTACCTGAAGATGATTACATGTTGCCATTGTCTGAAGCCGAGGTACACTAAAAGCCCCAAAGAAGAAGATAAAGAAGTTCTGTATAGCATTATTGATTCATTATTGTGTCAATTTTTTACTCTACTTACTCAGGTGATTCGGCAAGGAAGCGATATTACACTTGTTGGATGGGGAGCTCAATTATCTATAATGGAACAAGCTTGTATTGATGCAGAAAAGGTAAGTGACTGCTGCTTTGAAAGAGAAAGTGTTAGGACATGTAATCTGCTTTGCATCATATTTGTGTATCAAAAGTGATTTTTTTAAACAAATTTTATGGCAAAGTTGGACAGCAATTTGAATGGTTAATGCAGTTCATGTATGTGTAGTTAATTACTTTCAGCGGATGGTTAATAAATATGACATGGTGTCTGCAACTCATTAACCATCCATTGAACGCAATTAACCACGGTTTTGAATGTCATGAACCATGATTTTTAGATGTTCAAATATACATGAAATCTTTTAACCATAATTTGTAATTACAGTTTGGTTTTACAGTTTTCTATTTCCATGAGATCACATTATGAGAAATCTAGAATTTTCATCTTTAATGAAATTGTAATTTTACTACGAAATTATGCAGGAGGGAATTTCTTGTGAATTGATAGATCTGAAGACACTAATTCCTTGGGATAAAGAAACAGTGGAGGCGTCAGTAAAGAAGACAGGAAGACTTCTTGTGAGTAAAATAATTTATCGAATAATAACTGAAACCCGGATTTGTATTACCCTACATGACAATTCATTGAATTTACTGTAGATTAGTCATGAAGCTCCTGTGACTGGTGGTTTTGGCGCTGAAATCTCGGCTTCAATTCTTGAACGCTGCTTCTCCAGGGTATGTATTCAAAAATCATTAGTCCAATAATAGTTCAAACCCGCATTATGTTTATGTACATGATTGATTCATTTGAGATGTTTTTATTACCATTGGAATGTGTGGAATTAAATGAAACGATTTTCTTTTGAATCACATGTTATGAAAATATCTCAAAACACATACTTCAATAAAATTGAGACCTGTCTGAAGCTTTTCTTCCTCTTATGCGGTACAGTTAGAGGCTCCTGTAGCAAGAGTTTGTGGTCTAGACACTCCTTTTCCTCTGGTTTTTGAACCCTTCTACATGCCAACCAAGAATAAGGTAAATTCTTCATCTTCATTTTTTTCGGACTCATTTCTCATTTCAAATTACACTCGTGAATGTGGGATTGATGACTGCACGCATTCAAAATTCTTTATACTAAGGAACAGAGGTAGTATCTATATGCCGCACGGTGAAGATGACTTTGACTGATGCAAGATTCACTGTTTTGATCATGCAGATATTAGATGCAATTAAATCAACTGTCAACTACTGATGCCATCGGCACAGTGATCATGCTTGCACTCAGTGATGCATTGGTGTGATGCAAACTGTAAAGATTTAAGAGGAAACTCATTCATGCTGGCTTTTTCTCCAAATGTGAAACAAAACAAGGTCAAGAGAAGAATAATGACCATATAATGTAATAGTAATGAGAAGTGTCTCCATCGTGAATCCTCCTTCAACAAAAGAATTTTCATATGATGAATTATACATTAAATAATAATAATGATGATGATATTTGTATTTTTTTTCATAATTACAAGAGCTTGTAATTTTGTTTTTTTTTAACCCAAAGATGACATGACAAACACTATCATACACTCACACACAACGTAGAAGATCTTGAGTTCGAACTCGGAACACCGCATAAAAATCTAGTCTAACAATGTTGATATTACGGTCCAGTTTGATTATAAGAGCTTGTATTCTATAGGTTTGACTTAAGTAATTTACATATTTGCTAAATTTATCTAATTATTTAGAAGTTGAAATAAAAAGGTCTAGTAAAGGAATATAGAAATTTATATAGAAATACCCCCAAATTTCAACAAAATTCCCTAAATAATTCATTTTTTATATTATTTCTCCATCTAAGGGTCGTCAATTCAATTGAAGACAAGGTTCCAAATAAAATTTGCTATAAATAGTGGTTGTGTGCTCAAGTATTTTCACATCTCTTGTGATATACAAGTAATACTGATATTATGTATATATGCCACTATGAGAAAATGATATTTTAAAAGAGAAGTCTCCGATCGATATGTTGTTCTGCAATAGTTGAAGAGTGAGTTGAATCGGTGGTTAGAGAAAGAAATTGGTGAATGTGAAAAAAATACTTGAGCACAATACCACTATTTATAGCAAACTTCACTTAGAACATTGTCTCTAATTGAATTGACGATCCTTCCTATTCTTAACACAGTCGCCAATTGGTTTGAAGACTGCATGTGATATCTCCATTCCAATTGGCGACACCTCTTAACCTTTTAACCTTTTAACATGATCTCTAATTCATACGACGATTTGAAAAGTGAATTATTTGAAGAATTTTGTTGAAAAACAAGAGTATTTCATTAAAATTTCAGAAATATAAACACTGTTTTGTTTTTAAAAACATCACTTGATATTTTTTTTTAAAATTATCCGTGAATCACGAGGCTATATTTTATTAATTATTATTATTTTTAATTCTCCTAATATTTTATGTTCCACTACTAGACACCATTCAACAACACCACGTTAAAATTTCTAAACAAAGAAAATGATACGATCAACTCAATCATTCGACTCTTGTTGATTTTTTTAATAGAAACAAAACAAAGCTCTTCTCAACTACTCATCATCATCAATAACATAAAAAGACTGATCAGAAACAATGTTGCAAAGATGAACATGATGATGATTCCTCCTTCTCATAGTTTTCAGATTCTACTTACTCTTGGTGTGTTTTTCAGTATGCAGATTTTAACTCACATTGAAGCTTCTTCTAGCTCAAAGGTTGAACATCTTCCTGGTTTTCAAGGACCACTTCCTTTTGAACTCGAAACCGGGTAATCAATCTTAACCATTCCATTTTCTAGTTTAATTTTAGATTATTTCGGAAAATTTGCTGACACTTACATATCGACACCAATAATAATTTGAAAAAATGAATAAACTGAACATACTCAAAGTATCGGTGTCTGACCCTGACACCGTACTATTGAGGTGTATTGTGTGGCAAGTAATGTAGTTGTGTTAAATTTGATAGGTATGTGGGGTTAGGGGAAACAGATGATGACTTGCAAGTGTTCTACTATTTCATCAAGTCAGAGAATAATCCTCAGAAAGACCCTCTTATGCTCTGGTTAACCGGTGGCCCTGGTTGTTCTTCTTTTTCTGGTCTTGCCTATCAAATAGGTAATTTTCATAACACAACTTTACTTTTAGTTTCCCGAATCTTGTTTCGACAGTTTGTTATTTATGTAAACTGTATGCCACAAGTCATTATCGCATTTTACATCGCGCATTTTAGTAGACACCAGTGTTGTGCTTATCAGTAGAATTTATCCTGCTAAAAAAGATCTACTCAAAAACATTCAATTCAATATTAATAGGTCCGTTTGCATTTGAAAAAAAGGAGTACGACGGGAGCGTGCCTAGTTTGGTTTCGAGGCCAGAATCTTGGACTAAGGTGTTGGTTAATATGACCTCAATAATTCAATATTGAATTCATTTACTAATGTTATCGAAAAATGTTCATTCTTTTTGTTTGTTTCTTATCATTATTTCATCACTGGACGGTGATTTTTACCGATTGTAATGTTAATGATCTTTTGGCCAGCTATCCAGCATTATTTTTGTTGATTTACCATTTGGAACTGGTTTCTCGTATGCTAAAAATGTCACTGCTCATCGAAGTGATTGGAAACTAGTTCATCATGTTCATCAATTTCTCAGGAAGGTATGTTCATTACGCGGCACGTTTGTGTATGTCTGTCCGCGCTTTTCTTGAATGAAGACTACAGTTGGTTTCTATCATGACAAAAATTAAACTTGCAATGATTATTTGTATTCGTAGTGGCTGATCAATCACTCTGAATTTCTTTCAAATGACTTCTACATGGGAGCTGATTCATACTCTGGCATTCCTGTCCCGGCCATTCTTCAAGAAATTTCAAATGGTTAGGAATTCTAAATGCCTTAATTTTTATTATGAATTACGAAGTAATGATGAACTGGGATACTTCCTTGGATTAAGAACAAAAAAAGATGATATTTTTCCATTTCTTTGATTAACAGGAAATGAAAAAGGTCTCCAACCGTCGATAAATCTTCAGGTTTCCAACCATAATCTATGTTTGTCTCTTCTATTATCGACGAAAATATAATCAAGAGAGTGATTTCTAAAATTTCAAGTATATGCACTTTGAATCCTAAACCATTTAAATTTTTTTCAGGGATATCTACTAGGAAATCCTATGACAACAAGAAAAGAAATCAATGATCACATTCCATATGCTCATGGAATGGGACTCATTTCCGATGAACTCTTTGCGGTAATATTATTAGGTTTAAATGTACTTTTGACCCCTATTTTATTTGAAATTAGGTTTTAGTCCTCCATTCAAATTCGGGTTTTTGATGTGTTTTTTTTTTTACTAGAACCATGTAATACTTAATTGTCTACCATTATCTTTTCACAACAGTCGCTGCAGAGAAATTGTAAAGGAGAATATATCGATGTAGATTCTAAAAATGAGTTATGTTTAAGAGATCTCCAATCCTTTGATGAGGCAAGTAGTTTATCGTCCGTTAAAACTTTTTATTTTACAATTCTTTTGAGCATATTTATGATTATTTCTTATCTTCAGTGCCTTTCAGGAATTAATACGTTCAACATTTTGGATAGCTATTGTAAAGACGACTCACGTCTATGGAGGAGATCTTTGACTCAAGAGTTGAAGAAACCTCTTAGTTCTCATCTCAAAGTGCCCGAATTAAGTTGCCAAGTAAATCTTTTCATAACTCGTCTAGATTCACACTAGTTTGTTCATAATGTTTCAAATTTGATGTTAGTTTTCATTTTTGTAGATTTATGGTTTTTACCTCGCAACTAAATGGGCTAATGATGATAGTGTTCGCAAGGCACTACATATTCGAGAGGTTTGATATGGTATCTCTATAATCTCATTAAGTTGAATGCATCGACGAAGTCTCATCAAACTAATGGTTGTTATGAATATCTATTTATGGACATAACTTTGAGCTTTGCAGGGAACCATAGGGAAATGGGAACGTTGTTACACAACCGATTTTGAGTTAGATATCGATGATAGCTTTGAGTTTCATGTAAATTTAAGCAAAAAAGGATACCGCTCTTTAATATACAGGTAAAGATTTAATCTCAATTGTCAATAAGAAAATTAATGGTTGATATTTCAACAGTCAGTGATTTATTATGAATATGTTGCTAACATCAACCGTTTATTTTGACAATCGATGTGTTGTTGGCAGTGGTGATCATGATTTAGTGGTTCCTTTTTCATCTACTCAAGCTTGGATAAGGAATTTAAACTACTCCATTGTTGATGATTGGAGATCATGGTTAGTAAATGACCAAGTTGGAGGGTAAGCATGAAACTTCATATCAATATTTTATGAGACAACTTAGACTCGCCGATTCAACTGGTTGAACTAAAAAACGATCAATTTGTTGGTGGGTTTGATTCCAATTGTATCATAATGATTAATGTCATCAAACCGGTACATTTGATCTTAACATGTATCCTGATCTTAGTCTATGATTTTTCTTTCATGCAGATACACAAGGACTTACTCAAATCGAATGACATTTGCAACAGTAAAGGTAAAAAATTACTAACTGAATAACAAATGCTTGAAAAATTTAATTTGTGGAAATATTTAAGTGTATTTGATTGGAATGTGTAGATTTGTTATATCGATTTTGGCTTAATCAATTACAGGGTTCAGGTCATACCGCTCCCGAGTACACTCCTGAGCAATGTTTTGTCATGTTTAGTAGATGGATATCTAATTTACCTTTGTAAACCAACAACTAAGATCTCATAAATATATACTCATTTGTCAAAGATTTTCCTTTTCTAAGAAAAAACTGTCAATATTTGATCATTGTGTAATTAGGAAGGAGGGCAAATATTTATTGCAAATAATCATATGTACTGATTGTTTGATATAATCACATCTTCATTTGTTATATCTGATACTACCTATATAGTACACAATTTTAAGAAAGGTGCATTTTAAAATTATGTAATTGGTTTTATAATTCTTGTGGATGTTACAAATGTAGAAGTAAAAGTGCACAATTACAACAATGTCATTCTACAAACAATTGTCGTTCTTAATCAACAGAGTATTTCTATCTTGGGGTTCCTCTTATTGAATATTGATATTGTCAACTACTTATTTCAGGGATTTCTTAAATGGATTTCTTAATGCACCATATATACTACTAATAGAATATAAGGTCTACTAATTGAATATATTGATTATGTATTTATAACATCAAGTCTTATATGTTATAGCTTTATGATCAAATGTTTCTCCCTCTAAGATTTCCTTACTAGAAGACACCACAAAATTAAACCTCTAACAGGTTCGATAAACGAGCTAAACACCAGGAAAATTTTCTTAAAGGGAGAGGTGGCGACTGAAGCACTCCACCGCGTTATAGGTAGGGGTATTCCACAAAGAAGGCCCGTCACCTTCTTTCTCGCCCTCTTGTTATAGGTAGGGGTATTCCACAAAGAAGGTCCGTCACCTTCTTTCTCGCCCTCTTCTATTACTTGATAAATTCCTAATGGCCCAAAAGAACCCTCACCCCATCCCGAAATCTTGTGAAGGTGAGCCTCACAATTCCTAGATGTTTTCCACTATCATTTCCCTCGATCAATAGTTAAACCCTTGGGGAAGGTCGATGTCAAACCACTCGTTGTTGTGTGGCTTGTATCCGAACCAAACTCTATTTCCTTTTATCAAGAGAGATTTCAGTCATGTCCTCTACAAATAAAAAAAAAACAATGTTAGCACATATAAATCAATAAAAATGATAGTGGAGCAATATGTGTTCTTTCATACTATAAAGATTATCAAGTACTCCTCTACCCTGTTATTGTCTTCACGGTCCCTAGTGATTAAAGTACAAAGGTTTAGGGTCTAAAAGAATTTCAAAATCTGAATCACCTTTTGGTCAAGGGGGAAAGAACACTTGAGTCCATACCTTGTATAAGATGGAAATCTGGCGTCTCTATAGAAGAAAGAATGGGGTGTCTGTTTCCGTGTGGTCAATGTAGCGGTTAAAATCGTAAGTGTAAGTGTTGGAGTACAAATAGAGTTAGGTTTTTGTTATCGATCCACATAGATTGTTTTCTGATATCACTGCCATTCTACAATCGCGTTAGTTTTAAACTCAAAAGTAACAAGGGGGTTTTGGTTTTAGTAACGTTTCGTTTCACTCGCATAACAAATAAAAAGCTAACGGTAAAAATTATCGGGTTTTGAAAGTTTATAAAACACATGCCAATGTTAGGGTTCGACAAGCCCTTTTGCACGGATAGAATCGATCAAGCGGATGAACTCGTTAAAACGATAAACATAATCACAATATCCTCTCAAAATGTTTATTTCTAACACAAATTGTGAGTTTTACCATTTTGATCCATTGATGATCTCTTACTCAATTTATCAAAATAGCAACATTCAAGATCAATACAAGATGAACATCAAGTCTCATAACTATCTCTAGCCTATGTTCTTTGACGGATGAAAAACTTAGGTCAAACATGGAACACATTTCTCAATCATGAAGCACACAAGGAATTTATCATAAAGACAAATTTTTTCACCATATATTTATCATCAAGAGTTCATACAGAATGATCAAAAATTATACATACAAAGGAGAGACTTATCTACATTCTAACCTTGACACAAAAGGAGTTTAGCTAGCCATAACAATGGTAGCTTCCATTTACAAGAAATAGATGAAGAATACAAAGCATCAAAGGCGATTTCTCGACTATTGATGCGTCGAATCTTTGAAAACAAGGAAAAATACCGAGTTTAGGATTTTTGTGCTAAGAAAAAGGGTATGGATCCCAATTTTTTTTGTTCAACCCATTATATAGGGGGTTGAAAAACGTAGAGCTCACTAAGCGAGCTCTCTTTTATTGATCAAACCACCTTTGCTCGCTGTTCTCAATGGTTTTTGACGAACAACCTATGGTTTTCCAATTAACACTAAATTTGTTTACTTGCAAGATCAACCATACAAATCCTAGGACATAAGTGCAATTTTGTCGAAATTATAACTCTAGTAATCTTGTAATTTCACTTTTTATTAGGTTTTTTTATGTATCATTCATATGACTAAGTACAAGAGTAAAGAGGTTGGTGAAAACTTAAAGAAAGTAAATTTTGACAATGCATAAAGTAGATGGAAAATAACAAGTAAATGACTTGTAAATGTAAATGAATGGTAAATAACTTGGAATTTTATTAAACTTGATAAGATAAATTGGTGTTGCACACGTACATTTTCCAGAATAAGACTCTTTTCTCACACACGGGTACTTTGAGTATTTTACAGGAATTTTTGTACAAGATTTTTCACACACACGATTTCTGACAAGAACTACTCTATTTATACATAAACAAGATAACTGTCACTAACGGATAAATCCTACAAATACGACACTTGGCCTTCGGCGTGTCTTCTTTCCACCAAACGCTTCCACGCGTCCTTCTACCAAACATCTCGATCTTTAAATTTTGAATCTCTTCTTTGTGTCGAAACGACGCACCCTTTTAAGTTTGTCAAACTTGTCGAAAAATAGCATAGTTATCTGACTCTGTTGAAACGTCGAAAAACATATTCTTCATCTGGCTTGGAAGAAAGCATCTAAAAACATCCTCTTTGTCTGACTCGGTCGAAATTGATTTCTGAAACATCTTCCCTTTTCTAGTTGAAGTACATCACTTTGACCTTCATCTTCATGGCGTCGAAAAACCCTTGTCTACAAATTGCCCCTAGCAAAGAATTTTCGACTAACTCTGGAGAAAAATAATTTGCTGTCAATGAACCCTTTTCGATGCCACATTGCCTTTATCAATTTGTCATTTCCAAGACTTGATATTCCAACTTCTTAAAAACCTATCATTGCATTTTCTCAAAAGGTCAACTTCAACCCACGTTTCTGACATGACTCCCATCAATTTCCTAAAAGCTAATAAGTCATAGGTGTTTCAACTCCCCTCAGCCTACTCTCTCCATGAAATGTTCGCTACGTGGTCCATGATCAAAAACAAAACTCAACCGTTTTAGTCCCTTTCTCCCTATAAATACCCATTCATCATCTTCTTCAGTTCTTTTACACTTTTTTCCTCTTCATTTTTAAACAGAAACAACAAACCTTTCTTCTAAACTGCACACAACTTAGCTTCAACCAAAATGGCATCATCAAAACCTTCCAGCAGCAAGAAAAACAAAAGCTCAACTCCTCTCCCATACGCTCATAGATTGACTGGGCCAGATACTACAGATAACCAACAATACATCCCAGAACCTCCTAACGAGAAGGAAAAAACAAGAATCTTCAAATCCCAGGTATTAATTCCTATTCTAGTTTCTGGTACTTGCCATGCAATATTAGGTCCTCTCCTTAACCCAGACATAAACCCAGATAGGATGAAATTTTTTTTTTCCTTCTTATCAACATCTTAAACCCATATGTGCTAGGGTTAGGTCAAAACCCTCTGCAAAAAAATCTAAGGAAATAGAACCAAGTACTGACGCAGAACTAAACATATGTTATTTATATAATGCTAGGATATTTAGAGCCTTCCCCAGGTCGAAAGACCTTTCAGACTATCTAGCATGGTTAAGTAAGATTGAAAAAGTTAAGGCACCATTTTGGAAAAAAACTAGGAAATTTCGACCTGATTCAGTTGTCGAAAGTAGGACTTAACATTTGCCCCAACATGTTGCTGGCTTCCTTCTATTTTTGGGATAACACATACAATACTTTCCACCTTCCCTGTGGAATGGTCACCCCGACCATCTTCGACATAGCTGCCATTGCTGGGCTAAGTCCTGTAGGAGTAGATTTCGACCCCACTATCCTGAACCAAGATACCATCGAATTCGACACCAACAAATCCTCCTACTCTGCATTTACAGACCACTACCATCTCAAGATAACTGCTGAAGTCTCTGACAAAGAGCATATAGCCTTTCTGACCTTGTGGTTGTCGAGGTTTATCTTTTGTTCTCGATCTCTCCAGGTAGCCAAACGTTTTATCCCTATAGCTAACCAACTCCTTAAAGGAACAAAACTATGCCTAAGTGAAATGATTCTGGCAAACCTTTACGAATCTTTGAGTGAAAGCGTAAGCTTCCTGAAGACCGTGAAAGAGAAAGGCAACCTTAGCGTGTCAGGGTCAATTTGGCTTTTGCAACTGTGGCTCAATGCCACTTTTGAAGCCTCTCTCCCTGTCAAGAATGACATAGACGAAGATGAAGTAAAGGATATGGCTGTCGAATGGCCTCGCCTGGTACAACTGACTCCATATGAGGAAGGGCTTAGTCTTCACCAATCTTTCACCAGTTATGTCATGACGTTCGGCAAGAGATACAACTTCACTCCCCCTATGGCACCGTTTGCTAGCAAGGTAGTTGGTCCTGAATGGTTTACCAAATAGATGCCTCTGGAAATGCAGAAGGACGAAGATCAATTCCTTGATGTTTGGGAGTCATTCCTAACACCTAGACTCCTCATTTCCCATCATAACATCACCAAATAAAAAATTGCCTTGATTGTCTATCAGCCCAACTTGGTCGCCCGACAGTTTGGATTGATTCAATTGAAGCCAAAATCCATTTCCCCCAAGAAAGGCTCCATCATTTTTTATAACTCCTTCCATACTGAGGAAAAAATCAAATAATTATTGAAGCAATTCACTGATGATTCTCTTGAAATCCACCCAACGGTCTTTCAACCATCTTTCCTTTGTACACATGACAATGCCTTTGACAAATGCCTTTGATCTTGTGTAGGACCGGAAGAAAAAAGGTAAATAAAGGCATATCAAAGAGATACAAAAATTTCAATTTTTTTTTGAAACTATCTATAGGCCAGACAAACTTAGTCGAACCATAAGCGAAGCAGCAATCACCTTAAAGCACAAGTTTACCGAAAAATTGGAAAAGTTGAAACTGCCCTCATATGTTCGACCAGAACTACGATATGAAGTAGCTTTCAACCTCTATCCACCCAAGTTTCCCCCTCTACCTTCTGCTGACTTTGGTGTGGCGTTGAGCCCTCCATTTCCAGATTGGTTTGTTTGTGGGGATTCCATAAAACTGCTTCGACAACAAAGCAAAAAGCCTGTTGAGCATGTGGTTCCGACTAAGTTCACTTTGGACAATTACCAAGGACACCTTCATATTGGAATAGAACATGTTCGCGTGGAAACTCCCATATCTGAAGGTGTTAATGAAAACATCTCTATTTTGACATCCTAACTTTGTATATTTCTTGTATTCATTTCTGACTTTGTTTTGTTTTCTTAGCCACAAGAATTCAGCCCAAGAAAGCAGTTGTCAAGAGTATAACTAACATGATGGAAGAAGACCCACCATTCACTACTAAAAAGACTGTAACAAAGGAACAAACACCTTTTTTCTTAGCTTATTCTTTGTCTTTCAAAACTGAACCATATTTTATTTCTATGTCTAGGTAGGTCCAAAACCACCACCTGTCCCAAAAAGAAAACAAAAAGAAGAAAAAGTTTCCAGTGAAGAATCTGGTGATGAATCACCAGAACCAAGCCAACCTCAGAAAAAGAAGAAACTCACAAAGGTCTCCTCACAAAAATCCAAAGTCAAAACACCTAAAGAAACTCCCCCACATAGCCCAGTTGTGAAAGTGCAAATAAAAGATGCAGAGTGTGGGAAATCTTGTTTTCACACTGAGATCCCTTAGGTAATTCTTTATTTCGACTGTTTACTTTTTTACTTCTTATTATATTTCCTCCTTAATCTTTTAGCCACTTGCAGATCAACCTTGACGAAAGCCCTCAAAAGGACACTACATCAATAAAACAAGATGATTCAATTCACCAAGTTACCAACCCACCACCTTTTTCTTAAAGGAATTCGACGAAGGGATCAGAAATGGAAAGGGAACAATCTCCTGATTCTCCTTAATATTATGATGACCATTATCCTCCTCCTCCTCCTTCTCCAAAATCAGATGCATCCCAAAAAAGTGATTACCTAAATGCTGATGCTGAGGTCGAAGATGAGGATGACAAAAAAGGAGAAACTGCTGGTGAGGATGGCAAGTCAAAATAAAAGGATGCTGGCTTAAACCAGGGACAAAGAAGTCAACCAAATCCCGACTCACTAAAGGGAGGCTCACTATCAACTAGTTCGACAAGTTTCTCTCGTGAAGAAATTAAGAATCTCAAAGTGCATAAACCTTTGGAGTATTTAAGGGCCATACTCAGTGCTCGCCACAACTTCCAAGATTCCTCACAAAGCACTTCGACCACCTCCGAAGCCACTTCTAGTGTGCACTCTCTCAATGCTGTAATGGACTTGTTCAAGGTTTTGGAGGAAAACTCGACCCCTTGCTTCAACTTGAAGAGAATCTTAAAACAGGTGAATGTCCTGGAGTCTCCTGTTGAAGTGAGTAATTTTGTAATGGACCTGACTACTCTAATCGACTTGGCGAGTACTGATCTGAACCGTCTCAAATATTTCTCCAAACAAATATCTAATAAATCTGAAACCCAACTTGCTGAATGGGATGTTGTAGCTGTTTCGACCAACAAAGTCTTAGAGTTGCAGCAACTATCTGAAACTTACACCAAAGAAGTTACTGAATGCGACAACAACATCCAAAAGTGGGAGAAACAAATAGCCACCCTTCAAAAGAAATTTCTCAAGAAAATAAGCGTAAGGAATCTCTTCAATAACCAAATAGAAAGAGATTGATGAAGAATTGAAGGTGGGTGTTCACCACGCCGAAAGGGCCCAAACACTTACTCAAGAAATTAATACTCTTTCGACCAACAGGAGCTTTTGTGACCGTCGACTCCAAATTCAAAATAAATTTGAGGAATTGAAGAGTCTTTTGTTAACATTAAATTTTAATAGGGATAATCTAATGTGTTAGTTTTTTTGTTTTGTTTAGTTTTACTTGGAATTTATTTGTAACGACTTTAATGCCATTTGTTTGGAGAAGTACAATATTTCACCTTATATGCAATTTATTCCTTGGCTATGTTAATTTCTTGAAATATTGTTTTGTACTTTTTCAAGTACTTCCCATTTATCTTTAATATTCTTTCATCCCTTCCTATTTCTTCAATTTCGTATGCGCCGTTCGAAAATTTTCTTAAAACCTAGAAAGGTCTTTCCTACTTAGGAGACCATTTTCCCATTAGTGTATCTTTTCGATCCATAGGAAGAATTACCTTCCACACTAGGTCGCCAACTAAAAGAGTTTTATGTTTCACTTTCTTGTTATAAAACTTTTTGACACTCTTTCTTTTTGCCTCTTCACCAAATCTAGCGCACGCTACCTTTCTTCATCTAGATCAACTAATTAATCCATCATGATACTCCAATATACGTCTGATAGAGTTTCATGATGCCTCTGAATTCAAATCGACTGTAAGTAGATTTCGACTGGTAAGACTGATCATGACCATAAGTCAACCTAAATGGAGTAGAATTTGTAGCTTCTTTAGGAGACGTTCGACAAGCCCACGAAGCTTGATCTAACATCTTATGCCAGTTCCTGGGTTTTTTATCCACATGTTTTTTAATCAAATTAATCACAACTTTATTAGCTGCTTCAACTTGTCCATTCACCTGGGCATAATAAGGCGTCGAAGTAAGGAGTTTAAATCCTACTTCTTTTGCAAATGTTTGCATATTCTTTCTAGTGAAAACAGATCGTTGATTTGTAGTTATTGTCTATGGAATTCCAAATCTATAAATTATATGTCGTCGAATAAATCCAATGATTGATTCTTGATTTACATTCACTAATGGTATAACTTCGATCCACTTAGTGAAATAATCTATTCCAACATAAGCACAAAACTCCTCCATGGAACACAAAATACTCATACATAAAATATAAAGCACAATGATTATCTTTGTGCATAGCCCAATTTTCAGCAAAACTAGGATCAAGAGTGTGCCCAGCTGAAGGCACAAGGCCAGGAGGCACACACCCAGGAGGAGCAGCAACAACAAAAGGTGCAGCCTCAGAGGTGGGAAAGCAAAACCTGATGATATATTCATCATCAATTAGATCTAACTTCACATTCCCTTGTGAGGGAAGTGTGACACCATCTAGTATGCACAAAGCCATAACCAGCCCGTGATGCATGAGTGTGCAAGTAGCTCTAGAACCATGAGGAGTACCACTAATAGCTATCCGTCGAAACTCTGAGAAGATGATCTGAGCCAGGTCGACCATCATGCGTTCCATAATATAGTAGAGGAGAGAGACACCCTCAATAGTGATATCTGAAGTGTAGCTCCTCGGTATCAGGTTGTGCAAGACAACCAACATATAAATCTGAGCATAGTTAGACAATGCTCCTCTTTTAAAATGCAGCGGTGCTCCTGTAGAACTCACCTCAGGAGAGTGGTCTTCAAAACAAATACACTCTTTTTATATGCTGAATGTTCCAATTCCTTCTAGCCCTCATCCTTCCAAAGTCACATAATCCATCATCCGAGTGAGGTTCACAAAGAACCGCATAATCTCCGCCTTCCAAGTCTACGCATACATTCCTATAATACCCATCAGGGCTTAATTGAACGATCCTATCAGCCCATACCGACCTCTTTTCCAAAAGCAAATACCTTTCATGGTGTGCCAGACTCAAGAATCATGCCCTATCAAAGGTAACAGAAGGAGGGCACCTTGAAGAAGATGATGAACCAACTCGACCTCTCTTACTTCTTCCTGACATCTGAAAAACAAAAACAAACAACAAAACACGAGAAAACCGATAAAACTAGTTACTAAAAACAAGTTGAAAAATTCTTACAAATCCTAACAAAACAACAACAATTTGCCCTTGGTACTTAAAACAATTGCAAGAAAAAAGGGAATTTTTCTGCAAATTCCAGGTCTCGCTAAGCGAGCTATGGGAATTGCAGAAAAATTCCCCAACTGTACAGAGGCAAATCCACAATCCTAAACACACCTAATCTCACTCTAAACAACACAATTGCAGAAACAACTACATGCATAAACCCTAATTAACATAAAGTGAAACACATCACAAATTCGTGCCTTAATTCCTCAATTTTTCTACCCTAAGCAACATGCAATCATGAATTTTACTTAATATCAATGGAGGGAGATGGTAGAAGCAATTAGTAAGCAAGAACATGATGAGTTTCTTCAATAAAATCCTAAAACTCCCAAAAATGGGTGTTTTTTTTTTACAAAAACTATGAAAAATTTACAAAACTAAACTTACCTTTGATGATATAAATGGAGGGAAGCTTGGAAATGAGTAGAAGAAGAGAAAAAAGTCTTGAAGCCATGAAGGAGAGGAGAAAAAGTATGACTCTTTTGATTTTTTTTAATAAAATGAATGGAGGAGGCAACCCTAGCCCCTATCCTTCCTTCATACCCCAAACTGGGCAGAGTTTGGCTAGATGGGTCCAATTCAGAAACTTATATTTTTTTTTAAAATTTCGCTCAGCTTGCTAAACAAGCAGGATGGCTCGCTAAGTGAGCAACTTACTGGAAGTAAAGGTCTTTTTTATTCAAATACTCGATGAGCAAGCAAGAGTTTGCTAAGCGAGCTCTGCAACACACAAACACCTTCCAGCAGCTCAAAAATCATTTTTTAGCTTTAAAAACACTCATAAATATCATAACTAACAACTAAAACAGTAAAAACTTACAAAATTTGGGTGCCTCCCAACAAGAGCTTGTTTAACGTCGGATAAGCTCGATGGTCCACGATGATCAACGATCATCGAGGGCAGCAAAATAATTCTCACGATCGAAGCTATTTGAGACGTTGGCCATTAACCGACCAACTATCTTTCTTTTCTAGATCTTCGATCACCACAACTCCATATTCTTTCACTTCCTTAACACGAAATGACCTGGACCATTTAAACTTCAACTTTCTCGGAAAAAGCTTTAACCAGGAGTTGAAGAGTAAAACCAACTGTCCGACTTGTCGCTCCCACCAAATGACACCGGGCCAGACAGGGTACAGACGCGAACGGTCGGCGAAAGAGAGAACATGAAGATGAACTGAAAAGAGTCGCGAACTAGGCATTTTTATCCCGAAGGAAAGGTAATGCTGCATAAACCTAAGAAAAGATGGATACGACGGTCGCGAACCAGAGAAACTGAGAAAGGGGGTTGGTTACAACTTGGGAAGGTATTAACTCCCAGATTGTCCGTCGTACTCGACGGGAACCACGCTTGAAAGTTTGTGTTTAAAGGGGTAGTGTCAGTGCTATCTGTGTTCAAAAGCTGGAAAAAGAATGTACAGGTGTTAGTGCAAAAGAGATGTGAAGTGAAATGCTCAGGAATAAGGCTTTAAAAGAATAATGCTGGAAGAGGGGGAAAGACACAAAGACTTTTGTTCGATAACAGTTAAGTTATGCCTACGTATCCTCTCGTGCAATGAGGAAGTCAGAACACCGTAGTTCGACTCAAAGAGACTGAAAGATAAATTGACTGGTGAACTACTTGCTTGTCTATGCTCAAGTGTATGACCTGTCTGGCTTAGGTGCTAACTGTCTTGCATTAGACGGAAGAAGCGAGTTCTCGTTTGTGAGTGAAGAGGATGAGAAAAGAATCCTGAAGGAGACTATTATTGTTTGTTTTTGATGTTTTCAATCTTTTATTGCTTTTTGTGTTTTTCATAAGTTAATGAGCTTAAGCCTAAACCAAGGGTTAGTAAACTCATCACATCCTCCCTTTGATTAGGGGTAATGAGAATACCTTAAGTATGAAGTAAGCACCTCACACTTAATCACCATGATGTAGGATTAAGACCATTAACCTACTTGTAGTTATTTAGATGTTTTTTAGGTTTTTGTTTAGTGTTAAGTAATGAGTTTAAGCCATAATCAAGGATTTAATGAACTCATTACACCATCCTAATAGAAGGATAATAGATGAGAGGATTTAAGCCGAGGAAGATACCTCAACTTAATCCATGATTAGGGATTAACCTCATGACAAAACAAAACCTTTATTAAAGTGGATTTTAGTTAATGGTAAGATTAAGAAGTGAGTTTTATGGTTTGTAAGACAACTTGAGGGGGACTTGTCCATTAACACTAGGGTTAGTCCTTCTTAACCAATTAAGAAAGAAATAGAACCCTAATGCAAGGCCCAAGTTACAAGCTTATTGTCTTAGTGATTATTAAGATGGATTGATTAAGAGGTTCAAACACATTAAGGGTTTAACACTTAGGATTAAAGTTATACACTCCATCCTAAGAGAAGGATGCAGGCATAATCTTAATCACAAAGCCTTGAAACCTTAAAGGTTTAGTCTCTGATTATGAGATGAGAGGAGAGACACAAAAGAAGACCCAAAGGCAAAACTAATGGGGGAATAATCAAAACCCTAATTGTTATCATGCTTGGGTATTCCTAGGGTTTATGAGGCTTGCAAGAGATCTTCAAGAAAGGCCACCAAGGAAGAAGCAGAAGAAAGAAGGAGAAGCAGAAGAAACAATTTAACTTACTTTCACTTAAGAAAATAAGTTACTTGAAGAAAGAAAGTGAAGGAAGAACATGAATGAGCAAGCTCACTCTAAAGCAAAAGTAAAATGCAGCAATGAATTCATAAGAGAGAGAGAGAGATAAAGAGAAATGAGAAGTGAAGGCAAATTCACTTCTCAAAGTACTTACCACCTGAAAAGTTAGCATAAAGAAATGAAATAAAATGAAAATGAAATGTATGAAAGGATGCAAACCAAAACCAGAAGCATAAATATGATGCAAATGATGCTAAGAGATGATGCAAATGTATGTCAAGAGCTATGGATGATCATACAAGTGATGAGAATGCAAATGAGGCATGAAAGAAGCATGAAAGTACATGAAAGTTCATGGAATGAAATGAATGCATAACATGGCAAATGGATGAAGAAATGATCATGCATGATTCTAATGTGTCCTATGATGTCTTAGAATTCATGTAGATGCAAGAAATGCCATGGCAAGTTCAATTATGAAGCTTATACAATGCAAGTGAAGATGAGAAATTAGGGTTTTCATGCAACATGAGATGCAAAAGTCAAAAACAGAAGCAAATCACAAGATAAAAAATTGAAAATGGACTTAAAGGAACCCTAACCCCATATGATATCACACCCCAAAGGAGAAGACCTAACTCTTAACTCTAAGGAAGTTATGATTTTTCTAAGTTATCTAGGGTTTTAAGGCACCTAAAGGGAAAAAATGCAAATCAAATAAAAAATGCAGAAGAAATTTATGACAAAATAATTCTAGATATTACATGTCAAATAAAGATCAATGCAAAAAGAATCATTGTCATACCATTCATGGTTAGGCAGAAAAGAATTCTTGAAGTTAGGGTTCAAAAATAGGAATTTTATGAACCCTAAATTCAAGAAAATTGTCAAAGATGATTCAAAACCAAAAAGAAATTTGTATGGATGGTATGACAATGTCTCTAAATGTCCTAAGATGCAATGTGATTTTTTTTGGGATTTTTAGAAACCTAAATGATATTTTAATTAATTAATTTCCATTAATTAATTAAAATAAACATTTAAATGTTTTAAAAGTGATATTTAAATGCAAAAAATAAAAATAAAAATATTTTTGGGTTGAGAAATTTATTTGAAGTGGAAATGCAGAATAAAAATATTTTTTGGAATTTTTTAGCTATTTTAAATAAATGTTGTAAAATAAATGAGAAAAAATGAAATAAAAATTAAATAAGACAAAAGTATGCTGATTCAAGGGTTTGTATTGGTTCTGGGGAATTTGTGGTTGACTACGCGCCAGATCCTATGGCCTGAATTCAAACTTAACTAATCTCATTTAATTAATTAAATAAACCAGATTAAATGTTAATGACAAGATCCTGACCACACAACACACGCGGGAAACCTAAATCAAACGGCCTACATTCAAAAGATGTCCTGGCCCTAATTAAGCACAGTAATCACTTTCAGGCCACCGGAGAAGAGCTCCGGTCGTCTTCTTCGATGACCTCCTCCCCTGAAAATCTCAAACTTCCACCCTAGGTTATTTTTGGAGCTCTAAAGCTCCAGATCAAACCCTCTCATCTTCCTAAACACGAATATAACCTCAAAACATATTTATGATGGCTTACAAACAAGATTCGAAGAAAAGATCAAAAATGGTAAAAATTTCAGAGGTTCAGTAAATACTCATTTCTTCACCATTTTCAAAAATACAAAGCTCAGAATGATCCGTGAAACATGCTCTTTCACATTGAAACTTAAAATAGGAGTTCTGGAAAAATGATTTGAGATGACTACCTGAGATGAAGCTTTCCAAACTAGAGCTTTCTGGCCACTTACTTTGTGCAAAATGACTCCCTTTGACCTCCTGATGAAGCTTTGATGCTTGGAAGGCCTTGAGAGTGGCTGGTTTATGAGATTACACTTCTAAATGGCCAAGAATCCTGTTTTGGTTGTGGGGTGTTTTTGGCTGTTTTAATGGTTGCTTTGTGTTCAGTTTATGATTTTGAGATGAATTGTGAAATTGGTTTGAAGATTGAGTGAATATTCAGTGAGTTTCGAAGGAAAATGCAAGAGGGATGATTTTGTGGAATGCTGAGTTCTTGGAGGTTTTTTGCTTGTGTGTGTTATGAAAATGAATCCTTGGAGCATGCGTGTAAGGTCTGGATTGGGCAGAGAGTGGGTGGTGGACTGTGGTGATTGGTATGGGCTTCTTGCCAAAAAGTCAAAAGTTTTGTACTTGAGGTATGGGCAATAGTGTAGCTGGCTCATTGGCTTGTCCACGTGCAGCTGAGATCAAGGATGTCCATAGAATCAGTCTTGAGGCAATTCAGCAAGTGGGAGCAATGTTATGGGACCTTTTGCAATTATGTGAAGTTTTGGCCCCTTTGTAATTGCTTGATGTTCAAGGCATGGAATGATACAATTCTTTGGGCAATTCTGATTTTTATGCAGTGTGTTATGTTTGTATGATGATTAGAAGTGTGTTTGAAGTCACAAAATGAATTGGCAAGTGGTTTTGCAAAGAATCCTCTTTGGTGCATTCTTGAAAATTATGTGATTTTTGCCAACTTTGACAAGCCATAACTTGAGTTCCATAATGAATTAAAACTTGTTCTTGTACTTTTTGAAAAGGGAATGATCCAATCTATAACTTTCAAGACCAACAATGTTTCATTTGAAGCATTTTTGGTTGAGAAAGAGGAGGTTGAAAAACTTTCCCAAAATGGAAAGTTTACATTACAAGTCATTTCCATTTTTGGCAACTTTTGGTTTAGCTCACTTTTCTTCAATTTTATGAACTTATAAGCACTTCAATGATCAAATAAAGATCACATAACTTCAATTTGATGAAAAATCCACTTTGGTTCCATGTCGGGGGGCCTCAGATGCCCTGATTTTGCTCTGACTTGCTCAAGAAGTTACCCAGTGAACAATTGACTTCCACAATGAATTTCCTAATCAAATTTGGTACACATGATCCTTATAACATATTGAGACCAATAGAAACAAGAATGACCAAAATATTTGGAGTTATGGCCTCTGAAACCAAAACCCTAATTTCAGGTCATCTGTGTAGTGAAACCCTGGCTCTGCTTCCATGCTTTCCAAGTTCTTGTGATTCTTTGACTTCCTTGATCTTTGGGGGATGTAAAATGATGATTGAACATACATGGACCCTCTTGGAATGATTAATGGCCTTTGGAGTGGCTCAGATGAATCTTGGATTGCTCAGATCACAAACCCTAGATGTAGATGAACTTGAACTAATGTAGATGAACAAAATGCAATATGAGATGATATGATTAAACTAATGCAAATATGAAAGATCACAAGACATGGTATGAATTTAGTGAGGGAAAATTTGGGGTGTTTACAGCTGCCCCTATTCAAGCATGAGTTAGCTGTGCAGGATGTAAGCGCCTGGCTTAACAGACAAACAAGATAACTTGTGGTTGAATACCAAAGACAGTCCAAAATTTGAACTCATTGGGGAGAAGAAAAAAGGGATATAAATTGTAAAATAAAGTATAGTATGATTATAAAGACGATGGAGGACGACCATCGAGCAGAGGACGACTGCTGGGGATAAGGCAATGACGGGGACGACCGACATGCTGGGGAAAATAAAGAGATCATGATGGGGAAGGCCATCAAGTAAGGTAACAAGGTTCTTTGGGGATCAAAGTGAAAGCAATGACGGGGACGACCATCAGGTTTGCAAAGGTAAGATAAACAACGATGGGGACGACCATCGGCTTAAAGAATAAATGAAAAAGTGATGAGGGACGGTCATCAAAGGTGAAGGACGATCACCTAGCAGGGGACGGCTGCTCTTTATCACGACATAGGACGAATGCCGAATAGAAAAAGATCGACGATGGGGATGGCCATCGGATAAGCATGATGAACGACGATCATCAAAAGGTGAAGGACGATCACTTAGCAGAGGACGACTGCTCTCGGAGTTTATCATGACATAGGACGAATGTCAGATAACGAGATCAACGATGGGGACGACCATCGGATACAATGATGAAGGACGATCATCAAAAGGTGAAGGACGATCACCTAGTAGGGGACAGCTGCTCTGTTGGGGATAAGGATGAGGGACGGTCATCCATGGTGAAGGACGATCACCTGGCAGGGTTCGGCTGCTGAAAGTATCACGACATAGGACGAATGCCGGATAGAAAAGGGTTCCAATAATGGAGACTCCGCTAGGGAAAGGATGAGGGACGGTCATCCGAAGGTGAAGGACGATCACCTAGCAGGGTACGGCTGCCGAAATTATCAGGACATAGGACGAATGTCAGATAAAAAAAGTTGTTTTGTTGGCGATTTGCTGGGGAATGGTAAACACGGACGAGTGCTTACGCTTTCCAAAATAAAAAGGTACAAGTGTTTTAGCACGGTGGGGATAGGATGACACGGACGAGTTGTCGAAAGAAATATTATAAACAGGTGCTTGGGCAACTGTGTTGGGGATAGGTGACACGGACGGGTGTCAAGAGAGTGTATAAGCACGAGTTTGGTTTATATTTACGGGGGATGATATGACACAGACGAGTGTCGAAAGAGTGTATATGATCATGTATTTGTGTGTGCAAAGGGGACGCTTTGGCTTTCTGTGGGGAAATATGAGGTGACACGGACGAGTGTCGAGAAGAATATGTTATGTATAAGTATCTGTTTGTAGAAAGCGTTCTGGCTACTTTACTGGGGAATGACGACACATACGAGTATCAAAAGGAGCATGTATCTGTATTTTGAGAGTGCAAAGGGGTCGCTTTTTGTATATTTGCTTGATAAGGTACTGTTGGTATTTACAGGTGACTGGTTCGAACCAGACTTGTGATCATGAAATATGTTTGATTTTTGCCGTAATGCTCTGTATTAGACGAAATGCTACGCTTTGGGAAAAAAATGATGCGAATGCCATGATTATGCAAAAGAAACCGGTTCAGGATTCGGATCCCGCTGCTGTGAAGATCTCTGGCTGATCTGCTTGAAGTGATATCCCAGCTGGGGATGAGATCATTGGTAGATCTGATAAGACATATGGTTTTGCTTGGGGACTAGATCACTGATAGACCTATCCGGTGAGGAGATAACCTAACTGGGGAAGAGGAAGCTTTCGTCACTTTGTTGTGTGAGTATTTCAGACATTGCTTTTCTTAGGAGAGGCTGGAGCTCTGTGGGGAGATGATTCCCCTCATCCTTAACACTCTGTTGGAAGAGGAAAGATCACTGAACGATCTTCCTAGAGCTTTTCTGTGAGGATCCTTCTGAGGATGAGGAGACTTGACAACTCAGCTGGGGAAAAGAGAATTTTTTGATGCTGCTTGAAGAAGATGTGTTGGGGAAGTGATGTCTAGCAACTTCGCTGGGGAAAAACATTCCAGATACTGTTAGGAGAGGAAGTATGTTTGGCATGCCCCATGCTACGTATTGAATACCTGCAATCTTGTTAAGACAAAGAAATGCACAAGTGTCCCGAGGCATCCCTTACTGGATTCCATCATAGGAGTTAGATATTCCTGGAAGTAAATACATTTCTTGCAAGCATGTAATTAAAAAGGCACAGCTGTTTTATGCAAATATTATGGATATTGGACATTTTTGCAAACGAAATAAAATGTACAAAACGTAGTGTGACTGAAAACTCTGATTTTATTAATCTGGGTGCCCTGAATTGGAAAATACAGTCAAAGAAACAAATCCCCTTAAATGAGGAGATTGTTTACAAATTGAGAAAAATAAAGGTGCTGACAATGTTGACGATGCTTTGGTGAGCTTCCCTTTGCTATGACCCGTATGACCTTGACGTTCTTCTTATCCTGCTCTCTGAAGAAGGTTGATTCTGACCGATGCTTTAACCTTTCGAAGTTTGCCATGTTGTGAGTGATACAGACGAATTCAGAATGCAGTTGTTCGCTTATTCCCTTATTTTGTGTGGATCGCCGTTTCGGGTTTTCAATCCACCGGGATACCCATTTTTGCCTGAGCTGTCCAATGCGGCTTTTCAACTCAGCGGGTGTACATTTTTTTTGATTTTTCCCTTATTTTTGCCCGAGTCTTTTATTCTGTTTTTGACTCGCCGGGATGCCTTATTTTTTCCTGGACTTACATTCTGTTTTTATGTCCAGCGGGTCATTTTATGCGAAGTATTTTTTAACTGCATCTGAATTCACAGGGGATAAGAAATCTTCAGCATCCATAGTAGTGAGCATCAGTGCTCCACCGGAGAAAACCTTCTTTACTATGAACGGACCGTCGTAGTTTGGAGTCCATTTGCCCCTGTGGTCTGTATGAGGAGGAAGGAGTCTTTTCAGCACAAGATCTCTTACTTGGTATTCCCGAAGCCTGACTTTCTGATCGAAGGCTTTCTTCATTCTTTTCTAATATAACTGCCCATGACATATTGCAACTAATCTCGTTTCTTCGATCAGACTCAATTGATTGTACTGAGATCGGACCCATTCTGCTTCATTCAACTTGACATCTATCAGCACCCGTAAGGAGGGTAATTCAACTTCAACAGGTAGGACTGCCTCCATACCATACACAAGTTGATACGGTGTTGCCCCAGTGGATGTTCTGATTGAGGTATGATACCCATGCAAGGCAAATGGTAGCATCTCATGCCAGTCTTTGTATGTGACCACCATCTTCTGCACAATCTTCTTGATATTCTTGTTAGCTGCCTCAACAGTGCCATTCATCTTTGGCCTGTAAGGAGAAGATTTGTGATGTTGAATCTTGAAGTCCCGACACAGTTCTACCATCATCTTGTTGTTCAAGTTGGAACCATTATCATTAATGATTCGCTCGGGTACTCCATATAGACAAATGATGTCTCTTTTCAGGAATCTGGCTACCACTTGTCTGGTGACGTTTGCATACGAAGCTGCTTCAACCCATTTGGTGAAGTAATTAATGGCTACCAAGATGAATATGTGGCCATTTGAAGCAGTCGGTTCGATCTTTCCAATCATGTCAATGCCCCACATGGCAAAGGGCCAGGGTGAAGACATTACGTTCAAAGGATTTGGAGGCACATTCACTTTGCCTGCATAAATTTGGCATTTATGACACTTCCTGGCATAAGCACAACAGTCTGCATCCATTGTGATCCAGTAGTAACCTGATCTTAATAATTTATTAGCCATTGCATGTCCTCTAGCATGGGTAACGAAAGATCCTTCATGCACCTCGTGCATCAGCAAGTCTGCCTCTTTCTTGTCAACACATCTGAGAAGGACCATGTCAAAGTTTCTCTTGTATAACGAACCATCAGCATTCAGGAAGAAACTACCAGCCAACCTTCTTAGTGTCTTCTTGTCATTGGATGATGCCCTAGGTGGGTATGTTTGATCCTCTAAGAAGCTTTTGATGTCATGGAACCAAGGCAATGCCATCTTTAGACCCTTCCGGTAAGTGCTGGCTTCTCAAATATGTACTTGACTGGGTCCATCTTTGAGATCAACAAGGTAGTGTGGGTCAACATATAATGCCTTAGTCGGCGAGCAGCCCACGCTAAAGCACAACAAGTTTTCTCGAGCAGTGAATAACGCTGTTCACAGTCGGTAAACTTTTTGCTTAGGTAGTATATTGCGTACTCTTTTCGACCAGACTCGTCATGCTGGCCCAGCACACACCCCATTGATCCTTCTAATACTTTCAGGTACATTATTAGAGGTCTTCCTTCAACTGGAGGCATGAGAATTGGAGGTTCTTGTAGGTATTCCTTGATTTTGTCAAAAGCCTTGTGGCAGTCTTCGTTCCACCTGACCGTTTGTTCTTTTCTTAACAATTTGAACAGGGGCTCACAGGTTGCAGTAAGGTGAAATATGAACCTTGAAATGTAGTTCAATCTACCTAGGAACCCCCGAACTTCTTTTTCAGTATTAGGTGCAGGCATCTCTTGAATGGCTTTGACTTTGTCAGGATCAACTTCAATTCCTTTTTCACTTACAATGAACCCCAACAGTTTACCGGAACGTACCCCGAATGTACATTTGTTGGGGTTTAGCTTCAATTGATACTTCCTCAGACGCTTGAATAACTTCAGCAGATTTACCAGATGGTCTTCTTCTGTGAGGGACTTGGCAATCATATCATCCACGTAACATTCAATTTCTTTGTGGATCGTGTCGTGGAATAATCTTACCATAGCCCGTTGATAAATGGCACCATCATTCTTCACTCCAAATGGCATCACCTTATAACAGAATGTGCCCCAAGGTGTGATGAAGGTAGTCTTCTCCATATCTTCCGGTGCCATCTTGATCTGATTATAACCTGAAAAACCATCCATGAAGGAAAATACCGAGAACTGAGCCGTGTTGTCGACCAATACATCAATGTGAGGTAAAGGGAAGTCATCCTTCGGGCTAGCTCTGTTCAGATCCCGGTAATCCACGCACTTCCTTACTTTTCCATCCTTCTTAGGCACTGGTACAATATTAGCAACCCACGGTGGGTAACTAGTCACAGCAAGGAAACCGACGTCCCATTGTTTTTGTACCTCTTCTTTAATCTTCATTGCCATATCCGGACGAGTATGGCATAACTTTTGTTTTACTGGAGGGCAATCTTCCTTCAAAGGCAGCTTGTGCATAACCATGTCAGTATCCAGACCTGGCATGTCTTGATAGGACCAAGCAAAGACATCAACGTACTCTCGAAGCATGTCAATAAGTTGTTCCTTCACTGAGTCTTGCAGACGGGCCCCGATCTTCCCTTCTTTCAAGTCTTCTTATGTACCAAGATTAACTGTCTCAACCTCCTCCTGATGTGGAGTGATAACCTTTTCCTCCTGCCTTAACAACCTGGCTAATTCTTCAGGTAGCTCATAGTCTTCTTCAACCCCTTCATCGGCTTGATTAATCGGATTGTCGAAGTCATACGAGGTCATAGCAGTGTTGTTGTCGGTGCAATCTGGAGGGCACTCTCTGCAAGGGTTGAGATTTGTTCATTTTAGTGATAAGTTTTATCTTGTTTAGAAAAAGTGAAAATGAAGTTGTTTATTTTGAAAACATTGCCATTTTATTGTTTTTGTACAAAAGTGAAAAATGAAAAAGACAGTGAGCGAAAAAAAAGACTCGTTTGCAAAAGATGTCCTGATATTCATTAATTAATCATTTGCACAAAATACCAGATGGCCCTATTACAAAATGAGTCCTGACACCTTGGGCAAGATGCAGGACTTGATGCATGCTAAAAAGACAGGAAATAATAATTACTCTGCAGGAGTAACTCTTATAATTTCCTGGGAAGACCAGTTAGAGACTTGGTTCCCCGGGATCCTTGGACGTATCCAGTTCTCCAGGTTGCGGTCGCCTTCTTCCTCGTCTTCCAAATTGTTCACAGCATCCGGGGTAAGCATTCCCCCACTGACAAATTTGGGCTCTATTGCAACCTCCGGTTGATCTTGTCGGATTGGTCTGTAACCCAACCCGAATCTGTCTTCTTTCTTCTCTAGTGGCAGCAGCTTGCCCCAGCCCTGAGCGGTACCTTCTTCAACAACCTTTCGGGCTTTTTGATATGAAGTGATAGAAGTTCCAGACACAGCAGTTGCTTCATTGATGTTGAGGGCCTCAAACCCCTGGCTCATAGTCTCGTGGATCTTCCCATCCATCTCTATATACTTGTAAGTAGCCAGCTGGCTAACAAAAATGTCTTCCTCCCCGCAGATTGTGATGATCTGGACTTCCCACTCAAATTTTAATTTCTGGTGAAGGGTAGATGTAACAGCGCCAGCGGCGTGAATCCAGGGTCTACCCAACAAACAGCTGTAGGCCGACTGAATGTCCATCACGAAGAAAGTAGTTTTGAAGACTTGTGGGCCAATCATCATAGGTAATTCAATCTCTCCAAGCACTGATCTCTTAGAGCCATCAAACACTCTTATTACCAAGTTACTTGGACGCAATGCCAAACCATCATACTCCAATTTCACCAAGGCTTTCTTTGGGAGGACATTGAGCGAGGACCCAGTGTCTACCAGTACATGAGAAAGAACAACACCTTTTCACTCTAAGGTGATGTGTAAAGCCTTGTTATAATTGCGTCCCTCCGTTGTTAAATCAACATCTGTAAAGCCCAGTCCATGACTGGTGTTAACATTTGCAACCACTGTTTCCAGCTAATTAACCGTAATCTCTTCCGGCACGTAGGCTGCGTGCAGAACCCTCAAAAGTGAATTCCTATGGGCTTCGGAACACATTAACAATAAAAATATAGAGATTTTGGAGGGCGTCTGATGAAGCTGGTCCACCACTTTGTAATCACTCTTTTTGATTATTCTCATGAACTCGTCTACCTCTTGGTCAAAAGAAGTCTTCGGGGTTTCTTTAACAGCTGGCTCTTCGGGTACCACACTCTTCCCTTTTTCTTTAGCAGCAGCCTCTACTTCAACATTGGGTCTTGGTACCTGTGGGCTAAAAAGGCGTCCGCTTCTGGTGAAGCCTCCGCCTCCCCCAACATTGTCAAGTTGTGGTGAAGAGGTTGATGAATCTAGAGTGATTTTCTTTCCGTCACAGAAGAGATCAGAGCCGTAGTGCCAAGGTATGGCATTATTGCTTTCATAAGGAACAAGTCCAGGTACCGTAATGGTGACTGGACTGATCGCTGCAGCGGAAGGAACTGTGTTGGTATGCAGGTCATAGTAGATTGTAACTGGAGATCTGACAGTAGGTGTTGCAGTTTGTTGTTGAAAATTGTTGTTGGGATGAACAGTTGCCGGGTCATAATAGATCGTGACCGTTGAGACATCTTTGTTAGTGTTTGTTGGTGTTGTAGGCGGTTCCGTTGATAAGATGGGTGTTGATGTTGTAGAAGTAAGTGTAGCTGAACTTTGATTTGTTGAAATAATGGATGGAGTGATTGCTGGAGTTGTGGATGAATCAGTGGGAGTAATAGTTGTTGCAGTTGTAGGAGGATCTATTGTTGCTGAAGAAAGAGTTGTTGATGTTGTAGGAGGATCTATTGTTGCTGAAGAAAGATTTGTTGATGTTGTAGGAGGATCTAATGTTGCTGAAGAAAAAGTTGTTGATGTTGTTGTGGTAATTTGCAAAATTCCATCTCTGATAAGGCCATCTATGCCAATCCTTAGCCTCTCACAACCATTAATAGCAGTCTTGCACGATTCGCAGCAGGCCTCACAACCTGGGAATACCTGGCATCTTAAGAGTTGAGCTTTGACTTCTGCCAGTGGCGTTCGAATCTGTGCAACACTATTAATCAGTGCAGATGGTTGGTCCTCCCCTATGGCATTAATCCTGGGGCCACCATGATTAGGCATAGGATTTCTGGTAACATTTGGAGGAGGTGCGAAGTTGAGAGCTTTGGAATCGACCAGATCCTGAACCTTCATTTGCAAGGCTCTACATTTCTCGGTATTGTGACTAGGTGCGTTGGAGTGAAAGGCACACCTAGCATTAGCATCATAATTCTTTGGGAGGTTGAGAGGATCTGGTGGAGCCAACGTCCTTAACTCAACCAGGTTGAGCTTCAGGAGCTGTGGCAGTAGGGCGGCATATGGCATAGGAATGGGGTCAATCACCCTATTTGCTTGAGATGGCCTCTGTTGAAAGGGGCGCTGCTGTTGGTTGTTGTTGTTATTGTTGTACGATCTTTGTTGCGGAAAGTGCGGTTGTTGCTGATAGTGATATTGTTGTTGTTGTTGAGGAAAAAGTGGTTGTTGTGGAATTGGAGCCGGGATAGTAACAGCTACTACTGACCTGTGAGAATACTGGGGTCTGCCCCTGCCTGTATGAATAGCATTTGTTTCACCCGTCCTTCGGGGTCCTGAAAAAGGTTTTCTTGTATTGTTGGAGGAGCTTGCACCGTTGTCAGAGATTTTGCCCATCTTCAGAAGACTCTCTATTCTCTTCCCAGCTATGACTACATCAACAAAGCTAGAAGAAGAGAAAGAAGCAAGTCGGTCGATATAAGTTCCCTGCAAGGTGTTCATAAACATGTCAGCCATTTCCCGTTCAGACATGGGTGGCTGGACAGCAGCAGCCAGCTGTCTTCACCTCTGAGCATAATCCCGGAAGCTCTCCCTTGAAGATTGAGACATACCCATTAGAAGGGTTCTATTAGGAGACATGTCTAGGTTGTACTGATACTGACGGATGAAGGCTTCGGCCAAGTCTTTCCAACATCTTATAGTGGCCCTGGTCAGATGCGAATACCATTCTCTTGATGCCCTAATCAGGCTGTCCTCAAAATAGAACATCCATAACTTCTCGTCCATGGTATAAGCTTTGAGTCTCCCCAAGAAAGACTGCAGATGAGTATGCGGGCAGGAGGTACCATTATATTTTTCAAAGCACGGGGGTTTGAATTTGTGAGGAATTCTCACCCCATCTACCAGCCCCATGTCCATTTCGTCAAAGCCTAGGGAATTATGGGATTCTAGAGATCTCAGTTTCTCAGCAATCTCATCCAACCTTCGGTCATACACCTCATCCCCAGCCCCAATAACTGTGAACTGCTCTTCCTTTGGATCTTCTTGCAAGATCCTGCCTCCAGCAGTGTTTCCTTGAATATTCCTTGTGACATTAACATCTGGGTTCAGATGGGGCACAAACTCTGGTGGGTCGATGCGAGGCTACCCGCGTTCATTATTGATGGTTCCTCCTGTACCAGGGTGGTGTTTCTCAGGAGTCTGCCTTTCCACCAATTCCCTCAATCTTTCCTGGCTCTGAGCTAAGCCAGTCATCACAACCATAAATTGAGTCATTTGATTTCTCATCTCAACCCTTTCGTTTGTCATTTGGTTCCTTACTTCATTCAGGTCCTGCTGTACCTGATCCATCTGAATGCCCGAAAGGTTGTTTTGCGTTGGGTACCTATGAATTCTATTGACAGGGAACACTCTTCGGCGAGCAATGTTTCCTGAAATTCACAACAAAGTGAGAAACAAATAACAAACAAAAACCTACAAAACAAAGAAAATGTTAGTATGCAATGCAATATGCTTATTTGTCTTCCAAGGGTATCCGGTTTGGTTCTTTGGTTTTGACCTTTCCAGACCTCGAGGAAATGCTTGATGATGTTGAGAGATAAAGCCCACCAATAAATAAAACAAACTGATATATTACAAAGGATGAAAATACATAGTTTGTTTACAATATATGCCCATGGTGGATCAAAATACAACAATAAAAAAGGAAAAGTACATCAAAAGAAAGAAATACAAGCTAAAGGAATCAAACATCCAATCCAAAGTCATCCTCCTTGACTTCCTTCATGAGGGCCTCAGTCACTGGACCAACATGGTGCTCTATAATAGTCCTAATGAGGAGGTTCATGGTAGCAATGGCATTGGTTAGCTTCTTATGCCTGTCCTGTTCCTTTGATCTCTTTAACCCCGCCCGGAGTTTCAATTCTGATATCTCCTTATGAGCTGCCAACAAAGCTTCCTGCTGATTTTTCTCATTAGCCTCCAGCTGCTCTATCTTGGCCTGAGTCCTCTGGTCTTCTAGCGCACGGGCTTCGGTGATCCTGATCCACCTAGCCTGGCTTTCCTCCAGATAATGCTCTGCCCTAGTGTAACACGGTGGGAGAACTGACTTTTAGTTATGTTACGGATAGCAAGAGTCGCCACCGACTTTTATTTTATCCAAGTGGAAAGGACATAAAAGAATAGGAAAAACCTTAAAAGATTTTGAGTTCAGGGGGTAGGTAATATAAAGGGAAGGTGTTAGCACCCTTTATATCCATGGTTATCCATGGGCTCTTAGTTACTTAGCTCACTTTGAATTGTTTTGAGAATGTGTAGTGTGTGATTAGAAACTTTCTAAGTACTTTTTAATGATCCTCGTATGGATGTATACAAAGACTTGATTTTGAAAACTTATTTGAAAAGTGAAGTGTAAAATGTATTTTGAAATGTGTGAGCAATTAATTAAGAGGAACCTACCCTATATTAGGTTTTTACTGTTCTTATGTTCTTTGAATGGTAAGAATATCCCTATTATTGAGGAATAGGTAGTCATTACCTTGGATGTGATTAAGGGACATGTGTAGGGACATCTGAATATAGGCAACTGCAAGGTGTCTTTAGCAATTCGTAGGGACTTATCATCTTTTATTCGAAGGGACAAGATCATTTATCGTAGGCAACCTCGAAGGGACTTGATCTTATAGAATGAAGGGACTTGATGATATTTATGAAAGGGACTTGCTTAAGACACCCTGCTTGACCTTTTGAAATAGGCAACTGAGAGGCAACACTAGAAAGTGCAAGACGGCGATCAAAGATCGACTTACGTGTGTGCGTGTTCATGTTCAAATATTTATCTTTTTAAATTAGTTATTCTAAGTCAATTTTAATTACAATTATGTTATCCACACCCTAAATTACTAACCATGCAGTTAATATATTTACAATAAATAAAGCAAAATATAAACCTAAAATATTACAAGGCTTTGGGACAATTACAATATAATCGAGAAATAGAAATAAGAAATAAATAAGCAATAATTTAAATGTTAGTAATAATGAAATAATAATAAGAAGAGGTTAGTAAAATATAAAGAAAATAAAAATTTAAAGGAGAACATTATTTTTAGGTTAAATAAACATTAGAAATTTTTTAGAAGAAAATATAACGACTTTGATAATAATAAACAAAATATTAAACAATTTACATAAAAAAAATGATTTAATTAGGGTTTGTAAAATATTAAGTTAAATATTAGGATTAGTAAAAAAATAGGGTTAAGAAATTAGGGTTTATGTTTTATTTACAAAATTAAAGTTTTGATTATAATTAAAATATACTAATAACCTATTTACAAATATATATATATATATATATATATATATATATATATATATATATATATATATATATATATATATATATAATAATAATAATAATAATAATAATAATAATAATAATAATAATAATAATAAATATAAACATATTGTAAAATAGAAACAATTTTAAATTTTAAGAAAATAAATTATGATTTTTAAGAATATAAAGAAAATATTATAATAATGTTTAGAAATTATTTTTATGATTTATATTTAATAATTTAAACAAAATAAAGTTAATATATGAAAAAAAATAGAAAATAGGAAGAAAAGATGAACAATTGGCCAAAAAGATAGGACCTGGGATTTGAACCCAGGTCCCTTACCTCAATCAGCAACCTTCAAAACCAGCTGAGCTAGCATGCGCTGGTGATAGCTATACACAACAACATTGTTTTATTATAAACCTGCAAAATAAATGAAGTTAAAAACAAAAACTGCTTTTGGCCAGACTCGAACCATGGTCTTTACCCCAAACTCACATACGCCTTGCCAACTGAGCCACAAACGCCTTGTGATAATACTCTGTAAACAAAACATAATAAAATAAAGCAAATATTCAAACAGAATTTCGCGCCAAGCATCATCTTCTTCCTCCAGCCGTCTGCTTAGGCTATAGTGACACTTCATCCGTCACTAGAGCTTATAGTGACGGATTTTTCTCGTAGCTACATGACCTGGAAATTCAAAAACGCACCATACACAATATAAATTAATCCTAAGGGTTCAAATCAGTTAATACATATCCCCTAAGTCCAAATAAGTCTATAATTTGGTCCGAAATTACTTATTTCGTGAAGCCCTAATCCATGGTTTCATAAAACCTAAAAATGGCGTTTGGCCGTTCTTGCATCAAACATCAAATCAAACTATCCAGAAACATTGCAAACATCATCATAAAAAATAATACACAATCAAATTTCATTTATATTGCTTGTATAATGGAAATTGAAAAATCAAATTTTAAGCTAAAAGATGAATTCGGTTTGGGCATTCCAGGGTGTTTTTGATGATGCAAATGATGTAAATAGGTTCAATAATCATCCAACAATGCATTGCAACCTTTTAAAGTTCTTGATATAGCCTGCAACAGAAAATCCGATTGTGAGTTTTTTTTGAAAATTTGAAGCTTTGTTCTTACTCTTGGAGGCTGCCAATTTCGTCCCCTAGTATTGTATCATGTTCATAGTCTTATAGTGAATGAAATTAGGTCATAAAACTTGTCTATTCTTTAGGCTTTTGGATATCTTGATGGTGAAGAAAGATATGATTCAAATATTGAAAAAAATCTCACCAAACCTTTCTATTTTAGGCTAGCACGAATTTATTTGATTCTAATCAACTTTAAATGATTTTTAAGATTTTCTAGAAGAATCACATTCAAATATTGAGTTTTCATATTTTATTTTGATTTAAAATGATTTTAAATGAATAAAATCAAAATAAATAAAATAAAATAAATAAAAATCTGAATAAATGATTTTTGGTTCGTGCATGATGTCATGGTAGTGATTGGGTCATAAAAATGCAAGCCCATGTGGAAAGAATTGGTTCTAAGATCCCATTTGCTCAATAAACCCCTAAAAAATTTCCCAAATTTGCAAAGACACAAATCCTTCAATTTTAAGGATATGAAGGTGTTCTTGGACATTTTGGAAAGCTTAAAGAGTCCTCTAACAAACCTCTTTGGTTTCATGTCCATATCCTTTACCATTCGCAAGTTATGCCCTTTGGAAGATGTTGACTTTTTGTTGACTTTTGAAATGACCTATAATGTCCTAGCTCATACCTTCCAAATGAAGCATTTTTAGGCTTGGCTTGTGAGACACAAAGTTGTATAGAATTCAATTTCCTTGAAAATGAGCTTTGGATGGAAAATTCTTGATGAAGCATGTGAAAGTTATGGCTGGTCAAAGTTCAGTTGACTTTTCCTATGAAAACCCTAATTTAGAAACTCCTGATTCTTGATGATCTGAAATCTCCTTGATGAATCATGATCAACCATTGATCAAATGATGAATTTTACTTCATATAATTGATGTTGGCAAAAAATCATGAAGTTTGACTTTGGTTTGACCACAGTTGACCTCAGTTTGACTTTTTGACTGCTTTGACTTATTTTAGCCTATCTGATCATCTGACTTAGCAAACCTTTTGGGAAAGCCTTGAAACTTAACATAGGGATTATTGAAGAAATATAAGATATTATGAAGCTCACTTGAAGCATTGGAAGTCCATTTAGCCTGATGAAATCCAAAACCCTAGTTTAGGGTGCATTGCTTAGGAGGATGTTATGTCTGAGGGAATTGTCAAACTTTCTGACTAATTGTGAACCTTGTGAACCTTGTGAACCTTATGAACCTTGAGAGGATACTTGGGAAACAGTTCCTTGACTTGGTGAGGGTAAATTTTAGGGTGCAACAACTGCCCCTGTTCAATTTTCTGAAACCTGAGGAATTAGATTGGCATGTGTGCCATTCGTGACTTGAAAGGTTGAAGGGGATTGAACACAAAAAACCCAAAAATTTGAACTCGCCGGTGCGTAAAGTAACACTGCTGATTGGTTGTATATGTTGGAATGGGCTTAAAGATGCCACTCATAGGAACTGGAGATGGGCTTATAGATGTCATCCATAATATCAGAAGGTGATAGTATCTTTATGTTGTCACTGGATATCAGTACTAGGTCTTCGTATAGGTCGTCTATGAATTATTTCTGTCACATGGTTTGAGTTGAATGCCAGCACTAGATCTTTGTATAGATCGTCTCTGCATTATCTTTGGGGGAAAATAATATCCTTCATTAGGTGTCAGTATTTAGATCTTCGTATAGATCGGCTCTGAACCATCTTTAGGAACATACTTTAATTTAAGCATCAGAATCAAATCTTTGTGGCGATCTTTTCTAAATTGCTTTTGGTGATATCTTGGGCTAAGTACAAGATCTTCGTATAGATCTTTTATGTACCATTTCATAGATAAACTGCTGAATAGACCATTAGAAATAAATCTTCGTAGCGATTATCTCTTATGGAAATATCCTGGATTAGGTAATAGATCTTCGTATAGACCATTTACCTACGATCCCAAGGATAGAAAGAATATCAGGATTAAATCTTCGTGACGATTATATCCTTTGGAAATATCCTGGATTAAGCACTAGATCTTCGTATAGATCATTTACGTACCCCTCCAAGGACAACTTGAGTATTGATCATCAGAAATGAATCTTCGTAGCGATTATATCTGAATTAAGTATCAACACTAGACCTTCGTATAGATCGTCTCTGAACTGTTTTGAGTTGTTGATAGTGTTTATCCTGAAAAGAAAATGCTAGTTCATGCAATAAGTATGCATGTATGGCATGATGTACCTAAGTAAATGTTTTATGTATTATGCATATGCTATGGTATGATGTAAATGATTTATGTATGAATCAAGCAGCCTGAAGCGTCTGGGTATCTTTGTATAATAACTGCTGGCTAGGGAAAATAAATCCCGGTTCGTTGTTGAGGAATATGAGGACCTCGTTCCTATCTTATTTGATAGTATAGTACTTATAACCTCCCGTCTTTGTTCATCGTACTTCTTATTGAAGGAATAAGTTCCTGAGTATCCCAACTGAGGATAAAAGAGATGGACATAAGTCAAAGGGAAGATGTAACTCGAAGTATCTATAAAGATAAATTTGCTCTGCTGGGGATTTGTAGTTGTTCTGTGGGGATGAACTGGCGAAGTTTCGTTGAATTCCTACCCTCGTTCGTCCTTAATAAATACTATTACTGCATTTTATGCATTTCTGGTAAACATCAATCATATTCAAAAGCATACATACATTCAAACACAACCAATGGACGTTTTCGTTTAGGTAAACAAGGTAAAAGTAAATATGGATTCAAAGAAGAGACTTTATTTATTTTAAAAAGTGACCTATACACAGGCAAAGTTTGTACACGGAGACAGAAATCCTGGTAAGAGGAATTCGTCGTAAAAGTTTTACAAAAACAAAGAAAAATAGCTATGTGAGAAATAATCCTATGGAGTTTCCATTCCACTATTGTCATTATCTTCAAGTATCTCATCCTTTGCTGTTGAGATGGAAATGATTGGATTGAACTTTATCTGTTTGATCTTGAGTTAGGTAACACAACTGGTTGGGGTTACATGAGTGATCCAAACGAGACATAGTCATACGCTTTAATCCCTAACTTTTGCCTGGATTGCCCTTTCAGGTTTTCAATCCACCGGGATACCCTTTATTGCCCAAGCCGCCCTTTCAGGTTTTCGACTTGCCGGGTGTACAATTTTTTTTATATATATCCCTAATTTTTGCCCGAACCCTTTTGGTTCGCCGGGATGCCCTTATTTTTGCCTAGGCCAGTCGACCTAGCGAGTCTCTTTTTATGCGTAGTATTTTTTAACTATGTCTGCGTTTACAGACTGTGGGAAGTCTTCACCATCCATAGTAGTAAGCATCATGGCACCTCCTGAGAATACCCTCTTGACTACAAATGGTCCTTCATATGTAGGAGTCCACTTGCCCCTAGGATCACCCTGTGGTAGTATGATACGCTTGATTACCAAATCACCAGCCTAATATACCTTTTGCTTAACCTTCTTATTAAAAGCTTTGATCATCCGTTTCTGGTACATCTGACCGTGACACACAGCTTCCAACCTTTTCTCATCAATCAAATTTATCTGGTCAAGTCGAGTGTGAATCCATTCATCTTCATCCAAGCCTGCATCCTTCATGATTCTTAAGGAGGGGATCTGAACTTCAATGGGCAGAACTGCTTCCATACCATAGACTAGGGAGAATGGGGTTTCCCATGTTGAAGTACGTATTGTAGTACGGTAACCATGAAGAGCAAATGGTAACATCTCGTGCCAATCCTTGTAAGTAATAGTCATTTTCTGTAGAATCTTCTTAATGTTCTTATTGGCAGCTTCGACTGCCCCATTCATCTTTGTACGATACGGAGAAGAGTTGTGATGCTTAATCTTGAACTGCGTGCAGAGATTAGTGATCATGGTGTTGTTCAGATTAGAGCCATTGTCTGTGATAATCCTCTCAGGGATGTCATACCTGCATATGAGATTATTCTTAATGAATCGAGCCACAACATTCTTAGTAACAAATGCAAATGAGGCTGCCTCCACCCACTTTGTAAAGTAATCAATCGAAACCAGGATGAAACGATGCCCATTGGAAGCAGTATGCTTGATCTCACCAATCATATTAATGCCCCACATGGCGAAAGGCCAAGGAGCAGTTAACACATTCAATGGAACTAGAAGTATATGCACCTTATCACCATAGATCTGACATTTGTGACATGTTTTAGAATGTTGATAGCAGTCAGCTTCCATGGTAGACCAATAGTACACTGCTCTCAATATCTTCTTTGCCATGGTATGGCCACTAGAATTAGTGCCAAAAATCCAATCATACATGTCTTCCATAATCTTTGTTGCTTCCTTCTTATCCATACAACGAAGCAAAGTCGAATCATGATCGCGTTTGTATAAAATTCCATTACTCAAGAAGAACTTAGCAGAAAATCTCCTCAAAAACTTCTTATCTTTGGCAGATGCCCCTTCAGGGAACTCCTGAGTTTCAAGATATCTTTTCACTTCATAGAACCAAGGCTTTTCCTCTCCTCCTTCAGTATCAATCTCATTGCAGTATGCAGGCTTCTCAAATCTATCAATAGTGATCTTGGGAGCTTCATCATCCCAGCTAATCTCAAACATAGATGCCATGGTGGCTAGTGCATTTGCCAACTGATTCTCTCCTCGTGGAATATGTCCAAATGTAATCTCTTCAAAATATGGGATCAAAGACAACACATGCTCTCTGTAAGGAATAAGATTTTCATGCTTGGTATCCCAATCTCCTTTAATCTGACTCACTACCAAGGCTGAATCTCCATATACATCCAAGAACTGAATTTTCATCTCAATGGCAGTTTTGATACCCATGATACATGCCTCATATTCAGCCATGTTATTGGTACAATAGAAACAAAGTCTTGCAGTAATTGGGGTATGACAACCTTTAGGGGAAATGATCACAACACCAACACCATTACCAAGCGCATTAGAAGCTCCATCAAAAACCATAGTCCATCGGGATCCTTGTTCAGGTCCGTCATATTGTCCAGGTTCTTTGGTAATAATCATAATGTCTTCATCAGGGAACTCAAAACTCATTGACTGATAGTCATCCACTGCTTGATGAGCCAAATGATCATCCACAACACTTCTTTTAATGGCCTTCTGAGTAGTGTATTGTATATCATATTCTGTTAAGATCATTTGCCATCTCGCTATTCGTCCGGAGAGAGCAGGTTTCTCGAATATGTACTTGATTGGATCCATCTTTGAAATCAACAAGGTAGTATGAGTCAACATATACTGTCTTAGTCGGCGAGCAACCCATGCCAAAGCGCAACAAGTTTTCTCGAGAAGTGAGTATCTTGTTTCACAGTCGGTAAACTTTTTGCTAAGGTAGTATATTCCTGCTCTTTTCGACCAGACTCGTCATGTTGCCCCCATACATACCCCATTGAGTTGTCTAATACTGTTAAGTACATAATCAAGGGACTTCCATAAACTGGTGGTATCAAAATTGAAGGTTCTAGGAGATATCTCTTGATTTCATCAAAGGTTGTCTGGCACTCGTCATTCCATTCCATTACCTGATCTTTCTTCAACAACTTGAAGATTGGCTCACAGGTAGCAGTTAACTGGGAAATAAATCTTGCAATGTAATTCAATCGTCCCAAGAAACCTCTAACTTCCTTCTTAGTATAGGGAGCTGGCATCTCTTGTATAGCTTTTTACTTTTGCAGGATCTACTTCAATACCTTTCCCACTGACAATGAAACCCAGGAGTTTACCAGACCTAACTCCAAAAGTACACTTATTTGGATTTAATCTCAGCTTGTATTTCTTCAACCTCTCAAAAAACTTATGTAGGTGATCAAGGTGTTGTTCTTAATTATGGGACTTGGCTATCATATCATCCACATATACCTCTATCTCGTGATGAATCATATCATGGAACAAAGCCACCATAGCACGCTGATAAGTTACCCCGACATTCTTCAAACCAAATGGCATCACTTTATAACAAAATGTGCCCCACTGTGTAACAAACGTAGTCTTATCCATATCTTCAGGTGCCATCTTGATTTGATTGTAACCAGAGAAACCATCCATGAAAGAGAAAACCTTATGCTGAGCAGTGTTGTCTACAATAACATCAATATGAGGAAGTGGAAAGTCATCTTTAGGGCTGGCCTTATTCAAATCTCTGTAATCCACACACATGCGTACTTTACCATCTTTCTTGGGTACTGGTACCACATTTGCAACCCATTGAGGATAAGAAGTCACAACTAAGAACCCTACATCAAATTGTTTCATCACTTCTGCTTTAATCTTTTCTGACATTTCAGGACGCATGCGACGGACCTTTTGCTTCTTCGGACGACAATCTTCTTTTACCGGTAAACGGTGAACCACAATGTCAGTATCCAACCCTGGCATATCTTCATAAGACCAGGCAAAAATCTCCATATAATCACGTAACATCTGAATTAGTCGGCTCTTAACACCATATTCTAGTTCAGCCCCTATCTTGACCTCTTTCCTGTTTTCTTCAGTCCCCAGATTCACAACTTTGATTGGCTCTTCATGTGGATGTATAACTTTCTCTTCTTGTTGTAACAACTTAGCAAGCTCTACATGTACTTCACAATCTTCCTCCTTTCCATCTTCAGCTTGATAGATCAGATTCTCGAAATTATAATTGGCAATAGTAGAACTGTTATCAACAGGATCCAGAGTGGATGAGGATCTGTATTTTAGTGATGTGGGTGTGTGTAAGAACACATAGCTGATAAAACAAAAATAAAAAATAAAAGAAAGACAAGGAGCACAATATTTACGAAAACGAAACGTCCATTGATTTTTATTGAATGAAGTATGCAAATGAAATGACATCCCGAAATAAGCATACCATTGTGCCCCGGGTAAGACACAAGGCTTAAAAGTTTAATTGTTCGAAATTACAAACTTAAAATAAAAACACAGTAATAGTATTTACTCCTAACTAAAGGAGATTGGAATAACGTCTTCGGTCTTCCAATTGTTGATCCCATCACCCATGGTAGGCAAGATCCAATCATCCAGGTTGTAGTCTTCATTATAGTCACCCACAACATTGATCTGATCTCTTATGACCCCTTGATTGGTGATACGAATAACACGAGCATGACGAACAACCTTCTGAGATTCTGCAGTGAAACCCAAACCAAACTTGTCAGACTTGTAAGGAATGTTGGGAAGTTGACCCCAAATAGCAGAACCACCTTTTGCAACCACAACCTTAGCATCCTTGAGGGAGGCCATTGCAGGAGGTATATTAGTAACCATAGGAACTCTTTCAGAAGCAGGAATAGACTGAGGAACGGGATCAAAGTAGGGAACAACTTCAAATGTTTGACACGGAGTTTTAACCATTTCACCCTCCATTTCTACATACTTGAAAGTATTCACATGGCTAACCATGTACTCCTCTTCACCATAAACAGTGATGATTTTGTTCTTCACCGGATATTTCAACTTTTGATGTAAAGTGGAAGTCACAGCACCTGCCCCATGGATCCAGGGGCGCCCAAGCAAACAAGAATACGCAGGACGAATATCCATTACATAGAAAGTAAAATTGAAAACTTGAGAGCCTACTTTGATCAGGAGGTCTACTTCTCCATGTACCACTCTTCTTGAGCCATCAAAGGCCCTCACTACTACGTCACTTGGCCTTAACACAACATCTTCAGGACTGAGCTTGTCCAGAACCTCTTTAGGGAGCACATTTAATGAAGAACCATTGTCCACCAGCACATGAGACAAGGTAGTGCCCCTACATTCAATGGAGATATGCAGAGCTCTGTTATGGTTTCTCTTGGCAGGAGTCAAATCAGCATCAGAAAAGCCCAGACCATTATCACAAGTCAGATGTGTAACACAATTCTCAAATTGATCCACCGAAATATCATTTGGCACATGATCAGTCTTCAGGAACTTGATTAAGGCTTTAGCATGAGCCTCAGAACACAGCAGTAAAGATAACATAGAAATTTTGGAGGGAGTATGCCCCAATTGGTCAACAATATCATAATCGCTCTTGCGAATGATCTTCAATACTTCTTCCATTTGTTTAGCAAGATTTTCAGCAGTCGGTGCCTCAGCTTGCACAGGTTCAACCATAGGACCTTTGCTCCGAGCATCAGTATTTGGCTCAGAGGTGGAGGTAGTAGTTGGAGTAACTGCACTTTTGGAGCTAGCCTGAGGAGAGAAGATTCTTCCACTTCTGGTGATCTTACTAGATCCAACAATATTATCAACATCAAGATTTACATCAGTAACAGGTGCATCAGCCAGAGGTTCTTGTTTAACACCATGGATGTAAACATCAAAACCATAATTCCAGGGTATAGCTTTATCAGAAGTATAAGGAACAGGGCCAGGAGTGGTAATGATCATGGGGGCCACCCTAACTTCAGCAACAGTCTCCACAAGGCCTTCAGCAGTAATCCTGACAGGACCTTTAGGAGTGATCTTGATAGGACCTTTGGAGGTAATCTTCACTGGTACTCTATCAACCATGGCTACATCTTCGAGCTTCGTACTTCGAGTCAAATGTTCACACATACTTTCAACAGAAGGAGTCTTCTCAAACAATATGGTGTAATTTTCCATGAGGCGTTGAATGCCATCCTTCAACTTCCAGCAACTATCAGGTTTGTAGGCACAATAGAAACAGTCTTCATTGTAACCTGGAAAGAACCCAGCCTGCACCAACTTCTTCTTGATAATGGATAATGGAGTAGTCACATCTTCTACTGAGGAAACATAGGAAACCTCATCAACAACATTAACAATCTTCTCATGGTTGGGCATGGGAGCAGTGATTACGTTTGGGGTCCCAGGAGGGTCAAATTCAATCTCCCCAGCTTCAATCATGTCTTGAATCTTGTTTTTCAACACCCATGAGTTATTGGTATCATGCCCCAGACTATTAGAATGATAAGCACATCTTGCATTATGATTGTATCGAGGAGAGGATGTATTAGGATTCTGAGGAGGATCCCTCAAAGTAATGAGTTCCCCTTTCAACATGTGTTGCAAGGCTTGGGCCAGTGACATGTTGATCTTGTTGAACTGTCTTCTAGGCTTTTGTTGATTGCTTTGTTGTGGCTCTGGTGCTATAGGAGTAGGATTGGAGATGTGAACTGCTCCCACAGATTGGTGACTCCTGTTACGACTATGTTGACCATACACAACATTAGACTCCTTCTTTCCACTAGGGGGCTTCTTAGTAGTGCTTGATGAAGAGGCACCCATTTGTATCTTACCATTTCTTATACCATTTTCCACGCGTTCTCCAGTCATTATCAGCTCAGTGAAACCAGATGATGAGCTTCCAATGAGGTGACTATAAAAAGGACCATTCAGCATACTCATAAACATATCCACCAGCTCCCTGTCAGTCAGAGGAGGTTGAACTCTGCCAGCCAGGTCTCTCCATTTCTGGGCATACTCCTTGAAACTCTCTTTAGCACCCATGGACATGCTTTGGAGTTGCATGCGAGTTGGTTCTAAATCAACATTATATTGGTATTGCCTATAGAAGGCCTCAGCAAGATCATTCCAATCACGAATATTAACACTCTCAAGTTGATAGTACCATTCCAATTGAGCTCCAGACAAGCTCTCTTGGAAGAAATGAATCCACAGTTTCTTATCAGCAGTATGTGGTTGAATCCTCCAAACATAAGACCTTAAATGTAGCTTGGGACATGAGACACCATCATACATTACAAAAACAGGAACCTTGAAACCAATAGGTATAACCACTCCAGAAACTAAACTCAAATCTTCAAAATCAAGCCCAGAAGATTTTTGCAATTCCATGGCATTCATTCTGTCCACCAACATCTTATACTTCTCCTCACTAGCAGGATCATGATAATAATTTGCCTCAGAATCAGAATCTCCCATAGTATCATGGAGACTACCTCCCTCTTTCTCAGAATTTTCAGACTCAGAATCCTCAATCTGTTCCTTTGTCTTGATAGGACCTCTGAATCTTCTTCCCAGATTAATAAGGCCTCCTGATTTCCTGATCTTCTTCTTCTTCTTAGCCAGCAGTGTCTTCAGCTCATCTTGCCCTTTAGACAAGTTCAGAATCAACTCTTGGAATTGTGCATTCTGAGCCTGGAGATCTTTGACAGTCTATTCGAGAGCCATTTCTGCTGAAATAAACAGCGAGAATATAAGATACCTGTTCATAAGAAACCTGTGATGCAATGATATGGTATGTAAATGCATATGCAATGTTTTCAAGGACCGCAGGATTTAAATTTGTTTAAACAACCAGAAAGTAAACTTTTATTAGTAATCAATAAACTTGTTTGCCCCTTGGGCTTACAACAAAAATGAAATTAATACAAAGATAGGGTTTTAAGTCTCCCATGGACGTTTCCTCTTTGTGTTGAGGTATGAGTTGAGATTCCGCTCCTCGTGAAGTTGTTTTGTTAGCTCCAGGATTCTTTCTTGACTAGCTTTGAAATGAGTCTCAAAAATATCCCTTTGCTCCTTCAACTGGATCCAGGACCTCTGTAACTCCTCCATGTCAGCGGGCATGTCTGGATGAAGAATGATATAAGAAGTATCTCCTTCAGCAACATGCTCCATGGTAACTGGAAGGATAGCAAGATATGGCATCATAAGAGTCTGAGCACGTGCTCGTACCTATCTGAGATAAGGTTCCATAGGAATAGTGTACTTTGGTTCCAGAGTCTTGCTGTCAACCTTGTTCACTTTACCCCACGCTCGTATAAACCTTTGACGGTAACCTTGCAGATCGTTGTCGTAGTCAAACACAATACCCTGAATAAGCATGTCATGAGGACAATCACTCCGAGCATAACCAAACTGACGTAGAGCTAAGGAAGGATTGTAGGTAATGCCCCCTCTTATGCCAAGGAGTGGCACATTAGGGAACTCCCCACAACGGTCAATGATAGTAACATTCTCCATAGATCTAGAACACCAATGAATATCTGAATGAGAAAGTGACATGATCCTCTTGGACCACCTTAACCCTTGTTCATTCTTCATCACTGATCGAGGAAGGTGAGAAATAAACCACCTAGACAACAGAGGTATACAACACATCAGAGTTCCTCTTGCCTTCGTAGTACGGGTATGAAGAGAATGTAAGATATCACCAAGTAATGTAGGCACTGGGTTGTGATTCAGAAATATGTTGATGGCGTGTACGTCTATGAACTGGTCTGGATTAGGGAACAATACTAAGCCATAGATCAATAGGGATAGTATATCCTCAAAAACATCATAACTCATAGCCTTCAGGAACACTTGAGCTTTCTCCATCAATACCTTAGCAAGAATACCCTTAACTCCACTCCTTGTTTCTAGGACAATGTCTGATTTCTTCAGATGTAGGGCTGCAGCAATGACTTCAGGTTTAGACTCCTTCTCTAAGCCTGTAAAGGGTCTCTGATCAAGGATAGGTATACCCAGTAGTTTGGAGAACTCCTCCATTTTAGAAACCAGCTGATAGTCGGGGAATGTTAAACAATGATGTTTAGGATCAAAGAACTGAAATAGGACACTCATCATGTCTTCATTGAACCCTGAAGTGACTAGATCCAGTAGGTAACCATGTCTCTTGATGAATTGGGAGTTTTCAGAAACTTGAGAGACCAATTCCTTAAGCTTAGGAGGTATCCCTACAAAGTTGATCCGGATAGTATTCCTAAGAGCAGAAGCCATGACCTGCAACAAAGAACAAAGATAAATCCTTTTGTCCTTGAAATGGTTAGTGAAAATGCTATGCTTATGATGCATGATTGTCATGATGTTATGCTCAATCAAAAACATGTGGCACACACAAACAAGTCACACAATAGCCCTAGGTTTGAAGGCTTGCATGAGGTTTAAAGGTAAGTACCCTCCCCTGAAGTTTAGATGGTTCATCCTGTCCTACAAAAGTAACCAGATTCTAAGGGATCTCAATATCACTGATCCTTCCCAAGGGTGGTTGTTCAGTAGGCAACTTACTTGCCAACCAAAACCCTCCAAGTTTAGGATCTCAATGAGCGTAGTATCGAGTATCAACCAACTTCTGTCTTCACCAAAGCCGGCTATCTCACTACTTTCTAAAGGCTAAGATGGGATAATTAGGGTTCTAAAAGTCAGTTAGTGTATTGACAACATATGGCAGCCCCATATTATCCTTAACTTACTTAAGGAACATAAGCACCAACCAAGAAGTCACACTAACTATGGCCACCAGATCAACCATATCGGTATACGCCGTACAATTTCCTTGGTCTATTGCCATTTACCTAGGGTACACTGGATCCGGGTTAGGATCTTTCACACATAAGAGCCCCACAAGTAAGTATAAAGCAAACAAAGCAAACAATTTAAAGTGATCTAATTCCTAAGGGTACCCCACTTTTATTATTTTCCCCAGCAGAGTCGCCAGTTCTGTAACACGGTGGGAGAATTGAATTTTAGTTATGTTGCGGATAGCAAGAGTCGCCACCGACTTTTATTTTATCCAAGTGGAAAGGACATAAAAGAATAGGAAAGACCTTAAAAGATTTTGAGTTCAGGGGGTAGGTTATATAAAGGGAAGGTGTTAGCACCCTTTATATCCATGGTTATCCATGAGCTCTTAGTTACTTATCTCACTTTGAATTGTTTTGAGAATGTGTAGTGTGTGATTAGAAACTTTCTAAGTACTTTTTAATGATCCTCGTATGGATGTATACAAAGACTTGTTTTTGAAAACTTATTTGAAAAGTGAAGTGTAAAATGTATTTTGAAATGTGTGAGCAAGTAATTAAGAGGAACCTACCCTATATTAGGTTTTTACTGCTCTTATGTTCTTTCAATGGTAAGACTATCCCTATTATTAAGGAATAGGTAGTCATTACCTTGGATGTGATTAAGGGACATGTGTAGGGACATCTGTATATAGGTAACTGCAAGGTGTCTTTAGCAATTCGTAGGGACTTATCATCTTTTATTCGAATGGACAAGATCATTTATCGTAGGCAACCTCGAAGGGACTTGATCTTATAGAATGAAGGGACTTGATGATATTTATGAAAGAGACTTGCTTAAGACACCCTACTTGACCTTTTGAAATATGCAACTGAGAGGCAACCCTAGAAAGTGCAAGACGGCGATCAAAGATCGACTTACGTGTGTGCGTGTGCGTGTGCGTGTTCATGTTCAAATATTTATCTTTTTAAATTAGTTATTCTAATTCAATTTTAATTACAATTATGTTATCCACACCCTAAATTACTAACCATGCAGTTAATATATATACAATAAATAAAGCAAAATATAAACCTAAAATATTACAAGGCTTTGGGACAATTACAATATAATCGAGAAATAGAAATAAGAAATAAATAAGCAATAATTTAAATGTTAGTAATAATGAAATAATAATAATAAGAGGTTAGTAAAATATAAAGAAAATAAAAATTTAAAGGAGAACATTATTTTTAGGTTAAATAAACATTAGAAAATTTTTTAGAAGAAAATATAACGACTTTGATAATAATAAACAAAATATTAAACAATTTACATAAAAAATTGATTTAATTAGGGTTTGTAAAATATTAAGTTAAATATTAGGATTAGTAAAAAAATAGGGTTAAGAAATTAGGGTTTATGTTTTATTTAAAAAATTATAGTTTTGATTATAATTAAATATACTAATAACCTATTTACAATATATATATATATATATATATATATATATATATATATATATATATATATATATATATATATATATATGTATATAATAATAATAATAAATATAAACATATTGTAAAATAGAAACAATTTTAAATTTTAAGAAAATAAATTATGATTTTTAAGAATATAAAGAAAATATTATAATAATGTTTAGAAATTATTTTTATGATTTATATTTAATAATTTAAACAAAATAAAGTTAATATATGAAAAAAAAAATAGAAAATAGGAAGAAAAGATGAACAATTGGCCAAAAAGATAGGACCTGGGATTTGAACCCAGGTCCCTTACCTCAATCAACAACCTTCAAAACCAGCTAAGCCAGCATGCGCTGGTGAATTTTTTTTTAAGATAACATACTTTATTAATTTAGTTTCCAAAATAACAATGTTTTAAAATAAATTACCAAACTAACATAGTTTGCATGCATGTTCGCCAATCCATTTGGAGAACAAGTTCATTTTCTCACTAATTCGCCAAATGGATTGGCTTGTTTCAATTTTTTTTAACTAATTCGCCAAATGGATTGGCAAATGAGTGTTTTTGTTTTGTATGTATTCGCCAAATGGTTTGTTGTGTATGTATGTATACTCATATATACATATATATAAATATATATATACTCATATATATATATATATATATATATATATATATATATATATATATATATATATATATATATATATATATATATATATATATATATATATATATATATATATATATATATATATATATATATATATATATATATATATATATATATATATATATATATATATATATATATATATATATATATATATATATATATATATATATATATATATGTATACATATATATATATATATGTATACATATATATATATATATATATATATATATATATATATATATATATATATATATATATATATATATATATATATATATATATATATATATATATATATATGTATACATATATGTATATATATATACATATATGTATATATATATATATATATGTATACATATATGTATATATACATATATATATATATATATATACATATATATATATACATATATATATATATATATATATATATATATATATATATATATATATATATATATATATATATATATATACATATATATATATATATATATATATATATATATGTATATATATATATATATATATATATATATATATATATATACATATATATATATATATATATATATATATATATATATATATACATATATATATATATATATATATATATATATGTATAAGTATATATATATATATATATATATATATATATATATATATATATATATATACATATATGAATGAGTATACATAGATATATATTTATATAAATATATATATACTCATATATATATATATATATATATATATATATATATATATATATATATATATATATATATATATATATATATATATATATATATATATATATATATATATATATACTTATACTTATATATATATATATTTTTTTTTTTTCTTTTATAAATATATATATATAAATACTTATATATATATATTTATATAAGTATATATATATATATATATATATATATATATATATATATATATATATATATACTTATATATATATAAGTATATAAAAGAAAATTATTCATATAAAGAAAATTAGAGAATCTGACAAAGAGAAATATAATATAAAAGAAAATTATTATTAATAATCCAACAACGACAGTACAAAAACTAATTTCCCGCCCGATCTAACTGTCCCCCAGTACCACATCCACGGGGATGACCCCGTCTTCGAACTTTACCACCAGGTGGTCGAGGTTCCGCTTGTATTTGTGTGTTTGGTGGAGGCGGTTGTTGTTGAGTCCATGATTCTGTTATATTTGCAACTGCTTGTCCCCAATTACGTGGATGATTGCTGCCAAAGGCGCTGCCGTAACTAAGTTGTGTGCCCATGTTTTCAAAGCTGGGTCGGATAGGTTGGGCTGGGTTGGATTGGGTTGGGTGAGGACGATAAGCTTGACCAAATGAGGATATTGCCTCGTTTTGAGGACGAAACAAAGGTGGGGGGCTATAGGTTGGTGTGGATATGAAGGTGTTGTCGGGGGTATATTGGTGTTGGTAAGGCTCTTGTTGTTGTGATTGGGTTTGTGGCATGTAGGGGTTACATGTTTGGAGGAATGGTCTATGGGTGTTTGAAGTCGATGGCTGGAATTGGGTGGGGTAGTCATGTTGTGGGGTTGGTGGTTGGGCGTATGCTGCGGTCTGCGAAAGCGGGTCAATCAAGTATGGGTTATCAGACACCCATTGTTGCATAGTAACTGACCTAAACCAAACTAAATATTCTCTAGTTGGTTTGACATTTTGCAGCACTTGGTTAGTTAGGACATGTTGACGTCGATCCCTCCATTGTTGACGTAATTCCCTTGCAAAGTCTCTCCAATCTTCCATATTCCACATGTCACTTACTCTTTTCAAATGCCATTCTCCCAAACATGTCGGCGGGCCCGGAATATCCTGTTGCATTCCGAACTGCATTTTCACCCGATCTGTTTGGTGCATTTCAATCGTAGTGAACCAGATGATTGGTGTTTTTGCTGTCCAAATTTCAGCATCCTCTGGGTTAGGCTCATGGTCGAGGGCTAAATATGGCCTCTAGATGAACTACGTAAAAAAAAATCCGTTTAGTAGAAAATTATTTTAGTGAATAATATGCATTAAAATGAAAAGATATTTTTTATATATGACAATACCTGATCGATCCCCACGTGGTCTAACAAACTGCGATATAAAACTATGGAACTTCTTGGATTTCTACTATAATCCATCCCAAGATCGTACCAGCTAAGCACAATAGATTTAAAAGCATTTAGATACAATAACAATTTAAATATTTAAAATTTAATATGTTTGGAAATAAAAATTAATAGTAGACTTACTGGTTTGCGTAGGGGAACATGCATGGATTCATGTTGCGTGGGGCAAGCATCGGCAATCTTGAATACCCCCAAGCTTGTAACAAAAATGCACAACCAAAAAATGTACAAGTATCCTTTGCGGCATTTTTACAAAGGCTACTGTACAAATGTGCCAAAACAGCCGAACCCCAACTATATGTATTTACATTGTTGATGTTTCACAACAATGGTAAATACATCATATTTATTGTGTTTCCGGTACCGTCGGGAAATAAAAAATGACCGAATAAAAGCATAATATAACACCGAGTTTTTTGAATTTTTTCTAATTCGGTTGATTCTTCGTTTAAAATAAAACTAGCATAGTGGGCTCTAAGGACTCCTAGATTAATATCTGAACCCCTGCTACGAGTATTTGTTGGCTGTTCCTCGTCAATGAGAGGGGTGTAACACGGTGGGAGAACTGACTTTAGTGAAATGTTGCGGATAGCAAGAGTCGCCACCGACTTTTATTTTATCCAAAGGAAAGGGCATAAAAGAACAGGAAAGACCTTAAAAAGATTTTTGGGTTCGGGGGGTAGGTTATGTAAAGGGAAGGTGTTAGCACCCTTTACATCCATGGTTATCCATGGGCTCTTAGTTACTTAGCTCACTTTACAATGTTTTAAGAAGTGTAGTGTGTGTTTAGAAATTTTCTTAAGTACTTTATAATGATCCATGTGCGGATATATATAAAGACTTTGTTTTGAAAATTGTTTGAAATGTGAAGTGTATTTGAAATGTTTTGAAAAGGTGAGCAAGTACATAAGAGAAACCTACCCTAAGTTCAATCTTTTCTGTTCTTAAATATCCTTTAAATGGTAAGACTATCCCTATTATTAAGGAATAGGTAGTCATTACCTTGGATGTATGAGGGACAAGTGAAGGGACAACTATGATTAGGCAACTGTAAGGTGTATTTTAGCAATTCGAAGGGACTTATCATCTTTATTCGAAAGGGACAAGATCATTTACGAAGGCAACCATGAAGGGACTTGATCTTTTTTATCTTTTAAGGGTCTAGATGATATGAGAGAAGGGACTTTGCTTTACACCTTACTTGACCTTTTTGTTTAGGCAACATGAGAGGTATCCTTAAGAATGTGAGATGGCGATCCAGGATCGACTTACGTGTGTGCGTGTACAAATTCATATATTTATCTTGAGATTAATGATCTAAATTCAATTTTAAATACAAACATATTTACACTCCCTATTTTACTAACCATGGCAATTTAAATAAAAATAATTCTACAACTATTACATAGTGGGTACAATTACATTATAATAATAAAATAATTTAAATAAATAAGCACATAATAAATAAATAAATAAGTTGGTTAGTAATAATAAACAAAAATAAATATAAGAAGGTTAGTATAACAATATAATATAGAAACAAATTCAAAATTCAAAATTAAATAAATAATTATTTTTAAGAGTTTTAATAAAAGAAATAAATAATAAATATTATATACTAATAAATATGATTAATAGTTCTAATAATTTAATTATATATAAAAAATATTTGTTAATTATAATTAAATAAGTATATAAAAATAAGGAATTAGACTCATAAAATAAAATTAGGGTTTTTAATTGTTTAGAAAAAATAAATTAGAGTTAACTACTTAATTAAATTATTTATATATATAAACAAACTACATATAATAATTATAAAATAAATATATATAATTAAAATTTACAAACAAATATATTAAGATTTATAAGATAATTAGGGTTTTAGAAAAAAATTAGGTTTTTTACATATAAAATTTTAGGGTTAATTATTTAATCTAAGCCTAATTAAATTATTTATCTAAAAAAACATATAACATTAATAATATACAATAAAATAAATATTAAATAATTTTAGGAATAAAGTTTAAATTTTTAAAAAATATAAGTTTTTGAATTATATACAAGAAAATGATATAACTACTTTATTTTAAACATTTATTATTAATTAAATTAATTATAATATAAACAAAAATCAAATAAAATAAAATAAAAGTGAGAAAAAGAACTTACCTGGGGTTGGGATTCGAACCCAGGCCCTAGGCTTTGCATCCCCTGGACCAACAAGCTCTCCACCAGGCTGCGCTGCGTTTGGTGATAGTGGATGGGCATGAATCTTTATATGTTAAGCCTGAAAAACATAAAGGAAATAAAGCAAAAAAAATGTTGGAGGTAGGATTCGAACCCCTGCCTTGGTCTTCATACGCGTACAGACTTACCAACTGAGCTATTGCAGCGTTTTGAAAATATAACAGAAACAATTCATAATAAAATAAGTCCATTATTCAAATTAGGGTTTCGCGCCAACTAGCTTCATCTTCAACCTATTACCTGCGAATTTTAATTCAAATATACATGCGAATTCACCTGCAATTTTTCAAAACCAGAATCCTATGTTTTTTGAAACATCATGAAAACCTTAACAATAATAAAAACCAATAACCCAGATCAATTGCTCATAGTTTATACGTCATAGCCATGTCTTTAGGATCTATTTAAATTAGTTAAATCACCAAACCCCAATTTGGAGCTTAGAACCCTAGCTATGGCCGATTGTGGTATAGGGCATGAAGCTTCACGAAAACTATCCAGAAATCATCTATGAGCATCAACAAACATTAATACATAATCAAAACTCATTATAAACGCGTAAATTCAATGAATCGAAAAAAATAGATTGAGAGCAAGAATGATTCGGATTATGCAAATGAGGATGAATAAGAGGCATGTAAGGGGTGGTTTAGATTCAGGGAAGCTCAAGGAAGCTTGTGATGTCTTTAGAATACCTTGAAACCTCTTGTAAGAATGAAACCGAAAATTGATTTTTGATGTATTTTGTGAAGTTTGAAATAGGTCTTAGAGGCTGCAAAATTTCGTCCCTTTGGTTGTGATATGTTCTTTGTATATATATGAATGAGATTAGGTCAAAAAAATTGTATCACACTTTGGATATTTTGATCATTTGAGATTGAAAAAGATTATGTCATAAAACTTGATTTTTATTTGATCTAACCTTGCTATTTTGGGACAATCCTCATAACTTGTGTATCAATCTAATCCAAATAATGTTTATGACTTTCTAGAAGCAAAATCCCTTTTTAAATATTTGATTTTATATTTTATTTCAATTTAAATGGTATTTTAATGAATAAAATTCAAATAAATATGAAATAAAAAAATAAAAATTAGAAAATAAGTGGGTTGGGTCGTGCTTGGTGTTTTCATAAAGATGGGATGGCAATTTGGTGGGCTCATTTAGCAAAAATTTGATTTTAGGCCTTATTTGCTTCATAAACTTCCCTAAAATTTCCCAACTTTGCAAGGGCACAAATCCTTCAATTTTAATGCTATGAGGGTGTTATTGGACATTTTGGAAAGCTTAAAGAGTCCTCTAACTAACCCCATTGGTTTCATGTCCATATCTTTTACCATTCTCAAGTTATGCTCTTTTGAAGTTGTTGACTTTTTGTTGACTTTCAAAAGGACCTATAATGTCTTAGCTCATACCTTCCAAATGAAGCATTTTTGGGCTTGGCTTGTGAGACACAAAGTTGTAGAGAATTCAATTTCCTTCAAAATGAGCTTTGGATGGAAAATTTTTGATGAAGAATGTGAAAGTTATGGCTGGTCAAAGTTCAGTTGACTTTTCCTATGAAAACCCTAATTTAGAAACTCCTGATTCTTGATGATCTGAAATCTCCTTGATGAATCATGATCAACCCTTGATTAAATGATGAATTTTACTTCATATAATTGATGTTGGCAAAAAATCATGAAGTTTGACTTTGGTTTGACCACAGTTGACCTCAATTTGACTTTTTAACTGCTTTGACTGATTTTAACCTATCTGATCATCTGACTGAGCAAACCTTTGGAAAAAGTCTTGAAATTTGTCATGGGGATTGTTGAACACATATAAGATGTTGTGAAGCTCACTTGAAGTCTTGGAAGTCCATTTATCCTGATCAAAGTCAAAATCCTAGTTTAGGATGCATTGCTTAGGAGGATGCATTGTCTGAGGGAATTGTCACATCTTCTGATTAATTGTGAACTTTGTGAACCTTATGAACCTCATGAGATGTCTTGTGAACCTTGTGAACCTCATGAGATGTCTTGTGAACCTTGTGAGCCTCTTAGTACACAATGACTTGTCTTGTGGAGGGCAAATTTTGGGGTGCAACAGCTGCCCCTGTTCAATTTTCTGAAACCTGAGGGGTTAGATTAGTATATGTACCATTCGTGACCTGGAAGGTTGAAGGGGATTGAACACAAAAGCCCAAAAATTTGCACTCACCGGTGCGTAAAGTAACACTGATGATTAGTTGTATATGCTTGAGTGGGCTTAAAGATGCCACTTGGAAGAATTGGAGATGTGCTTAGAGATGCCATCAGGAAGAACTGGTGATGGGCTTAGAGATGCCATCTAAAGTATCAGAATATGATGATGCATTTATGTTGATATTGGAGATCAGTACTAGGTCTTTGTACATGCCGTCTCTAAATCGTTTATGCAACATAGTTTGAATTGTTGAATGAACCAGCAGAAATAAATCTTGTGATAATTATCTCTTCTGGAAGTATTTTGGATTAGGGAATGGATCTTTGTACAGACCGTTTGCCTACTCTCCAAGGGCCAAAAGGATGTCAGGATTTGTTCTTAAGGGTCAAAAGAACGTCAAGATTTGTTCTTCTGAAAAAGTCTTGAACAAGGGGCCAAAAGAGCGTCAGGATTTGCTCTTTAGGGTCAAAAGAACGTCAGGATTTGTTCTTCTGAAAAAGTCTTGAACAAGGGGCCAAAAGAGCGTCAGGATTTGCTCTTAAGGGTCAAAAGAACGTCAGGATTTGTTCTTCTGAAAAAGTCTTGAACAAGAGGCCAAAAGAGCGTCAGGATTTGCTCTTAAGGGTCAAAAGAACATCAGGATTTGTTCTTCTGAAAAAGTCTTGAACAAGGGGCCAAAAGAGCGTCAGGATTTGCTCTTAAGGGTCAAAAGAACGTCAGGATTTGTTCTTCTGAAAAAGTCTTAAACAAGGGGCCAAAAGAGCGTCAGGATTTGCTCTTAAGGGTCAAAAGAACGTCAGGATTTGTTCTTCTGAAAAAGTCTTGAACAAGGGGCCAAAAGAGCGTCAGGATTTGCTCTTAAGGGTCAAAAGAACGTCAGGATTTGTTCTTCTGAAAGATGTCTTGAACCAGGGAATGAATCTTTTTACAGACCATTTTCCTGCTATTTGAGGACATCTTGAGTTGTATATGGATCATTTCTGACCTGTTGTAAGTTGCTGATATTGTTTTACCCGCATATAACTATCCTGCAAGGGAAATATTAGTTTGTGTATTATGTATGCATGCATAGTATGATGCACTTAAGTAATGTATTATGTACTTATGGATGTGTATGTTATGATATGATGTATGTATGAATCATGCAGCCTGAAGCATCCGGATATCTTCGTATAACAACTGTTGGCCAGGGAAAATAAATCCCGATTTGTTGCTGAAGAACGTGAGGAACTCGTTCCCATATCGTTTGATAATATAGTGAAGAATATGAGGAACTCGTTCCCGTCCTGTTTGATAACATAGTATTCATAACTTCCCGTCTTCGTTCGATAGTAAGGTATCCATAACCTCCCGTCTTCGTTCGATAATAAAGTATCCATAACCTCCCGTCTTCGTTCAATAGTATGGTATCCATAACCTCCCGTCTTCGTTCGATAGTAAGGTATCCATAACCTCCCGTCTTCGTTCGTCGTACTCCTATTGAAAGAATAAATTCCCGACTATCCGTCTGAGGATAAAAGAGATGGATATAAATTCCAGGGGAGATGTGACTCGAAGTATTTATGAAGATGGATTTGCCCTACTGGGGGACTTGTAGCTGTCTTGTGGGAATGAACCGGCGAAGCTTTGTTGAATTCATTCTCTCGTTTGTCCTTAGTAAATACTATTACTGCATTTTCATGCATTTCTGGTAAACATCAATCATATTAAGAATTTATGCATTTCTGGTAAACATCAATCATATTCAAAAGCATACATACATTCAAACACAACCAATGGACGTTTCGCTCATGTAAATAGGGTAAAAGTAAATCCTGAATCAAGAGGGAAAAGTAAAGCTGAACTCGAAAACAGAATCATTTCAACTTTGAGAGTGTATAACCAATTGGATTTAGAGCTCCTGAGATTCTTAACTTTCCTGAATACCTTCCCAGAAATCCTCATAGCTGGATCTGAAGACAATGATACTGACACCATCTGATACTACTGACGTAGACAATTAATTTCCACAATGGCTTCTGCTGAGAATCCAATATCAAGGTAATACAATGAGAGGAACGTGTCTTCAAATTGTGATGGACCATATATGCTCCGAGTATTAGATTTGAAAAGAAGGCATTGCTCCATGGTTGAGGATGAATTGTCCCATAAGGGAAGTATCTAAATGTAGTTAACTCAAGAGAAATAAGCAGAATGCCCCACAATAATGTTACCCTTGGTAATTAAGCACTTGTTGAATCTGGACCTGATTGCCCCGAATGAATTGAACCGTAACTTGGTATGTCCCCTTGATTGGGAAACAGTGACTATGCCCCTGGCATTATGAACTCTGTAATGTTACCCTTGGTAACTTAGATAAACGAGGAGATCTTCCCTTGGCTACTTAACATAGTTGAATCCTGTCCTGATTGCCCCAAATGAGTTAGGAAGTATCATGGCATGTCCCCTTGATTGGTAGATAATGACTATGCCCCTTTGTATACATGCACTTTGATCCAGGAAGCAACTTTGTTTATCGGAAGAACTTTGGTTTATTGAGCATTCATCCTGTAAGTTTCTCTGTTTATCAAACACTCAGGTATATGCAAACAAATATTTTCAAATATGCAATGCTTATGTCTGTCTTGAAGTTTTTGGAAAAGAGTTATTTTAGAAAAACAATTTTTGTGAAAATTGTGATATTAACTCAAGTTTTATAATAAGCCCTAAAGGAGTCAGGATACCTTTTTGTGGCAGTACGCTTTCGAACTAACCATGCTCCAGTTAGGACTTTTAAAGGGTTGTAACGTGGCCTGGTTCACGGTTTAAGAAACAAAGGATAAAGGCTCAAATTTTATTTGTACCCAACCCAATCTCCATGATGTTCTTCAGTCTTATACTCAGTTAACTTATGCATTGAGGTTCCAAGGAGTTTGGAATTGTAACACTGACATTTGTGATGGTTCAGAAACCAGAAATTTATTTAAACATTCAGTCATCTTTCTTTATTTAGGATCTATAGTGACCTCCTTTTTTCTTTTGACTTTGTTATCCCTTCTTTTTGCCTGAACTGTTTATTTCAAGGTTACAATCAGCGGGATGTCTTAGTTTTTTACTAAGTCTCCTTCATAGGTTTTGACTTAGCAAGCTTTTCCTTTACTAGATATTGATTGTCAGGTATAATGATTACAGAGAACCATCATTGGTTGTATACAACACAAATAATTGGCATAAATGAGTTAACTGAGTAACTACCCTGCCCCAGGTTATGAATAAGGGTTTTAATTTGCATGAGAATAAAAAACTCCTACTTCATAGGCTCAAAAGGGTTGACTAGGGATTAACTTCCTTATATCTCCATTGTTTAGGAATTGAAACAATGCCTGTACATCGTCAGCATAGTCTGTTCAAAAGCATACTGCCTAATATTATGGTATTGTTTTCGTCATCCTCCCTCTACAGGCTTATAACTTTATCAGGAGTTAAATATCACAAAATAGAAATATGAATCATAATTCAAAATATAGTGAAACACATGGATTAATTCAAGACAAACATATGCAATGTATTAATGAAAACAAGAGTTTAACATAATAGTAAGTGTTTAAACAAATAAAATAAATTACAAATGAAAATTCAAATGTTGTCCCATCCAGTTGGCTGAATGTCTTCAATTGCAATCTGTGAACTTTCAGGAGCAATATATTTCACCATGAAATCAAATTTGCCACTTGGATGTCCCAAGGTGCCCCATATCTCAACAGGAATAGGTAGTCTTCCTATCTTGCTACTTTGGGCAACTTGTCTTGCATCTTCGGTGTTTGATGGACGATGGTAGAACTCAATTTGACCTTCTGGAGTAACCTCTAGGATTCCTTCGTCAATTAGGTCTTGAATCTTATTCTTTAGTGCCCAACAGTTATTAGTGTTGTGTCCGGGACTGTCGGAGTGATACTCACACCTTACCTTGGGATTATAGTGAGGAGAGGAAGTTTTAGGATTTTGAGGAGGATTTTTCAAGGAAATTAGCTTCATCTCCAACAAGCATTGCAGAACTTGTGATATTGGAGTGCTGAACTTGATAAACTGCCTTCTACATTCCTTGTGTTGAGGTGGATTAACCTTATCAGGTCCTTCTTCTTCAATTGAGGAACAATCAGTGGCAACCTGTCTCTTACCTTCTTTCATCCTCGTCTTCCTTTCAACCAAATCAGCTTGTTTTAATGGAAGTTGATTGACAATTAGATTCCTGACTCCATTGCTTTTAAGTTTGTGGACAAAGGTTCTTAGCTCTTCTTGCCCCTGAGCTAAACTTTGAATAAGATCCACCTGGTCATTCATCTGGGTCCTCATTTTTGTCATCTCAGCTTGCAGTTGTTTCAACTGATTATCCTTGTTATCTTCAGGATTTTCATAGAGGAGTGCTTTCAACTCTTCTTGCCCCTTGGAAAAATTTAGGATCACTTCTTGGAACTGAGCATTCTGAGCCTGGAGATCCTTGACCGTTTGTTCAAGAGCCATTTCTGCTTCAAATAAACAGCGAGAAGATAAGATACCTGTACATAAGAAACATGTGATGCAGTGATATGGTGTATAAATGCATATGCAATGTTTTCAAGGACCGCAGGATTTAAATTTGTTTAAACAACCAAGAAGTAAATTTTTATTAGTAATAAATTTGTTTGCCCTTTGGGCTTACAAAATGAAATAAAATAAATACAAAAGATGGGGTTTTAAGTCTCCCATGGACGTTTCCTCTTTGTGTTGAGGTATGAGTTGAGATTCCGCTCCTCGTGAAGTTGCTTTGTTAGCTCCAGGATTCTTTCTTGACTTGCTTTGTAATGAGTCTCAAAAGTATCCCTTTGCTCTTTCAACTGGATTCAGGACCTCTGTAACTCTTCCAAGTCAGTGGGCATGTCTGGATGAAGGATGGTATAAGAAGTATCCCCTTCAGTAGTAACTGGCAGGATGGCAGGATATGGCATCATAAGAGTCTGAGCACGAGATCGCACCCATCTGAGATAAGCTTCCATAGGAATAGTGTATTTTGGTTCTAGAGTCTTGCTGTCAACCTTGTTCACTTTACCCCATGCTCGTATGAACCTTTGACGGTAACCTTGCAGATCGTTGTCGTAGTCAAACACAATACCCTGAATCAACATGTCATGAGGACCATCACTCTGAGCATAACCAAACTGACGTAAAGCTAAGGAAGGGTTGTAAGTAATGCCCCCTCTTATGCCAAGGAGTGGCACATTAGGGAACTCCCCACAACGGTCAATGATAGTAACATTCTCCATAGATCGAGAGCACCAATGAATATCTGAATGAGAGAGTGACATAATCCTCTTGGACCACCTGAACCCTTGTTCATTCTTCATTACTGATCGAGGAAGGTGAGAAATAAACCACCTAGATAGTAAAGGTATACAACACATAAGAGTTCCTCGTGTCTTTGTAGTACGAGTATGAAGAGAATGCAAGATGTCTCAAAGTAATGTAGGCACTAGATTGTGACTCAGAAATATGTTGATGGCGTGAACGTCTATGAACTGATCTGGATTGGGGAACAACACTAAGCCATAAATCAACAAGGCTAAGATCTCCTCAAAAGCATCATAACTCATAGCTTTCAGGAACACTTGAGCTTTCTCCATCAATACCTTAGCAAGAATACCCTTAACTCCACTCCTTCTTTCTAGGACAATGTCTGATTTCTTCAAATGTAGGGCTGCAGCAATGACCTCAGGTTTAGGCTCTTTTTCCAAGCCTGTGAATGGTTTCTGATTAAGTACAGGTATACCCAGAAGTTTGGAGAACTCTTCCATTGTAGGAACCAGCTGATAGTCGGGGAATGTGAAACAATGGTGCTTAGGATCAAAGAACTGAAACAGAACATTCATCATGTCTTCATTGAACCCTGAAGTTACTAGATCCAGTAGGTGACCATGTCTCTTGATGAACTGAGTTTTCAGAAACTTGGGAAACCAATTCTTTAAGCTTAGGAGGTATTCCTACAAAGTTGATCCAGATAGTATTCCTACAAGCAGAAACCATGACCTGCAACAAAGAACAAAGATAAATCCTTTGGTCCTTGAAATGGTTAGTTAAAATGCTATGCTTATGATGCATGATGATGCTATGATGTTATGCTCAATCACAAACATGTGGCACACACAAACAAGTCACACAATAGCCCTAGGTTTGAAGGCTTGCATGAGGTTTAAAGGTAAATACCCTCCCCTGAAGTTAGTTGGTTCATCCTGTCCTACAAAAGTAACCAGGTTCTAAGGGATCTTGATCACACTAAAATTCACCGTATTTCTGACTCCGATTTCACGTGAATTCTTAGCTTTTATTGTTGTTTTGCTTTGTTATTGCTTTGTTTTCTTATGTTTTCAGGTTTTTATAATAATCGGAGCTGGAATCGGGAAAAGGAGCGAAAAAGGAGTGAAAACGGACGAAAACCTAGAAATTCAGCATTTTGCACTTACGGCACCCACCGTGGCGGGCGCCATGGGGTTAGCCATGACGTGGCCACGTCTCAAGACCACTCCTCAACCTCCAAGACCCACGTTCCCCACTCCATCATCCCCTGTAGGGACCATGGCGGGCGCCATAGGCCTGTGGCGGGCGCCACAAGGCCAAATTCCATAACCTCCACTTTTTAGTGGAGGGGCGTCCCGGTCATTTCATGCTTTCAGTTTTTACTATAAATAGGACCTTAGATTTTTGTTTTTCTTCATCCAGAATTAGAATTCTCTAGGCATATATCAGTTATAAAGCAGTTGCCATTCCACATCGGGGTGCCTCTGCAATCGAGTGATCGAGTCTGTAATCTGTCTGTGGTTCGAGTTTTGGAGCACTCTGGAGGAAGTTAATCCTGCCGCCATTTTAATTCAAGTTCGTATTTTACTTTCATTTATTTCTCGCATTGCTTTACTTTGTTTATTTCCCGCACTCGCACTTTACTTTGTTTATTATCCGCACTCGCACTTTACTTTGTTTATTTCCCGCACTCGCACATTTACTTTGTTTATTTCCCGCACTCGCACATTTACTTTGTTTATTTCCCGCACTCGCACTTTAAATTCATTTACTTTCCGCACTCGCTTTAAATTACTTTTATGAAAAACTATAAAAAGAATCTTTACTTTATCATGTCTAACTAATTCCATAAAGGTTAGAATGTAAGGATCGTAATTAAACCAGTAATCAGTATAATTGTTCGTGGAAACACCTAAGGGCTATTTTATCTTTCAATTCAGATAATTGTTTTTAACTATTTCAAAAACAGCCAAAAGCGCTTTGTCTAGTTTATTAGGAGATTTTAGATTAAAAAGAAAAGATATTTTAAAACGATTTTCGGACGCGTTAGGAAGTTTAAACTCTGGTTCGTAAGAACCTCTTTTTGCTAAGAAGTCCAGGTTAAAATACTTTTCAACTTGTTTGAGATACTATATTTCTTAAAAATAGGTTTACTACTCTAACGCAGTACGCACCTTTTTATCCGTGACAATAGGAGGGGTTGATTAGAGAGTACAGCTCGGTTCTGAATACGCGAAAGCGACAGTTCCTGTTAAATTAGTTCTTTTCCAAGGAGAAAACATTGCCCATAAGTAGTTCCACTAACAAGTACTAGATTATCATTGATTGCGTGAATTACATTCGAGCCTGTCTTTATTTATTATTTAAAATTATAATTTTATTTACCATTGCACCCTTATTAAAACCCTTAAAAATAGTTGCCTTAGATACACACCATAACAACAGGTTTGATAGATTGACACTTGGTCTCTGTGGATTCGATAATCTTTTATATTACTTTGACGTGATTCGTACACTTGCGAAAAACACGCATCAAGTTTTTGGCGCCGTTGCCGGGGACCAATATCGTCAAATTTCATTACCCTGTAGTTATACCGTTTAGACTAAGGTTGTTACCCACCGGTCAATGCGAAAGACTCGCAGTGCCGGAAGTTTAGTAGACCCTCTAGCTGAACCTGAACGTTACGCTCGCGCACGTTTATTTTTCCATAGGAATAGGATAGCTATGGCCGAAGAACAAAACCGAAGACCTCTTAAGGACTTCGCCCAACCATCAAACGAGGAACCTAGTTCCAGTATAGTAAACCCCGCTATCCCAGCCAATAATTTCGAACTTAAACCATCCCTGCTGCAATTAGTGCAACAGAGACAATTCGCAGGTCTCGCTACTGATAACCCGAACCAACATTTAAAAAACTTTCTTCAGTTAGCAGACACCTTTAAAACCAATGGAGCTTCTCCTGAGGCGATACGCTTAAGATTATTTCCCTTTTCCCTCAGAGATAAAGCTCTATCATGGTTAGATTCCCTTCCACCCAATTCAATAACAACTTGGGATGACCTTAGGAAAGTTTTCCTTGCTAGATATTTTCCCCCGAGTAAGACCGCTCTTCTTCGAAACCTAATAACTAGATTTACCCAACACCAAGGAGAGTCGTTGTTCGAAGCCTGGGAGAGATATAAAGAACTATTAAGAGCATGCCCACACCATGGCTTAGAGAATTGGCTAATCATCCAAACCTTCTATAATGGACTTCATTATAACACTAAAATGACCATCGACGCTGCCGCTGGTGGCGCACTGATGAACAAACCTTACCCTGAAGCTAGTGCCCTTATCGAGGACATGGCCCAAAACCATCAATCATGGGGAGTAGAACGAGCGACAGTGGAAAAGAAGGAAGCCCAAGGAGGAATACATGAGCTAAGCTCTATAGACATGATGCAGGCTAAAATGGACGCGTTGGCCCTTAGAGTCGAACATATGTGTACAACTCCGAATACTGTAGCCGCAGTTTCGTCGAATTGTGAGATATGTGGAACGCAAGGACACCAATCTGCCGAATGCAATCTGTTGAATGAGACCAACACCGAGCAAGTGAACTATACCCAAGGGAACCCATTTTCAAACACATATAACCCTGGATGGAGGAATCACCCAAACTTCTCCTACAAAAATAATAAACCTATTCAAAATACCGCACCTCCGAGACAACAAGGTTACCAAGCCCCTAGAACAAATCAACCTATGCAACCTGTACCACCAAACCCGAGCTTTGAGGAAATTGTAAAAGATTTCATCGTTGCTCAAAAACAGAAAAACAAAGAGTTCATGAACCAAAGCGTCCATGTTAACGAACTAATTACCCAGTTAGGAACCAAGGTTGATCAAATCATTACTCATAATAAGATGCTTGAAACCCAGATCTCTCAGGTAGCGTTAAACCAAGCCCCACAGACTACCCCTGGAGGACAGTTCCCTGGACAACCTCAACAAAACCCGAAAGGGCAAGCTAATGCCATTACTCTACGAAGTGGAACCGCTTATAAGGAACCTTTGAACCCTAGATTAAGTGAGCCCGAAACTTCTGAGAGGAGTGAGGAAAAGGAACCAGAGAAGCCTGAAACCCCGGAAAGTCAAGAAAAAGGAGAAGAACCTAAAAATAAAACCTATGTACCACCACCGCCATACAAACCACCAATACCATACCCTCAAAGATTAAAGAAAACCCAAATCGATAATCAATATCAAAAATTCATTAAGGTTATAGAAAAACTTCACGTAGAAATCCCCTTTACAGAAGCCATCACCCAAATACCTTCTTACGCTAAGTTTCTCAAAGACATACTTACGAATAAACGTAGACTTGAAGATCCGAAACCCGTGGAATGTAATTCTATTTCCGAAGATAGGTTAGCAAAGAAAGATAAAGATCCCGGAAATTTTTCCATTCCTTGTATTTTGGGGAATCATGTCATCGAAAAAGCTTTTCTAGACTTAGGAGCTAGTGTGAGCTTAATGCCTTTAGCAGTTTGTGAGAGATTAAACTTAGGAGAATTACAACCTACTAAGATGTCACTTCAATTAGCCGATAGATCCGTTAAATACCCTATAGGCATACTTGAAGACGTCCCTGTTAGGATAGGTCAGTTGTTTATACCTACTGATTTTGTTGTCATGGACATTAAAGAAGATGACGACATACCAATACTCCTAGGTAGACCATTCCTTTCGACTGCTGGAGCCGTAATAGATGTTAAAAAAGGAAAACTAACTTTTGAGGTAGGTGAAGAGAAGATAGAATTTATATTGTCAAAATTTCTTATGGCACCTGTGATAGGAGATGCTTGTTATGCCTTAGATATCATCGAAGAATGCATTAGGGAATTAGAACAAGAAGAAGAAACTGAATCTATAAAATTGCCATCAACCCTTATTTTGGAAGATGACAATTATAAAACACCCTACATTGATGATAACCTTCACGAATGTTTATCTCTTACCCCAGATCCTATGCCTTGCCCTATGAAACCGACCGTAAAACTTAAGGAACTGCCTAAAAACCTGAGATATGAATTTCTTGATGGAGATATGAACCGTCCAGTTATAGTCAGTGCTACCTTAAACCAAAGAGAAACCAATCAATTATTAGAAGTTTTACGTAGGTACCCCTCAGCCTTAGGATATAAGATCTCTGATCTAAAAGGAATAAGCCCATCCGTATGCATGCATCGGATTTTGCTTGAAGAAGATTCAAAACCTTCCAGAGAACACCAACGAAGAATAAATCCTATAATGAGTACAGTAGTTAAGACTGAAGTTCTTAAGTTACTAGAGGCAGGTATAATATATCAGATCTCGGACAGTAAATGGGTGAGTCTTGTGCATGTAGTACCTAAAAAGGGAGGCATCACAGTCGTGCAAAACGAGAAGGGCGAACCTGTAGCAAAAAGAACCAATGGAGGTTGGCGTATGTGCATAGATTATAGAAAATTAAATAAAGCAACTAGGAAGGACCATTTCCCATTACCATTCATAGACCAAATGTTGGAGCGCCTAGCCAGACACTCTTACTTTTGTTATTTAGATGGATATTCAGGATTCTTCCAAATACCTATTCACCCCGAAGATCAAGAAAAAACTACCTTTACATGCCCAGTTGGAACCTTTGCCTATAGAAGAATGCCTTTTGGACTTTGTAATGCTCCTGCAACTTTCCAACGCTGCATGATGTCTATCTTTGCTGATTATTTAGATGGAATTATGGAAGTATTTATGGACGATTTCTCAGTTTGTGGATCAGATTTCAAAAATTGTCTTGTCAACCTTGAGAAAATCCTGGAGAGATGTGTGGAGGTAAACCTTGTGCTAAATTGGGAAAAATGTCATTTCATGGTCACCGAAGGGATTGTTTTAGGACATATAGTTTCCGAAAAAGGTATAGAGGTAGATAAAGCAAAAATAGAAGTCATAGAGAATCTAAAACCGCCGAAGACTATCAGGGAGATAAGAAGTTTTCTTGGACATGCCGGATTTTACCGACGTTTCATCAAGGATTTCTCCAAAATAACAAAGCCCTTAACTGGTCTTTTAATGAAAGATGCTGAATTTATCTTCGATGAAAAATGTACTGAAGCATTTAATCTCCTGAAGCAAGCTCTGATTTCAGCACCTATAATGAAACCCCCTGATTGGTCAGAACCGTTTGAGATAATGTGTGACGCCAGTGATTATGCTGTTGGAGCCGTTCTAGGTCAGAGAAAAGATAAGAAGTTACATGTGATTTATTATGCCAGTAGAACCCTAGACGCTGCACAGCTCAATTACGCAACAACCGAAAAAGAGCTCCTAGCTGTAGTTTTTGCAATAGACAAATTTAGATCTTATCTAGTAGGAGCCAAGATTATAGTTTATACCGACCATGCTGCCATTCGTTACTTACTAAGCAAAAAGGATGCCAAGCCTAGGTTACTTCGATGGATTCTATTACTGCAAGAGTTTGATTTGGATATCCGTGATAAGAAAGGCACTGATAATGTGGTAGCTGATCACCTATCTAGGCTAGAATACCTGAAACCTGATCCAGTACCCATAGATGACGATTTTGCCTATGATAGACTGATAGCCCAACTAGAAACCATTGAAGAAGATAACCCAGACCCTCATGAGTATTTTCAAAAATCCTTAGCCCTAAGTGATGTACCTTGGTATGCAGACTTTGTTAATTATCTAGCCGCTGACATCATACCCCCTGATCTAAACTACCACCGGAAGAAGAAGTTCTATAATGATGTGAGAAACTTCTATTGGGACGAACCATTTCTTTTCAAGAGAGGTAAAGATGGCATTTTCCGCCGTTGTGTTCCAGAAGAAGAGGTAAATAATATAATTGAGCATTGTCACTCTGCACCCTATGGTGGACATGCAAGCACATCTAAGACCTACGCCAAGATTCTTCAAGCTGGCCTATTCTGGCCTACTATGTGGCGTGATGTCCATGCTTTCATTGTCAAGTGTGATAGATGCCAACGCACATGAAATATTTCAAGACGTAATGAAATGCCGTTAAGAAATATCCAAGAAGTAGAACTCTTTGAGGTATGGGGTATAGACTTTATGGGACCGTTCCCACCATCTTTTGGAAATCAGTACATCTTAGTAGCAGTTGACTACGTGTCTAAATGGATTGAAGCTATCGCCGCACCCACAAACGACACCAAAGTAGTCATCAAATTATTCAAAAATTATATATTTCCCAGGTTTGGAACACCCCGTTTAGTCATAAGTGATGGAGGATCACACTTCATATCAAGAATATTTGATAAACTTTTAAGCAAGTATGGAGTTAAGCATAGAGTGGCAACACCATACCACCCACAGACCAATGGACAAGTGGAAGTATCTAATAGGGAGATAAAACAAATCCTCGAGAAGACTGTCTCTATATCTAGAAAGGATTGGTCACATAAACTTCAAGAAGCATTATGGGCCTATAGAACCGCTTTCAAAACTCCTATAGGAACAACCCCTTATCAACTGGTCTATGGAAAATCATGTCACTTACCTTTTGAATTGGAGCATAAGGCCTATTGGGCCATCAAAACTTTGAATTTGGATTACTTGACTGCTGGTGAGAAACGTATCCTTGATATCCACAAGTTAGAAGAGCTCAGACAATCTGCCTACGAAAATGCCATCATATACAAAGAAAGAACAAAAGCTTGGCATGACAAAAGAATCATAAGAAGAGACTTCAAAATAGGCGATCCTGTTCTCCTGTTCGATTCTAGGTTACGACTCTTTCCAGGTAAACTTCGTTCAAGATGGACTGGCCCTTTCGAAGTATCTAAGGTCCTGAGATCCGGTGCTATTGAAATCAAGAACCAGACATGTAAACCGTTCATCGTCAATGGACAGAGGTTGAAGCCCTACGAAGGAGGTGACATCCCAACAACATACACCTGCCATACTCTGAGTGATCCACCATATCCTTCCAATGATGTTTAAATATCGGTCGTCGAGCTAATGACGTTAAACAAGCGCTGCATGGGAGGCAACCCATGGTTTTTCTTATTTTTTGTACTTTTTATTTTTTACTTTTACTTTATTTTGTTTATATTAGTATTATTATGTCAGGACTAACGATTGAATGTTTTATGTGCTTTCAGGACTTGTTTGCTAACCTTGTACAGAATGCAGAACCCTGATGACATGCACGTGGCCTTTAGAGACGACGCACAGAGAGAGCGTTACTATGTTCACATGAGACGCCCTATGGCTCCTACCAGGTACCCTGACCATGACTGCATGGATGCCTTGGGGATAGAGCCAAGCGTCAGATTCTTATGCCATCAACTCCAGTGGGAACAGTTTGACTACAGGAACAACACTTATAGGAACTTGACTCTTGAGTTCCTCAGCTCGTTTCATTATGACCCTTGGACTGGACCCGATGGACTCGCTGTTTTCAGGTTGTTCGGGATCGACTACTCATTCTCTCACAGAGAGTTTGGTGATTTGCTAGGTTTCCAGACTACTCCTGATGCTATTCCAGATACACCGATGGGGTATTTTATGAGCAGAGAAGTGGAAAAGTTTTGGACTAAAATATCCGGCGGAGGGAGCCAAGATCCTTCTACCCAGTTTTCTCAGGTAATCCACAACCCTGCATTGAGGTACTTCCAGATGATTCTAGCACATTCTTTCCTAGGTTTTCCAGATACAGAGACACTGCTAAGTGAAGAGGAGATTTTCCTACTGTTTTGTGCGACTCAGTCTCGCCCTGTTGCTTGTGGCAACTTTCTGTTAAAGGGCTTGGCTAGTGTTGCCAGATCATCCGTAGGCATCATCCATGTCGGTGGGATTGTTACACAGATTGCTACTGCACTGGGTCTGTCTCGCAAGTTATTGCACCTCAGGACCTTCTGCTGCTACACCACCCTGGATATCGATTTTTGTCTTGATAGAGGACTGATGAGGAGGGCTTCTTTTGAGCCCAACATGTTTAGATTGCTGATCGACGGCGAAGCGATACACTACTTTACATTACCAGATCAGCTGATGACCAGTGTCCATGATCCTGAAAATTGGAGTTATGCTCTAGAGGGTTATGGAGAGACTGTCGAAGAGCCGAAATCGCCTCCCGCCGCTGAGTACACTCCTACACCTCTTACTCCCCAAATCACTGTTATGTCTAACAATATGTCTCTGCAGCCACCTGACCTACAAACACAGATTTATGAGCTCCGTAAGGAGACTGCCCTACTCAAGCAGGAAGTGGCAGACTTAGAGTTACAGATGCAGGTTTCTGATCTCACTCATGCCTCAGAGACCGATGCTCTACATCAGGCGATTGAAGAGTTTCGGAGGGAGATAGCTGAGATTCGTGGATCAAGCCAGGAAAAGACGCCTACCACATGACTCATTCTACCCTGACAGCACTACCCTAGTATTTAATTTCCTTTTATTTATCGCATTTCCAGACATATTTTACTTTATTGCAGCTTTTATATTTTCATGCACTTTGAATTCCATATATATATACATATTATGCACTAATGTTAACTTTTTCTTTTTCTTTTTTTGATTTTTAATTATTTTATTTTTATCGTGCAAAGAAAAAAATATATAAGACAAAAATATTTTCATTTTTGTCTTTACAAAAAAAATATGCAAGCCTCAAGCCTTGAAAAGAAGAAGAAAACGCTATCCAGACCCCCCGGGAGACAAAGGTGAAAGGAAGGCCCAAAGGAGGATCTAAAAACCACAAGGCCCAGGAATTGGCCTTGTGGCGGGCGCCATAGGCCCTGTGGCGGGCGCCACACCGTACCAACAACAAGTACGGGGCTGAATCCCCATTTCCACCATTTTTATCCCTTTCTTCACCAAAAACCCATTTTTACAACCTTCCAAATCCTCCTTGAACCCCATTAAAGCTCCCTCATTTCCAAAATACCCACCATCCATAAAACATATCCAACATCCATTTCCATTTTCATCCATCAAAAACCAAAAAAATCAAAACTTTATCATTCCCTCATAAACCACTTTTCTACCATTTTCACTACCTAAGGAGCATTCAACAATGGAGTTCAACGGATTTCTTCTTCGTGATGGAAGACCGGGCGAAAGGCAACGGAAAATTATTCAGAGGCTTCAAAGTCGAGAAATTCTCTCGACTAGGTACGTCGACGATAACTGTCTGTATGCTTTGGGTATTTATCATAGTGTTTTTAATTTATTAGAATTTCTAGGCTTGCATAATATTTTCATTAATCAGGAACCTACCTATGAGCGACTGACAACTGAGTTTTTGAGTTCTTTAATATACACTGTCAGTCCTAACACTGCTAGCACTGTTGGTACTGTTATTTTTAGACTGTTCGGAATTGAGTATGAATTCAGTACCGACGATCTAGCAGGTTTGTTAGGAATCCCTCATAGGGAAGGTGCAATTTGTGAGGCACCTTTGGATGCGGAGTGGTCGGCCGAGGTATTTACCTTCTGGCAAAGGCTTTCAAGTTCTTCAATTAATTCTTTTGAAGGGATACTTGCGTCGACCATTCACAACTCGGCCATAAGAGTTTTTAGACTTCTTTTGGCATGTACTATTTTTGGCCGGGAAAGTCCAAACAAGGTAAATGCTCGTGAACTCCTATTTTTGCAAGGATGCCTCACTAGAACCCACATCAATCCGGTCCCGTTTATGCTTGCCCATATGACTTTATTTACTAATAAAACTGGACCGATTGTTTTTGGAGGGCTTGTTACGTCTATTGCTCGGGCTCTTGGCCTGAACGATGAGATAGCTACACTTGAACCACTACCTCCTCGCACAATTAATTTAAAATTTCTGAAAGACATGAAATTGTGCCGAACGAGGAGAGAAGGTGGTTATGAGTTGATGGTTCATGGGGTAGCTATCCCATCTGTTGCTTTACCATGCAGTAGACGTACTGATGTACGTGATGAAAGGAACTGGACCTATGATCTTAATGCTCCACGTGTTTTGGGTCCACTTCCTCCTAATATTCCCGATGGGGAGGCACATGACACTGATGAAGAGTATGATCGGAGAGAGCAGTCTCCCATCCCTCACATGTCCCCCCATCGTCCTTCACAGTCACACACTGCACCATCTTCCTCTAACCCTGTTGCAGGTACTGCTCCTGGATTCCATGTCACCGAGGAGATGTGGCGTGATATGACAGCTAGAGAAGAAAGGCGTGATGGCCTTCTCTCTACTATTTCACAGCAGCTGACGGACAACATGAGCTTCATGCAACAATCGCGATTGGTTTCGGATCGTGCTTATAGCAACGTTTGCCGTACCTTGAACGGTATTTCATTAGAGCAGAACCGTCAGAGAGAGTTCAACAGCCGACACTACCAGCTTGTCGAGGCCACTCAGGGTTCCATCTTAGGTAACCTTCGAGAGGTCCGGAGTGCTCAGGCTGCTTTATCAGCACGACTCGACCGGAGGGACCAGCATCGTAGTAGATCCCGTCGTTCCAGACCATCACATCAGGACGGCGAAGGCACCAGTGCCCCTCCTCAGTAGTCTTTTTCAGGTTACCCCCCTTATCTTATTTCGAAACATTGGGGACAATGTTCGATTTAAGTGTGGGAGGGGATTTTACTGCTTTCTGTTATTTCCTTTTTAGTTAATTATTTCCTTTCAGTTATTTCCCTTTTCAGTAATTTACTTTTCTTAGATAATGCATGAGTCTGACGAGTCACCAGTATAGTGTCTTTTTAGTTCATCTTCATTTTTTCCCATTTCCTTAGCCTTACCAGAAAAATTTTAAAAAGAAAATGATGTTGTTTCACATGTTTTTTTGGGCTTTGAGACAGGTTTAGTTTAGGATGTGGTGACTTAGGTCAACTTTTTGAAACATCAGAACCATTTTAGCACCATAGACCTCTTGAATATAGGAATCACTCCTAAACCCCACCACCATGGCCTTTACTATCATTTTAAAAATTGTCCTAAGTAGTTTATTTTAGCAGTCAGCTCCGGCCTAAGCATGCTCTACGTAGGGGGCCGATGAACATAAGTGAATGATCCAGTGCTAATAATAAAAAAAAAAAAAAGAGAAAAAAAAAAAGAAAAAAGGCAAACTCTGGTATAGGTGACCCTCACAAAGTCATTTAAACCGAAAAAAAGAGAAGAAAAAAAATTTTGCCATAAAAAGAAAAAAATTGCAAGTCACCTATTGTTAGTTGGTTCAGAGGTATCTGGCACTGAACTTGGTAGGGCGGATTACGATCCGATCCCTCGCAACTTACAATTAGGTCAAATAAAAACAGGTTTACACATGCTTATGTGCCAGAAACCTTATGTTATGGATCAGAATCACTAACCGGTCACTCTACTATGAAGCATGTACGGATAACGGGCTTAATGTGATTGCGCCTGAATGAAAAGGACACAAAAAGATGAGAAGATATGCCTAGGTATCGTGGGATGATATGGAGTGGTTAATATAGGATTGAAGTTTGTGTTTGTGTTACTATGGTACCCTTGGTTCACTTAGTTAGTATCTGTCACTGCATCCTGACTTGAACTTAGAAGCCCTTTAGCCCAAAGACACGTGTTGACACCATATTTTCTTAAGCTTTAATGTTTGCTTGAGGACAAGCAAAGGTTTAAGTGTGGGAGAATTTGATCACACTAAAATTCACCGTATTTCTGACTCCGATTTCACGTGCATTCTTAGCTTTTATTGTTGTTTTGCTTTGTTATTGCTTTGTTTTCTTATGTTTTCAGGTTTTTATAATAATCGGAGCTGGAATCGGGAAAAGGAGCGAAAAAGGAGTGAAAACGGACGAAAACCTAGAAATTCAGCATTTTGCACTTACGGCACCCACCGTGGCGGGCGCCATGGGGTTAGCCATGACGTGGCCACGTCTCAAGACCACTCCTCAACCTCCAAGACCCACGTTCCCCACTCCATCATCCCCTGTAGGGACCATGGCGGGCGCCATAGGCCTGTGGCGGGCGCCACAAGGCCAAATTCCATAACCTCCACTTTTTAGTGGAGGGGCGTCCCGGTCATTTCATGCTTTCAGTTTTTACTATAAATAGGACCTTAGATTTTCGTTTTTCTTCATCCAGAATTAGAATTCTCTAGGCATATATCAGTTATAAAGCAGTTGCCATTCCACATCGGGGTGCCTCTGCAATCGAGTGATCGAGTCTGTAATCTGTCTGTGGTTCGAGTTTTGGAGCACTCCGGAGGAAGTTAATCCTGCCGCCATTTTAATTCAAGTTCGTATTTTACTTTCATTTATTTCTCGCATTTCTTTACTTTGTTTATTTCCCGCACTCGCACTTTACTTTGTTTATTATCTGCACTCGCACTTTACTTTGTTTATTTCCCGCACTCGCACATTTACTTTGTTTATTTCCCGCACTCGCACATTTACTTTGTTTATTTCCCGCACTCGCACTTTAAATTCATTTACTTTCCGCACTCGCTTTAAATTACTTTTATGAAAAACTATAAAAAGAATCTTTACTTTATCATGTCTAACTAATTCCATAAAGGTTAGAATGTAAGGATCGTAATTAAACCAGTAATCAGTATAATTGTTCGTGGAAACACCTAAGGGCTATTTTATCTTTCAATTCAGATAATTGTTTTTAACTATTTCAAAAACAGGCAAAAGCGCTTTGTCTAGTTTATTAGGAGATTTTAGATTAAAAAGAAAAGAGATTTTAAAACGATTTTCGGACGCGTTAGGAAGTTTAAACTCTGGTTCGTAAGAACCTCTTTTTGCTAAGAAGTCCAGGTTAAAATACTTTTCAACTTGTTTGAGATACTATATTTCTTAAAAATAGGTTTACTACTCTAACGCATTACGCACCTTTTTATCCGTGACAATAGGAGGGGTTGATTAGAGAGTACAGCTCGGTTCTGAATACGCGAAAGCGACAGTTCCTGTTAAATTAGTTCTTTTCCAAGGAGAAAACATTGCCCATAAGTAGTTCCACTAACAAGTACTAGATTATCATTGATTGCGTGAATTACATTCGAGCCTGTCTTTATTTATTATTTAAAATTATAATTTTATTTACCATTGCACCCTTATTAAAACCCTTAAAAATAGTTGCCTTAGATACACACCATAACAACAGGTTTGATAGATTGACACTTGGTCTCTGTGGATTCGATAATCTTTTATATTACTTTGACGTGATTCGTACACTTGCGAAAAACACGCATCAGATCTCAATATCATTGATCCTTCACAAGGGTGGTTGTTCAGTAGGCAACTTACTTGCCAACCAAAACCCTCCAAGTTTAGAATCTCAATGAGTTTAGCATCGAGTATCAACCAACTTCAGTCTTCACCAAAGCCGGTTATCTCACTACTTTCTAAAGGCTAAGATGGGATAACTAGGGTTCTAAAAGTTAGTTAGTGCATTGACAATATATGGCAGCCTCATATTATCCTTAACTTGACTTAAGGAACATAAGCACCAACCAAGAAGTCACACTAACTATGGCCACTAGATCAACCATATCGGTATACGCCGTACAGTTTCCTTGGTCTATTTCCATTTACCTAAGGTACACTAGATCCGGGTTAGGATCTTTCACACATGAGAGCACCCAACAAGTAAAGTAAAGCAAACAAAGCAAACAAATTTAAAGTGATCTAATTCCTAAGGGTACCCCTCTTTTATTAAATCCCCAGCAGAGTCGCCAGTTCTGTAACACGGTGGGAGAACTGACTTTAGTGAAATGTTGCGGATAGCAAGAGTCGCCACCGACTTTTATTTTATCCAAAGGAAATGGCATAAAAGAACAGGAAAGACCTTAAAAAGATTTTTGGGTTCGGGGGGTAGGTTATGTAAAGGGAAGGTGTTAACACCCTTTACATCCATGGTAATCCATGGGCTCTTAGTTACTTAGCTCACTTTACAATGTTTTAAGAAGTGTAGTGTGTGTTTAGAAATTTTCTTAAGTACTTTATAATGATCCATGTACGGATATATATAAAGACTTTGTTTTGAAAATTGTTTGAAATGTGAAGTGTATTTGAAATGTTTTGAAAAGGTGAGCAAGTACATAAGAGAAACCTACCCTAAGTTCAATCTTTTCTGTTCTTAAATATCCTTTAAATGGTAAGACTATCCCTATTATTAAGGAATAGGTAGTCATTACCTTGGATGTATGAGGGACAAGTGAAGGGACAACTATGATTAGGCAACTGTAAGGTGTATTTTAGCAATTCGAAGGGACTTATCATCTTTATTCGAAAGGGACAAGATCATTTACGAAGGCAACCATGAAGGGACTTGATCTTTTTTTATCTTTTAAGGGTCTAGATGATATGAGAGAAGGGACTTTGCTTTACACCTTACTTGACCTTTTTGTTTAGGCAACATGAGAGGTATCCTTAAGAATGTGAGATGGCGATCCAGGATCGACTTACGTGTGTGCGTGTACAAATTCATATATTTATCTTGAGATTAATGATCTAAATTCAATTTTAAATACAAACATATTTACACTCCCTATTTTACTAACCATGGCAATTTAAATAAAAATAATTCTACAACTATTACATAGTGGGTACAATTACATTATAATAATAAAATAATTTAAATAAATAAGCACATAATAAATAAATAAATAAGTTGGTTAGTAATAATAAACAAAAATAAATATAAGAAGGTTAATATAACAATATAATATAGAAACAAATTCAAAATTAAATAAATAATTATTTTTAAGAGTTTTAATAAAAGAAATAAATAATAAATATTATATACTAATAAATATGATTAATAGTTCTAATAATTTAATTATATATAAAAAATATTTGTTAATTATAATTAAATAAGTATATAAAAATAAGGAATTAGACTCATAAAATAAAATTAGGGTTTTTAATTGTTTAGAAAAAATAAATTAGAGTTAACTACTTAATTAAATTATTTATATATATAAACAAACTACATATAATAATTATAAAATAAATATATATAATTAAAATTTACAAACAAATATATTAAGATTTATAAGATAATTAGGGTTTTAGAAAAAAATTAGGTTTTTTACATATTAAATATTAGGGTTAATTATTTAATCTAAGCCTAATTAAATTATTTATCTAAAAAAACATATAACATTAATAATATACAATAAAATAAATATTAAATAATTTTAGGAATAAAGTTTAAATTTTTAAAAAATATAAGTTTTTGAATTATATACAAGAAAATGATATAACTACTTTATTTTAAACATTTATTATTAATTAAATTAATTATAATATAAACAAAAATCAAATAAAATAAAATAAAAAGTGAGAAAAAGAACTTACCTGGGGCTGGGATTCGAACCCAGGCCCTAGGCTTTGCATCCCCTGGACCAACAAGCTCTCCACCAGGCTGCGCTGCGTTTGGTGATAGTGGATGGGCATGAATCTTTATATGTTAAGCCTAAAAAACATAAAGGAAATAAAGCAAAAAAAATGTTGGAGGTAGGATTCGAACCCCTGCCTTGGTCTTCATACGCGTACAGACTTACCAACTGAGCTATTGCAGCGTTTTGAAAATATAACAGAAACAATTCATAATAAAATAAGTCCATTATTCAAATTAGGGTTTCGCGCCAACCAGCTTCATCTTCAACCTATTACCTGCGAATTTTAATTCAAATATACATGCGAATTCACCTGCAATTTTTCAAAACCAGAATCCTATGTTTTTTGAAACGTCATGAAAACCTTAACAATAATAAAAACCAATAACCCAGATCAATTGCTCATAGTTTATACGTCATAGCCATGTCTTTAGAATCTATTTAAATTAGTTAAATCACCAAACCCCAATTTGGAGCTTAGAACCCTAGCTATGGCCGATTGTGGTATAGGGCATGAAGCTTCACGAAAACTATCCAGAAATCATCTATGAGCATCAACAAACATTAATACATAATCAAAACTCATTATAAACGCGTAAATTCAATGAATCGAAAAAAATAGATTGAGAGCAAGAATGATTCGGATTATGCAAATGAGGATGAATAAGAGGCATGTAAGGGGTGGTTTAGATTCAGGGAAGCTCAAGGAAGCTTGTGATGTCTTTAGAATACCTTGAAACCTCTGGTAAGAATGAAACCGAAAATTGATTTTTGATGTATTTTGTGAAGTTTGAAATAGGTCTTAGAGGCTGCAAAATTTCGTCCCTTTGGTTGTGATATGTTCTTTGTATATATATGAATGAGATTAGGTCAAAAAAATTGTATCACACTTTGGATATTTTGATCATTTGAGATTGAAAAAGATTATGTCATAAAACTTGATTTTTATTTGATCTAACCTTGCTATTTTGGGACAATCCTCATAACTTGTGTATCAATCTAATCCAAATAATGTTTATGACTTTCTAGAAGCAAAATCCCTTTTTAAATATTTGATTTTATATTTTATTTCAATTTAAATGGTATTTTAATGAATAAAATTCAAATAAATATGAAATAAAAAAAATAAAAATTAGAAAATAAGTGGGTTGGGTCGTGCTTGGTGTTTTCATAAAGATGGGATGGCAGTTTGGTGAGCTCATTTAGCAAAAATTTGATTTTAGGCCTTATTTGCTTCATAAACTTCCCTAAAATTTCCCAACTTTGCAAGGGCACAAATCCTTAAATTTTAATGCTATGAGGGTGTTCTTGGAAATTTTGGAAAGCTTAAAGAGTCCTCTAACTAACCCCATTTGTTTCATGTCCATATCTTTTACCATTCTCAAGTTATGCTCTTTTGAAGTTGTTGACTTTTTGTTGACTTTCAAAAGGACCTATAATGTCTTAGCTCATACCTTCCAAATGAAGCATTTTTGGGCTTGGCTTGTGAGACACAAAGTTGTAGAGAATTCAATTTCCTTCAAAATGAGCTTTGGATGGAAAATTCTTGATGAAGAATGTGAAAGTTATGGCTGGTCAAAGTTCAGTTGACTTTTCCTATGAAAACCCTAATTTAGAAACTCCTGATTCTTGATGATCTGAAATCTCCTTGATGAATCATGATCAACCCTTGATTAAATGATGAATTTTACTTCATATAATTGATGTTGGCAAAAAATCATGAAGTTTGACTTTGGTTTGGCCACAGTTGACCTCAATTTGACTTTTTAACTACTTTGACTGATTTTAACCTATCTGATCATCTGACTGAGCAAACCTTTGGAAAAAGTCTTGAAATTTGTCATGGGGATTGTTGAACACATATAAGATGCTGTGAAGCTCACTTGAAGTCTTGGAAGTCCATTTATCCTGATCAAAGTCAAAACCCTAGTTTAGGATGCATTGCTTAGGAGGATGCATTGTCTGAGGGAATTGTCACATCTTCTGATTAATTGTGAACTTTGTGAACCTTATGAACCTCATGAGATGTCTTGTGAACCTTGTGAACCTCATGAGATGTCTTGTGAACCTTGTGAGCCTCTTAGTACACAATGACTTGTCTTATGGAGGTAAAATTTTAGGGTGCAACAGCTGCCCCTGTTCAATTTTCTGAAACCTGAGGGGTTAGATTGGTGTATGTACCATTCGTGACCTGGAAGGTTGAAGGGGATTGAACACAAAAGCCCAAAAATTTGCACTCACCGGTGCGTAAAGTAACACTGATGATTAGTTGTATATGCTTGAGTGGGCTTAAAGATGCCACTTGGAAGAATTGGAGATGTGCTTAGAGATGCCATCAGGAAGAACTGGTGATGGGCTTAGAGATGCCATCTAAAGTATCAGAATATGATGATGCCTTTATGTTGATATTGGAGATCAGTACTAGGTCTTTGTACAGGCCGTCTCTAAATCGTTTATGCAACATAGTTTGAATTGTTGAATGGACCAGCAGAAATAAATCTTGTGATAATTATCTCTTCTGGAAGTATTTTGGATTAGGGAATGGATCTTTGTACAGACCGTTTGCCTACTCTCCAAGGGCCAAAGGGATGTCAGGATTTGTTCTTAAGGGTCAAAAGAACGTCAGGATTTGTTCTTCTGAAAAAGTCTTGAACAAGGGGCCAAAAGAGCGTCAGGATTTGCTCTTAAGGGTCAAAAGAACGTCAGGATTTGTTCTTCTGAAAAAGTCTTGAACAAGGGGCCAAAAGAGCGTCAGGATTTGCTCTTAAGGGTCAAAAGAACGTCAGGATTTGTTCTTCTGAAAAAGTCTTGAACAAGAGGCCAAAAGAGCGTCAGGATTTGCTCTTAAGGGTCAAAAGAACGTCAGGATTTGTTCTTCTGAAAAAGTCTTGAACAAGGGGCCAAAAGAGCGTCAGGATTTGCTCTTAAGGGTCAAAAGAACGTCAGGATTTGTTCTTCTGAAAAAGTCTTAAACAAGGGGCCAAAAGAGCGTCAGGATTTGCTCTTAAGGGTCAAAAGAACGTCAGGATTTGTTCTTCTGAAAAAGTCTTGAACAAGGGGCCAAAAGAGCGTCAGGATTTGCTCTTAAGGGTCAAAAGAACGTCAGGATTTGTTCTTCTGAAAGATGTCTTGAACCAGGGAATGGATCTTTTTACAGACCGTTTGCCTGCTATTTGAGGACATCTTGAGTAGTATATGGATCATTTCTGACCTGTTGTAAGTTGCTGATATTGTTTTACCCGCATATAACTATCCTGCAAGGGAAATATTAGTTTGTGTATTATGTATGCATGCATAGTATGATGCACTTAAGTAATGTATTATGTACTTATGGATGTGTATGTTATGATATGATGTATGTATGAATCATGCAGCCTGAAGCATCCAGATATCTTCGTATAACAACTGTTGGCCAGGGAAAATAAATCCCGATTTGTTGCTGAAGAACGTGAGGAACTCGTTCCCATATCGTTTGATAATATAGTGAAGAATATGAGGAACTCGTTCCCGTCCTGTTTGATAACATAGTATTCATAACTTCCCGTCTTCGTTCGATAGTAAGGTATCCATAACCTCCCGTCTTCGTTCGATAATAAAGTATCCATAACCTCCCGTCTTCGTTCAATAGTATGGTATCCATAACCTCCCGTATTCGTTCGATAGTAAGGTATCCATAACCTCCCGTCTTTGTTCGTCGTACTCCTATTGAAAGAATAAATTCCCGACTATCCGTCTGAGGATAAAAGAGATGGATATAAATTCCAGGGGAGATGTGACTCGAAGTATTTATGAAGATGGATTTGCCCTACTGGGGGACTTGTAGCTGTCTTGTGGGAATGAACCGGCGAAGCTTTGTTGAATTCATTCTCTCGTTTGTCCTTAGTAAATACTATTACTGCATTTTCATGCATTTCTGGTAAACATCAATCATATTAAGAATTTATGCATTTCTGGTAAACATCAATCATATTCAAAAGCATACATACATTCAAACACAACCAATGGACGTTTCGCTCATGTAAATAGGGTAAAAGTAAATCCTGAATCAAGAGGGAAAAGTAAAGCTGAACTCGAAAACAGAATCATTTCAACTTTGAGAGTGTATAACCAATTGGATTTAGAGCTCCTGAGATTCTTAACTTTCCTGAATACCTTCCCAGAAATCCTCATAGCTGGATCTGAAGACAATGATACTGACACCATCTGATACTACTGACGTAGACAATTAATTTCCACAATGGCTTCTGCTGAGAATCCAATATCAAGGTAATACAATGAGAGGAACGTGTCTTCAAATTGTGATGGACCATATATGCTCCGAGTATTAGATTTGAAAAGAAGGCATTGCTCCATGGTTGAGGATGAATTGTCCCATAAGGGAAGTATCTAAATGTAGTTAACTCAAGAGAAATAAGCAGAATGCCCCACAATAATGTTACCCTTGGTAATTAAGCACTTGTTGAATCTGGACCTGATTGCCCCGAATGAATTGAACCGTAACTTGGTATGTCCCCTTGATTGGGAAACAGTGACTATGCCCCTGGCATTATGAACTCTGTAATGTTACCCTTGGTAACTTAGATAAACGAGGAGATCTTCCCTTGGCTACTTAACATAGTTGAATCCTGTCCTGATTGCCCCAAATGAGTTAGGAAGTATCATGGCATGTCCCCTTGATTGGTAGATAATGACTATGCCCCTTTGTATACATGCACTTTGATCCAGGAAGCAACTTTGTTTATCGGAAGAACTTTGGTTTATTGAGCATTCATCCTGTAAGTTTCTCTGTTTATCAAACACTCAGGTATATGCAAACAAATATTTTCAAATATGCAATGCTTATGTCTGTCTTGAAGTTTTTGGAAAAGAGTTATTTTAGAAAAACAATTTTTGTGAAAATTGTGATATTAACTCAAGTTTTATAATAAGCCCTAAAGGAGTCAGGATACCTTTTTGTGGCAGTACGCTTTCGAACTAACCATGCTCCAGTTAGGACTTTTAAAGGGTTGTAACGTGGCCTGGTTCACGGTTTAAGAAACAAAGGATAAAGGCTCAAATTTTATTTGTACCCAACCCAATCTCCATGATGTTCTTCAGTCTTATACTCAGTTAACTTATGCATTGAGGTTCCAAGGAGTTTGGAATTGTAACACTGACATTTGTGATGGTTCAGAAACCAGAAATTTATTTAAACATTCAGTCATCTTTCTTTATTTAGGATCTATAGTGACCTCCTTTTTTCTTTTGACTTTGTTATCCCTTCTTTTTGCCTGAACTGTTTATTTCAAGGTTACAGTCAGCGGGATGTCTTAATTTTTTACTAAGTCTCCTTCATAGGTTTTGACTTAGCAAGCTTTTCCTTTGCTAGATATTGATTGTCAGGTTTAATGATTACAGAGAACCATCATTGGTTGTATACAACACAAATAATTGGCATAAATGAGTTAACTGAGTAACTACCCTGCCCCAGGTTATGAATAAGGGTTTTAATTTGCATGAGAATAAAAAACTCCTACTTCATAGGCTCAAAAGGGTTGACTAGGGATTAACTTCCTTATATCTCCATTGTTTAGGAATTGAAACAATGCCTGTACATCGTCAGCATAGTCTGTTCAAAAGCATACTGCCTAATATTATGGTATTGTTTTCGTCATCCTCCCTCTACAGGCTTATAGCTTTATCAGGAGTTAAATATCACAAATAGAAATATGAATCATAATTCAAAATATAGTGAAACGCATGGATTAATTCAAGACAAACATATGCAATGTATTAATGAAAACAAGAGTTTAACATAATAGTAAGTGTTTAAACAAATAAAATAAATTACAAATGAAAATTCAAATGTTGTCCCATCCAGTTGGCTGAATGTCTTCAATTGCAATCTGTGAACTTTCAGGAGCAATATATTTCACCATGAAATCAAATTTGCCACTTGGATGTCCCAAGGTGCCCCATATCTCAACAGGAATAGGTAGTCTTCCTTTCTTGCTACTTTGGGCAACTTGTCTTGCATCTTCGGTGTTTGATGGACGATGGTAGAACTCAATTTGACCTTCTGGAGTAACCTCTAGGATTCCTTCGTCAATTAGGTCTTGAATCTTATTCTTTAGTGCCCAACAGTTATTAGTGTTGTGTCCGGGACTGTCGGAGTGATACTCACACCTTACCTTGGGATTATAGTGAGGAGAGGAAGTTTTAGGATTTTGAGGAGGATTTTTCAAGGAAATTAGCTTCATCTCCAACAAGCATTGCAGAACTTGTGATATTGGAGTGCTGAACTTGATAAACTGCCTTCTACATTCCTTGTGTTGAGGTGGATTAACCTTATCAGGTCCTTCTTCTTCAATTGAGGAACAATCAGTGGCAACCTGTCTCTTACCTTCTTTCATCCTCGTCTTCCTTTCAACCAAATCAGCTTGTTTTAATGGAAGTTGATTGACAATTAGATTCCTGACTCCATTGCTTTTAAGTTTGTGGACAAAGGTTCTTAGCTCTTCTTGCCCCTGAGCTAAACTTTGAATAAGATCCACCTGGTCATTCATCTGGGTCCTCATTTTTGTCATCTCAGCTTGCAGTTGTTTCAACTGATTATCCTTGTTATCTTCAGGATTTTCATAGAGGAGTGCTTTCAACTCTTCTTGCCCCTTGGAAAAATTTAGGATCACTTCTTGGAACTGAGCATTCTGAGCCTGGAGATCCTTGACCGTTTGTTCAAGAGCCATTTCTGCTTCAAATAAACAGCGAGAAGATAAGATACCTGTACATAAGAAACATGTGATGCAGTGATATGGTGTATAAATGCATATGCAATGTTTTCAAGGACCGCAGGATTTAAATTTGTTTAAACAACCAAGAAGTAAATTTTTATTAGTAATAAATTTGTTTTCCCTTTGGGCTTACAAAATGAAATAAAATAAATACAAAAGATGGGGTTTTAAGTCTCCCATGGACGTTTCCTCTTTGTGTTGAGGTATGAGTTGAGATTCCGCTCCTCGTGAAGTTGCTTTGTTAGCTCCAGGATTCTTTCTTGACTTGCTTTGTAATGAGTCTCAAAAGTATCCCTTTGCTCTTTCAACTGGATTCAGGACCTCTGTAACTCTTCCATGTCAGTGGGCATGTCTGGATGAAGGATGGTATAAGAAGTATCCCCTTCAGTAGTAACTGGCAGGATGGCAGGATATGGCATCATAAGAGTCTGAGCACGAGATCGCACCCATCTGAGATAAGCTTCCATAGGAATAGTGTATTTTGGTTCCAGAGTCTTGCTGTCAACCTTGTTCACTTTACCCCATGCTCGTATGAACCTTTGACGGTAACCTTGCAGATCGTTGTCGTAGTCAAACACAATACCATGAATCAACATGTCATGAGGACCATCACTCTGAGCATAACCAAACTGACGTAAAGCTAAAGAAGGGTTGTAAGTAATGCCCCCTCTTATGCCAAGGAGTGGCACATTAGGGAACTCCCCACAACGGTCAATGATAGTAACATTCTCCATAGATCGAGAGCACCAATGAATATCTGAATGAGAGAGTGACATAATCCTCTTGGACCACCTGAACCCTTGTTCATTCTTCATTACTGATCGAGGAAGGTGAGAAATAAACCACCTAGATAGTAAAGGTATACAACACATCAGAGTTCCTCGTGCCTTTGTAGTACGAGTATGAAGAGAATGCAAGATGTCTCAAAGTAATGTAGGCACTGGATTGTGACTCAGAAATATGTTGATGGCGTGAACGTCTATGAACTGATCTGGATTGGGGAACAACACTAAGCCATAAATCAACAAGGCTAAGATCTCCTCAAAAGCATCATAACTCATAGCTTTCAGGAACACTTGAGCTTTCTCCATCAATACCTTAGCAAGAATACCCTTAACTCCACTCCTTCTTTCTAGGACAATGTCTGATTTCTTCAAATGTAGGGCTGCAGCAATGACCTCAGGTTTAGGCTCTTTTTCCAAGCCTGTGAATGGTTTCTGATTAAGTACAGGTATACCCAGAAGTTTGGAGAACTCTTCCATTGTAGGAACCAGCTGATAGTCGGGGAATGTGAAACAATGGTGCTTAGGATCAAAGAACTGAAACAGAACATTCATCATGTCTTCATTGAACCCTGAAGTTACTAGATCCAGTAGGTGACCATGTCTCTTGATGAACTGAGTTTTCAGAAACTTGGGAAACCAATTCTTTAAGCTTAGGAGGTATTCCTACAAAGTTGATCCAGATAGTATTCCTACAAGCAGAAACCATGACCTGCAACAAAGAACAAAGATAAATCCTTTGGTCCTTGAAATGGTTAGTTAAAATGCTATGCTTATGATGCATGATGATGCTATGATGTTATGCTCAATCACAGACATGTGGCACACACAAACAAGTCACACAATAGCCCTAGGTTTGAAGGCTTGCATGAGGTTTAAAGGTAAATACCCTCCCCTGAAGTTAGTTGGTTCATCCTGTCCTACAAAAGTAACCAGGTTCTAAGGGATCTCAATATCATTGATCCTTCACAAGGGTGGTTGTTCAGTAGGCAACTTACTTGCCAACCAAAACCCTCCAAGTTTAGAATCTCAATGAGTTTAGCATCGAGTATCAACCAACTTCAGTCTTCACCAAAGCCGGTTATCTCACTACTTTCTAAAGGCTAAGATGGGATAACTAGGGTTCTAAAAGTTAGTTAGTGCATTGACAACATATGGCAGCCTCATATTATCCTTAACTTGACTTAAGGAACATAAGCACCAACCAAGAAGTCACACTAACTATGGCCACTAGATCAACCATATCGGTATACGCCGTACAGTTTCCTTGGTCTATTGCCATTTACCTAAGGTACACTAGATCCGGGTTAGGATCTTTCACACATGAGAGCACCCAACAAGTAAAGTAAAGCAAACAAAGCAAACAAATTTAAAGTGATCTAATTCCTAAGGGTACCCCTCTTTTATTAAATCCCCAGCAGAGTCGCCAGTTCTGTAACACGGTGGGAGAACTGACTTTAGTGAAATGTTGCGGATAGCAAGAGTCGCCACCGACTTTTATTTTATCCAAAGGAAAGGGCATAAAAGAACAGGAAAGACCTTAAAAAGATTTTTGGGTTCGGGGGGTAGGTTATGTAAAGGGAAGGTGTTAGCACCCTTTACATCCATGGTTATCCATGGGCTCTTAGTTACTTAGCTCACTTTACAATGTTTTAAGAAGTGTAGTGTGTGTTTAGAAATTTTCTTAAGTACTTTATAATGATCCATGTGCGGATATATATAAAGACTTTGTTTTGAAAATTGTTTGAAATGTGAAGTGTATTTGAAATGTTTTGAAAAGGTGAGCAAGTACATAAGAGAAACCTACCCTAAGTTCAATCTTTTCTGTTCTTAAATATCCTTTAAATGGTAAGACTATCCCTATTATTAAGGAATAGGTAGTCATTACCTTGGATGTATGAGGGACAAGTGAAGGGACAACTATGATTAGGCAACTGTAAGGTGTATTTTAGCAATTCAAAGGGACTTATCATCTTTATTCGAAAGGGACAAGATCATTTACGAAGGCAACCATGAAGGGACTTGATCTTTTTTATCTTTTAAGGGTCTAGATGATATGAGAGAAGGGACTTTGCTTTACACCTTACTTGACCTTTTTGTTTAGGCAACATGAGAGGTATCCTTAAGAATGTGAGATGGCGATCCAGGATCGACTTACGTGTGTGCGTGTACAAATTCATATATTTATCTTGAGATTAATGATCTAAATTCAATTTTAAATACAAACATATTTACACTCCCTATTTTACTAACCATGACAATTTAAATAAAAATAATTCTACAACTATTACATAGTGGGTACAATTACATTATAATAATAAAATAATTTAAATAAATAAGCACATAATAAATAAATAAATAAGTTGGTTAGTAATAATAAACAAAAATAAATATAAGAAGGTTAGTATAACAATATAATATAGAAACAAATTCAAAATTCAAAATTAAATAAATAATTATTTTTAAGAGTTTTAATAAAAGAAATAAATAATAAATATTATATACTAATAAATATGATTAATAGTTCTAATAATTTAATTATATATAAAAAATATTTGTTAATTATAATTAAATAAGTATATAAAAATAAGGAATTAGACTCATAAAATAAAATTAGGGTTTTTAATTGTTTAGAAAAAATAAATTAGAGTTAACTACTTAATTAAATTATTTATATATATAAACAAACTACATATAATAATTATAAAATAAATATATATAATTAAAATTTACAAACAAATATATTAAGATTTATAAGATAATTAGGGTTTTAGAAAAAAATTAGGTTTTTTACATATAAAAATTTAGGGTTAATTATTTAATCTAAGTCTAATTAAATTATTTATCTAAAAAAACATATAACATTAATAATATACAATAAAATAAATATTAAATAATTTTAGGAATAAAGTTTAAATTTTTAAAAAATATAAGTTTTTGAATTATATACAAGAAAATGATATAACTACTTTATTTTAAACATTTATTATTAATTAAATTAATTATAATATAAACAAAAATCAAATAAAATAAAATAAGAAGTGAGAAAAAGAACTTACCTGGGGCTGGGATTCGAACCCAGGCCCTAGGCTTTGCATCCCCTGGACCAACAAGCTCTCCACCAGGCTGCGCTGCATTTGGTGATAGTGGATGGGCATGAATCTTTATATGTTAAGCCTAAAAAACATAAAGGAAATAAAGCAAAAAAAATGTTGGAGGTAGGATTCGAACCCCTGCCTTGGTCTTCATACGCGTACAGACTTACCAACTGAGCTATTGCAGCGTTTTGAAAATATAACAGAAACAATTCATAATAAAATAAGTCCATTATTCAAATTAGGGTTTCGCGCCAACCAGCTTCATCTTCAACCTATTACCTGCGAATTTTAATTCAAATATACATGCGAATTCACCTGCAATTTTTCAAAACCAGAATCCTATGTTTTTTGAAACGTCATGAAAACCTTAACAATAATAAAAACCAATAACCCAGATCAATTGCTCATAGTTTATACGTCATAGCCATGTCTTTAGAATCTATTTAAATTAGTTAAATCACCAAACCCCAATTTGGAGCTTAGAACCCTAGCTATGGCCGATTGTGGTATAGGGCATGAAGCTTCACGAAAACTATCCAGAAATCATCTATGAGCATCAACAAACATTAATACATAATCAAAACTCATTATAAACGCGTAAATTCAATGAATCGAAAAAAATAGATTGAGAGCAAGAATGATTCAGATTATGCAAATGAGGATGAATAAGAGGCATGTAAGGGGTGGTTTAGATTCAGGGAAGCTCAAGGAAGCTTGTGATGTCTTTAGAATACCTTGAAACCTCTTGTAAGAATGAAACCGAAAATTGATTTTTGATGTATTTTGTGAAGTTTGAAATAGGTCTTAGAGGCTGCAAAATTTCGTCCCTTTGGTTGTGATATGTTCTTTGTATATATATGAATGAGATTAGGTCAAAAAAATTGTATCACACTTTGGATATTTTGATCATTTGAGATTGAAAAAGATTATGTCATAAAACTTGATTTTTATTTGATCTAACCTTGCTATTTTGGGACAATCCTCATAACTTGTGTATCAATCTAATCCAAATAATGTTTATGACTTTCTAGAAGCAAAATACCTTTTTAAATATTTGATTTTATATTTTATTTCAATTTAAATGGTATTTTAATGAATAAAATTCAAATAAATATGAAATAAAAAAATAAAAATTAGAAAATAAGTGGGTTGGGTCGTGCTTGGTGTTTTCATAAAGATGGGATGGCAATTTGGTGGGCTCATTTAGCAAAAATTTGATTTTAGGCCTTATTTGCTTCATAAACTTCCCTAAAATTTCCCAACTTTGCAAGGGCACAAATCCTTCAATTTTAATGCTATGAGGGTGTTCTAGGACATTTTGGAAAGCTTAAAGAGTCCTCTAACTAACCCCATTGGTTTCATGTCCATATCTTTTACCATTCTCAAGTTATGCTCTTTTGAAGTTGTTGACTTTTTGTTGACTTTCAAAAGGACCTATAATGTCTTAGCTCATACCTTCCAAATGAAGCATTTTTGGGCTTGGCTTGTGAGACACAAAGTTGTAGAGAATTCAATTTCCTTCAAAATGAGCTTTGGATGGAAAATTCTTGATGAAGAATGTGAAAGTTATGGCTGGTCAAAGTTCAGTTGACTTTTCCTATGAAAACCCTAATTTAGAAACTCCTGATTCTTGATGATCTGAAATCTCCTTGATGAATCATGATCAAACCTTGATTAAATGATGAATTTTACTTCATATAATTGATGTTGGCAAAAAATCATGAAGTTTGACTTTGGTTTGACCACAGTTGACCTCAATTTGACTTTTTAACTGCTTTGACTGATTTTAACCTATCTGATCATCTGACTGAGCAAACCTTTGGAAAAAGTCTTGAAATTTGTCATGGGGATTGTTGAACACATATAAGATGCTGTGAAGCTCACTTGAAGTCTTGGAAGTCCATTTATCCTGATCAAAGTCAAAACCCTAGTTTAGGATGCATTGCTTAGGAGGATGCATTGTCTGAGGGAATTGTCACATCTTCTGATTAATTGTGAACTTTGTGAACCTTATGAACCTCATGAGATGTCTTGTGAACCTTGTGAACCTCATGAGATGTCTTGTGAACCTTGTGAACCTCTTAGTACACAATGACTTGTCTTGTGGAGGGCAAATTTTGGGGTGCAACAGCTGCCCCTGTTCAATTTTCTGAAACCTGAGGGGTTAGATTGGTATATGTACCATTCGTGACCTGGAAGGTTGAAGGGTATTGAACACAAAAGCCCAAAAATTTGCACTCACCGGTGCGTAAAGTAACACTGATGATTAGTTGTATATGCTTGAGTGGGCTTAAAGATGCCACTTGGAAGAATTAGAGATGTACTTAGAGATGCCATCAGGAAGAACTGGTGATGGGCTTAGAGATGCCATCTAAAGTATCAGAATATGATGATGCCTTTATGTTGATATTGGAGATCAGTACTAGGTCTTTGTACAGGCCGTCTCTAAATTGTTTATGCAACATAGTTTGAATTGTTGAATGGACCAAGGGGCGCCCAACAAGTCCGCTACTATAGAAATTTCATGGTTGACCTTACCAAAGACAGCTCTACCGAATTCACGTAACCCCAAAAACATGTAGACGTCTTCCAATGTGACAGTGCATTCACCGAATGGCAGGTGAAAGGTGTGTGTCTCTGGCCTCCACCTCTCTTGTAGTGCCAAAATGAATTTTGAGTTTATAGAATATTTGTGCACCTTTATGACTTCACCAAATCCGCATGAACATAGATACGGTTCAATGATCGGATCAAACTCTATATAGTCGTGCACCCGAAACCAAAATCTTTTTACATTCTGTAAAAATATTATTCGAAATAAGTTAAAATATGCAAGAGTAAAAAGTATATATAAATATATGTGTAAAAAAATATACGAAGATAAAACTTACAAATGACGCGATATTTTCGATTGTGCCTCGATGTTGATCTCCCATTGTTAGTAAAGCCATTGAAAATATTTTGTAAAAAATGCCTAGAAATAATTATGAGACTATTAGAAGTTGTTGGTGTGATATATGAATTGATTGTGTGATTTATGCCTAGACCAATTTATAGAATTATTTTTCAAAATATTTGCATGCAGTAGCCACACCATTTGGCGAATTCAAACAAAAACAATTGTACATATTCGCCACTTGGATTGGCGAATATGTATTCAAACACTTGCATGTTCTCTGATTGGTTCAACAACATAGTTGTGGATTGTGAAGCTTCATTCTGATTGGCGAATGAAGGTTTTGAAGGATCACCAAGTTGGCTTTCACATGCAAAGCTTCTTGTGCAGCATGTTCAATGGAATCTTGACCATGACAGGACATTGAAAGCAAGCACGAATCTCTGTTTTTTCAGCTTTAGCAGGTATTGTTCAGTAGCCATGTTGATTGGCGAAAGCATGTAGGGTTTCGCCAATCCATTTGGCGAATAGGGTTACACCTGCCTTGGTTAGCCAATCCATTTGGTGAACGTGTGTATACGGGTTAGGGTTTATTTTAGTTTATTAAGTTTATTGAGTATAATATAGATGATATATATATATAGGGTTTATTAAGTTTATGTTAGTTAGGGTTTATTTAAGTATGATATATATATGATATATATATATATAGGATTTATTAAGTTTATGTTAGTTAGGGTTTAAGTATAATATAGATGATATATATATAGGGTTTATTAAGTTTATGTTAGTTAGGGTTTATTTAAGTATGATATATATATATATATATATATATATATATATATATATATATATATATATATATAGGGTTTATTAAGTTTATGTTAGTTAGGGTTTAAGTATAATATAGATGATATATATAAGGTTTATTAAGTTTATGTTAGTTAGGGTTTATTTAAGTATGATATATATATGATATATATATATAGGGTTTATTAAGTTTATGTTAGTTAGGGTTTAAGTATAATATAGATGCTATATATATAGGGTTTATTAAGTTTATGTTAGTTAGGGTTTATTTAAGTATGATATATATATATAGGGTTTATTAAGTTTATTAAGTATGATATATATATATATATATATATATATATATATATATATATATATATATATGATACGTTGTCGTAACGTGGCGTGTCCGTTTCGATTGACAGCATCATACAGAAAGAGAAGTGAAGATTGGAAAGTTGCTTCTATGGGACCGGAGCATACTTATGTAATAACCAACTCATTGCAGGATCATAGGCAACTGAGCTCTCAGCTAATATGCAACGATATCCTATCAATCGTTGCCGACGATCCTTCGGTAAAGGTTAGCACGATAATTAAGCACATAGTACAGAAGCACAATTATACTCCATCATACAGGAAAACATGGATTTCTAGAACTAAGGCTGTTGCCGTTGTATTCGGAAATTGGGAGGACTCGTACAAAGAACTCCCAAAGTTTTTGCTGGCACTAAAGCACTATGCACCAGGGACCGTTGTCATCCTTGAGACCTTGCCGGCGTATACTTCAGAAAGTCATTGTGTTAGTGGAAATGGCATATTCCCCCGACTCTTTTGGGCTTTTGACCCATGTATAAAGGGTTTTTCCTTCTGCAAGCCTATAATCCGAATTGATGGAACATGGCTCTACGGCAAATACAAAGGAACTCTATTGATGGCAGTGGCACAGGACGGAAACCGCAATATCTTCCCAATTGCATTCGCTATAGTCGAGGGAGAGACTGCCGAGGGATGGAGTTTTTTCCTTAAAAATCTTCGCTTGCACGTGGCTCCCCAGTCTAACTTATGTTTGATTTCGGACAGACATGCATCAATTGAGAGTGCAAGGAAGAATGTTGATAACGGCTGGCAGGAACCGCCTTCAACACATGTCTATTGTATTAGACACATCGCGCAAAACTTCATGAGAGAGATCAAAGACAAGACATTGTGAAAGAAGGTCGTGAACGCAGGGTACTCATTAACCGAACCGTCATTCAAACATTATCGTGACGAAATCAGACTGACAAATGAAGATGCATTCAGATGGATAAACCAGATTCCTTTGGATAAGTGGACCAGGGCCTACGATAAAGGACAACGCTGGGGTCACATGACAACAAACCTCGTGGAATCAATGAACTCTGTTTTCAAAGGAATCCGCAACCTACCGATAACCGCTTTGGTGAGGTCAACCTACTTTAGGCTCGGAGCACTTTTTGACACCAAGCGTTCAAAGTGGAGTTTAATCCTACAGTCTGGTCAAGTGTTCAGCGATAGTTCTATGACATTCATAAAAGACGAAGCATCCAAATCTAACACACACGTGGTCACCGTGTTTAACCGCAATAAGGGACATTTCAATGTTGTTGAGATCATGGATCACAACGAAGGGAGACCGAGGGGATCCTATCAGGTAGAACTTGATAACAATTGGTGCGACTGTGGAAAATTTCAAGCATTTCGCATGCCTTGCTCCCATGTCATAGCGGCATGTTCGAAGGTTCGGATGGACCCTTCAGGCTTATTATCCCCTGTTTACCAAGTGCACAATCTTTATAACGTCTACAACAAAAGCTTTCCGGTTGTTGCAAATGAGGACTACTGGCCCACCTACAACGGGGAAATAGTCTGGCACAATGAGAACATGCGAAGAAAGAAAAAAGGGCGTCCTAACAGCATGCATATTCGCACCGAAATGGATACGGCGAATAAGATGGTGAGATTGTGTAGTTCATGTCGTCAGCCCGGTCACAATTGTAAAAAATGTCGCAACGTTGGACCAAGCTCAACATCATAAATTAAACCATTGTAACCGTATTTATTTTAAATAGAAGCATAGTTCGTTTCATTTATACCAGTAAAATCATACAACCACAAACACGAACATACATAAATAAAACAAGGAAATACATGATTCAAAACATGACCGTACATAAATAAAACTAAAAAATACATAAATTCAAACATGACCATACATAAATAAAACAACTGGAACATTCAACATATCTAGCCTATCAGAACCATCAGGACAACTTCACCTCCGCCTAACATCATCGAAAGAACACCCGCATCATTGACAACTTTTCTCCATTTCGTCACATCAGACTCCACAACCCGCTTCTCAATTTTAATTATCTTTTCTTTGTGGCCGATCTCTCCTTCTAACCAGCGGGTTAATTCTCTATGCAAGTGTTCCAAAGTTTGCGGGTTCCATAACAGCATCTTCAAAGGAGGCTTTGTTGCCGAGAAAAACACCAAAGCATTTTTCTTCAAAATATCAAATTTTGGAAGCGGTTCTTCTGATGTTAAGGAAGACGGTGTCGATGCAAAACTATATGGACGAGGAAAAGCCATGTTGTAAGTGGAAGCCATGTTTGCAAGCCCTAAACATACACAACAAACCATTTGCAGAATATATATAAAACAAAAACACTCATTCGCCAATCCATTTGGCGAATTAGTTAAAAAAATTCGAAACAAGCCAATCCATTTGGCGAATTAGTGAGAAAATGAATTTGTTCTCCAAATGGATTGGCGAACATGCATTCAAACTATGTTAGTTTGGTAATTTATTTTAATACATTGTTATTTTGGAATTTAAATTAATAAAGTATGTTATCTTAAAAAAAAATTTTGCGCTGGTGATAGCTATACACAACAACATTGTTTTATTATAAACCTGCAAAATAAATGAAGTTAAAAACAAAAACTGCTTTTGGCCAGACTCGAACCATGGTCTTTACCCCAAACTCACATACGCCTTGCCAACTGAGCCACCAACGCCTTGTGATAATACTCTGTAAACAAAACATAATAAAATAAAGCAAATATTCAAACAGAATTTCGCGCCAAGCATCATCTTCTTCCTCCAGCCGTCTGCTTAGGCTATAGTGACACTTCATCCGTCACTAGAGCTTATAGTGACGGATTTTTCCCGTAGCTACATGACCTGGAAATTCAAAACGCACCATACACAATATAAATTCATCCTAAGGGTTCAAATCAGTTAATACATATCCCCTAAGTCCAAATAAGTCTATAATTTGGTCCGAAATTACTTATTTCGTGAAGCCCTAATCCATGGTTTCATAAACCCTAAAAATGGCGTTTGGCCGTTCCTGCATCAAACATCAAATCAAACTATCCAGAAACATTGCAAACATCATCATAAAAAATAATACACAATCAAATTTCATTTATATTGCTTGTATAATGGAAATCGAAAAATCAAATTTTAAGCTAAAAGATGAATTCGGTTTGGGCATTCCAGGGTGTTTTTGATGATGCAAATGATGTAAATAGGTTCAATAATCATCCAACAATGCATTGCAACCTTTTAAAGTTCTTGATATAGCCTGCAACAGAAAATCCGATTGTGAGTTTTTTTTTGAAAATTTGAAGCTTTGTTCTTACTCTTGGAGGATGCCAATTTCGTCCCCTAGTATTGTATCATGTTCATAGTCTTATAGTGAATGAAATTAGGTCATAAAACTTGTCTATTCTTTGGGCTTTTGGATATCTTGATGGTGAAGAAAGATATGATTCAAATATTGAAAAAAAATATCACCAAACCTTTCTATTTTAGGCTAGCACGGATTTATTTGATTCTAATCAACTTTAAATGATTTTTAAGATTTTCTAGAAGAAGAATCACATTCAAATATTGAGTTTTCATATTTTATTTTGATTTAAAATGAATAAAATCAAAATAAATAAAATAAAATAAATAAAAATCTGAATAAATGATTTTTGCTTCGTGCATGATGTCATGGTAGTGATTGGGTCATAAAAATGCAAGCCCATGTGAAAAGAATTGGTTCTAAGATCCCATTTGCTCAATAAACCCCTCAAAAATTTCCCAACTTTGCAAAGACACAAATCCTTCAATTTTAAGGCTATGAAGGTGTTCTTGGACATTTTAGAAAGCTTAAAGATTCCTCTAACAAAAATATTTGGTTTCATGTCCATATCATTTACCATTCTCAAGTTATGCCCTTTGGAAGATGTTGACTTTTTGTTGACTTTTGAAATGACCTATAATGTCTTAGCTTATACCTTCCAAATGAAGCATTTTTAGGCTTGGCTTGTGATACACAAAGTTGTAGAGAATTAAATTTCCTTCAAAATGAGCTTTGGATGGAAAATTCTTGATGAAGCATGTGAAAGTTATGGCTGGTCAAAGTTCAGTTGACTTTTCCTATGAAAACCCTAAATTAGAAACTCCTGATTCTTGATGATCTGAAATCTCCTTGATGAATCATGATCAACCATTGATCAAATGATGAATTTTAATTCATATAATTGATTTTGGAAAAAAATCATGAATTTTGACTTTGGTTTGACCACAGTTGACCTCAGTTTGACTTTTTGACTGCTTTGACTGATCTTAGCCTATCTGATCATCTGAATGAGCAAACCTTTTGGGAAAGCCTTGAAAATTAACATAGGGATTCTTGAAGACATATAAGATATTATGAAGCTCACTTGAAGCATTGGAAGTCCATTTAGCCTGATGAAATACAAAACCCTAGTTTAGGGTGCATTGCTTAGGAGGATGTTATGTCTGAGGGAATTGTCAAACTTTCTGACTAATTGTGAACCTTGTGAACCTTATGAACCTTGAGAGGATACTTGGGACACATTGCCTTGACTAGGTGAGGGCAAATTTTAGGGTGCAACACCTAGATTTTTGAATCTTTGCCTCCTTGCAGGTATTCTTCAGAACCAACTCCCCTGCTCTTGCCTTCCTAATGTAGTCATCTGTCCTTTCAATCTTGGTCAGATGCTCAGTCTTGAGTCTTTCCAATCTCTCAATGTCCAGACGACTGTTATTTCGCTCCCAGAGAGTTTTCTTCAGGGCTTCAGATAGCTGATTATTCCTCTCTTTCAGCTTTTCAAATTCCTCCAGGCTGACAGTTGCTACAGGCTGTACTATAGAAGGTCCAGGTGTGTCTTCCAAGGTGAAAGGCATCCTGGTGATCTGAGCTCTAGTACGGGACCAATCTGAGTACTAGGCTAAAGAAACATTGTTGCACCTTCCAAGGATGGCTGTCCCTTTAGTCTGGATGTTGTCCCAAGCCCAGACAGCTTGTCGGACAACAACAGAGTTGGGTTGAACTTCACAATAGAGAGTCTCAGCCAAATCTTGTCCTCTGGGAGGATGAACCAAGGCATATCCCAACTGCCTTTTAAACAGTAAAGGGTTGTAGTTGATGCAACCTTTTACTCCTATTAGAGGCACATTAGGATAATGCCCACAGTTGGTAATAATATCCTTGCCTTTGGTGCTCTGGGTGCACCACCTGATGTCATCTGATGTCAAGGCAATGAACCTTTTAGCCCAATTATTCTGCTGATGGGGGTTCAAGAAGGCATCTGATCTTAGCAAGTGCCTGAGCAGCCAAGAGTAGTACAGAGGAGCACATCATCTGACCAACTTCCCCCTTTGCTTTTCATTTCTCTGATGGACTGAGTAGTAAAAATCTCCTAGCAATGTAGGCACTGGGTTCCTCAGCAGGAACAAGTGGATGGAATTCTTACTCACAAACTTGGGCTCATCTGTAAACAACATAACCCCATATATACTGAGGGCTAATAGTGCACAGACAACCTTCCATTCTCCTACTGCAGCCTTCAGGATGGCCTGGGAAATCAAGAAGTCTAGGTAGAGGCCTGGAATTCCAGCCTTTGTTGTCATGTTTTGCTCAATGAGGGAAGGCTCCAAATGCAGTGCCCTGGCTATCTCTTCATTTCTGGGAGCAGTCATCTCTGGGTTGAAAGGAATCCCTCTCCTGACAGGAACTCCAATCAACAAGGAAAACTCTTCTAGCAGTGGTCCCATCTGGAAATCAGGAAAGGTGAAGCATCTGAGTGGAGGGTCATAAAACTGCAAGCATGTGTGGATCATGCTCCTCTGAGATACATCAAGATCCATGACCATGTCCAAAATACCCCCATAGTGCTCTCTAAACAGTGGGATGTGGTCAGGTGTGATAAGGGACTGGACCTGCCTGATACCAGTCAAGGTGGGATCAAAGATGTGGTAAGATATGTTGCTCTTTCTTGGAGTATCCATGAGTGCTGATAAAGAAGCTGAAGACAACTGCTGATGAAGATCACAGACTGGGAAGCTGGAGGTGAGTCTCTGGCAGATTAATGGAAGTGCTGGAGAAGATAGCTGAAGCAGATGCTAAGGAAGATAACCGAAGCAGAGGTCTAAGCAGTTGAAGGGGTCAAAACCAAACCAAAAATGAAATGATGGATACCCTGAAAAACAAACAAGCAAATGTTAAATGATGCAATGATGATATATGCAAGTGATATGCAAGGGTTTGTGATCAAGAGCTAGATCTGATTATCTGCCTTAGTAAAGGTCCATGTATGCTCAAAAGTCCGGATGGAGGCTCAGAAATCCAATAACTAGGTGGGGGACTCAAATAAAGAGTCACAAGTCCGGGGTAATCACAAGAACTGTCCAAGGTGATGCATTCTTAAACAATACTAGTAACAGGGTATGATGTGGTCAAGGGTTCCTGCAAAACCTGTAAACAACCCAACCCCCTCACATGTAATGTTCTAGAACAAGGATCCTCAGACTTGGATCAGTTATGAGAAGTGTAAACACTTCTAACCCAGAGGTACAGTGTTTACAATGACCATAAAAAATCCTCCTCTAATTCACCCCATATTCTGAAGGTCATAATAAAGGTCATCTAGACTTAGTAGGCTTCCCAGATAACCCTAGCACTACAGGAAATTTGTAGCACAGAGTTCTCAAGAAGAAACCCACATCTGAACCCTGTTTCATATTCCCGCACCAGACCGAAATGGAATGGGAAAGAATATGAAGCCACTCTAGCCTAGGTGTCACTCAGGTCCCAGGTATAGGACCTCAATCACTCAATGAAACCCCACCCACCAAAACAGAAGCAGATCCAACAATGATAATGACAGTATGAATATGCACAAAACTGTAAAGGAAAGCAATAAATAAAACTGTACATAGAGCAAATAAATAAGCACAAGTAGCACGTAACACCCCCGTAAACACAAATCAAACAAGCACTAGGAGGAACCCACAAAAAGAACCAGAAGCCCTGATTGCAATATAAGGCTCCCCAGCAGAGTCGCCAAGCTGTCGCTCCCACCAAATGACACCGGGCCAGACGGGGTACAGACGCGAACGGTCGGCGAAAGAGAGAACATGAAGATGAACTGAAAAAAGTCGCCAGCTAGGCATTTTTATCCCGAAGGAAAGGTAATGCTGCATAAACCTAAGAAAAGATGGATAAGAGGGTCGTGAACCAGAGAAACTGAGAAAGGGGGTTGGTTACAACCTAGGAAGGTATTAACACCCAGATTGTGCGTCGTACTCGACGGGATCCACGCTTGAAAGTTTGTGTTTAAAGGGGTAGTGTCAGTGCTATCTGTGTGCAAAAGCTGGAAAATGAATGTACATGTGTTAGTGCAAAAGAGATGTGAAGTGAAATGCTCAGGAATGAGGCTTTAAAAGAATAATGCTAGAAGAGGGGGAAAGACACGGAGACTTTTGTTCGATAACAGTTAAGTTATGCCTACGTATCCTCTCGTGCAATGAGGAATTCAGAACACCGTAGTTCGACTCAAAGAGACTGAAAGATAAATTGACTGGTGAACAGCTTGCTTGTCTATGCTCAAGTGTTTGACCTGTCTGGCTCAGGTGCTAACTGTCTTGCATTAGACGGAAGAAGTGAGTTCTCGTTTGTGAGTGAAGAGGATGAGAAAAGAATCCCGAAGGATACGATTATTGTTTGTTTTTGATGTTTTCAATCTTTTATTGCTTTTTGTGTTTGTCATAAGTTAATGAGCTTAAGCCTAAACCAAGGGTTAGTAAACTTATCACATCCTTCCTTTGATTAGGGGTAATGAGAATACCTTAAGTATGAAGTAAGCACCTCACACTTAATCACCATGATGTAGGATTAAGACCATTAACCTACTTGTAGTTATTTAGATGTTTTTTGGGTTTTTGTTTAGTGTTAAGTAATGAGTTTAAGCCATAATCAAGGATTTAATGAACTCATTACACCATCCTAATAGAAGGATAATAGATGAGAGCATTTAAGCTGAGGAAGATACCTCAACTTAATCCATGATTAGGGATTAACCTCATTACAAAACAAAACCTTTATTAAAGTGGATTTTAGTTAATGGTAAGATTAAGAAGTGAGTTTTATGGTTTGTAAGACAACTTGAGGGGGACTTGTCCATTAACACTAGGGTTAGTCCTTCTTAACCAATTAAGGAAGAAATAGAACCCTAATGCAAGGCCCAAGTTACAAGCTTATTGTCTTAGTGATTATTAAGATGGATTGATTAAGAGGTTCAAACAGATTAAGGGTTTAACACATAGGATTAAAGTTATACACTCCATCCTAAGAGAAGGATGCAGGCATAATCTTAATCACAAAGCCTTGAAACCTTAAAGGTTTAGTCTCTGATTATGAGATGAGAGGAGAGACACAAAAGAAGACCCAAAGGCAAAAATAATGGGGGACTAATCAAAACCCTAATTGTTATCATGCCTGGGTATTCCTAGGGTTTATGAGGCTTGCAAGATATCTTTAAGAAAAGCCACCAAGGAAGAAGCAGAAGAAAGAAGGAGAAGCAGAAGAAATAATTTAACTTACTTTCACTTAAGAAGATAAGTTACTTGAAGAAAGAAAGTGAAGGAAGAACATGAATGAGCAAGCTCACTCTAAAGAAAAATCAAAATGCAGCAATGAATGCATAAGAGAGAGATGAATAGAAATGAGAAGTGAAGGCAAATTCACTTCTCAAAGTACTTACCACCTGAAAAGTTAGCATAAAGAAATGAAATGAAATGAAAATGAAATGTATGCAAGGATGCAAACCAAAACCAGAAGCATAAATATGATGCAAATGATGCTAAGAGATGATGCAAATGTATGTAAAGAGCTATGGATGATCATACAAGTGATGAGAATGCAAATGAGGCATGAAAGAAGCATGAAAGTACATGAAAGTTCATGGAATGAAATGAATGCATAACATGGAAAATGGATGAATAAATGATCAAGCATGATTCTAATGTGTCCTATGATGTCTTAGAAGTCATATGGATGCAAGAAATGCCATGGCAAGTTCAAGTATGAATGCTTATACAAGATATATGCAAGTGAAGATGAGAAATTAGGGTTTTCATGCAACATGAGATGCAAAAGTCAAAAACAGAAGCAAATCACAAGATAAAAAATTGAAAATGGACTTAAAGGAACCCTAACCCCATATGATATCACACCCCAAAGGAGAAGACCTAACTCTTAACTCTAAGGAAGTTATGATTTTTCTAAGTTATCTAGGGTTTTAAGGCACCTAAAGGGAAAAAATGCAAATCAAATCAAAAATGCAGAAAAAATTTATGACAAAATTATGCTAGATACTACATGTCAAATGAAGATCAATGCAAATAGAATCATTGTCATACCATTCATGGTTAGGCAGAAAAGAATTCTTGAAGTTAGGGTTCAAAAATAGGAATTTTATGAACCCTAAATTCAAGAAAATTGTCAAAGATGATTCAAAACCAAAAAGAAATTTGTATGGATGGTATGACAATGTCTCTAAATGTCCTAAGATGCAATGTGAATTTTTTTGGGATTTTTAGAAACCTAAATGATATTTTAATTAATTAATTTCCATTAATTAATTAAAATAAACATTTAAATGTTTTAAAAGTGATTTTTAAATGCAAAAAATAAAAATAAAAATATTTTTGGGTTGAGAAAATTATTTGAAGTGGAAATGCAGAATAAAAATATTTTTTGGAATTTTCTAGCTATTTTAAATAAATGATGTAAAATAAATGAGAAAAAATGAAATAAAAATGAAATAAGACAGAAGTATGCTGATCCAAGGGTTTGTATTGGTTATGGGGAATTTGTGGTTGACTACGCGCCAAATCCTATGGCCTGAATTCAAACTTAACTAATCTCATTTAATTAATTAAACAAACCAGATTAAACGTTAATGACAAGATCCTGACCACACAACACACGCGGGAAACCTAAATCAAACGGCCTACATTCAAAAGATGCCCTAACCCTAATTAAGCACAGTAATCACTTTCAGGCCACCGGAGAAGAGCTCCGGTCGTCTTCTCCGGTGACCTCCTCCCTTGAAAATCTCAAACTTCCACCCTAGGTTATTTCTGGAGCTCTAAAGCTCCAGATCAAACCCTCTCATCTTCCTAAACACGAATATAACCTCAAAACAGATTTATGATGGCTTACAAACAAGATTCGAAGAAAAGATCAAAAATGGTAAAAATTTCAGAGGTTCAGTAAATACTCATTTCTTCACCATTTTCAAAAATACAAAGCTCAGAATGATCAGTGAAGCATGCTCTTTCACATTGGAACTTAAAATAGGAGTTCTGGAAAAATGATTTGAGATGACTACCTGAGATGAAGCTTTCCAAACTTGAGCTTTCTGGCCACTTCCTTTGTGCAAAATGACTCCCTTTGACCTCCTGATGAAGCTTTGATGCTTGGAAGGCCTTGAGAGTGGCTGGTTTATGAGATTACACTTCAACTGGCCAAGAATCGTGTTTCGGTTGTGGGGTGTTTTTGGCTGTTTGAATGGTTGCTTTGTGTTCAGTTTATGATTTTGAGATGAAGGTGAAATTGGTTTGAAGATTGAGTGAATATTCAGTGAGTTTCGAAGGAAAATGCAAGAGGGATGATTTTGTGGGATGCTGAGTTCTTGGAGGTTTTTTGCTTGTGTGTGTTATGAAAATGAATCTTTGGAGCATGCTTGTAAGGTCTGGATTGGGCAGAGAGTGGGTGGTGGACTGTGGTGATTGGTATGGGCTTCTTGCCAAAAAGTCAAAAGTTTTGTACTTGAGGTATGGGAAATGGTGTAGCTGGCTCATTGGCTTGTCCATGCGTAGCTGAGATTAAGGATGTCCATAGAATCATTCTTGAGGCAATTCAGCAAGTGGGAGCAAAGTTATGGGACCTTTTGCAATTATGTGAAGTTTTGGCCCCTTTGTAATTGCTTGATGTTCAAGGCATGGAATGATACAATTCTTTGGGCAATTCTGATTTTTATGCAGTGTGTTATGTTTGTATGGTGATTAGAAGTGTGTTTGAAGTCACAAAATGAATTGGCAAGTGGTTTTGCAAAGAATCCTCTTTGGTGCATTCTTGAAAATTATGTGATTTTTGCCAACTTTGACAAGCCATAACTTGAGTTCCATAATGAATTAGAACTTGTTCTTGTACTTTTTGAAAAGGGAATGATCCAATCTATAACTTTCAAGACCAACAATGTTTCATTTGAAGCATTTTTGGTTGAGAAAGAGGAGGTTGAAAAACTTTCCCAAAATGGAAAGTTTACATTACAAGTCATTTCCATTTTTGGCAACTTTTGGTTTAGCTCACTTTTCTTAAATTTTATGAACTTCTAAGCACTTCAATGATCAAATAAAGATCACATAACTTCAATTTGATGAAAAATCCACTTTGGTTTCATGTTGGGGGGCCTCAGATGCCCTGATTTTGCTCTGACTTGCTCAAGAAGTTACCCAGTGAACAGATGACTTCCACAATGAATTTCCTCATCAAACTTGGTACACATGATCCTTATAACATATTGAGACCAATAGAAACAAGAATGACCAAAAAATTTGGAGTTATGGCCTTTGAAACCAAAACCCTAATTTCAGGTCATTTGTGTAGTGAAACTCTGGCTCTGCTTCCATGCTTTCCAAGTTCTTGTGATTCTTTGACTTCCTTGATCTTTGGGGGATGTAAAATGATGATTGAACATACATGGACCCTCTTGGAATGATTAATGGCCTTTGGAGTGGCTCAGATGAATCTTGGATTGCTCAGATCACAAACCCTAGATGCAGATGAACTTGAACTAATGCAGATGAACAAAATGCAATATGAGATGATATTCTTAAACTAATGAAAATATGAAATATCACAAGCCATGGTATGAATTTAGTGAGGGAAAATTTGGGGTGTTTACACGACTTTGAACTCTTTTAGCTTAATTTTCTTATCATGATAAGTCTTGACCTTTTCTTTGTACAACCAAAGTGAATGATATGCCACATTTCTCATTTCCTCTAGCTCACTTAGTTGCACTTTCCTTTTTGTTCCGGCCGAGTTTGGATCGAAATTTAACAATTTTAAAGCAAATAAAGATTTGTGCTCCATTTCAACCGGTAAATGACATGTCTTACTATAAACCATTTAGAATGGAGTTAAGCCGATTGAAGCTTTGTAAGCGGTGAAATATGCCTACAAAGCCTTATCCAATTTTTGCGACCAATCCTTCCTCGAGCCAAAAACAATTTTTTCTAAAATCCTCTTTACCTCCTGATTCGAGACCTCAGCTTTCTTGTTTGATTGAGGATGGTAGGGAGTCACAACTTTATGTGACACACCATAATGCCTTAAAACATTTTCAAGAGGTGCGTCACAAAAATGCGATCCACCATCACTAATATACACACGAGGGGTTCCAAATCGGGAAAAAATATTTTTCTTTAGAAATTTTATCAACGATTTTCCATCCACCCTCGGTGAAACAATAACTTCAACAAATTTAAAAACGTAATCAACCGCAACAAAAATGTATTCATTTGTGAAAGATGCTGGAAACGGTCCAACAAAATCAATGCCCCAACAATAATTTTTTTTAACCTCTTGGATATTTTGGAGGGGAATTTCATCTCGTTTACCTATTCTACCTGTTCTTTGACAAGTGTCACAACTCCTTGCATGGAGATTTTCATCTTTGAAAATAGTGGGCCAATAAAATCCCGATTGAAAGACTTTAGTGGCCGTTCTAGATCCATTGAAATGTCCTCCATATGGTGTGTTCTGACAATGCCAAAGAATGATTTTAGCTTCATCACATGTCACACACCTTCTTAACAAATTTTCTCCACCAATTTTAAACAGTTAAGGTTCATCCCACACATAAAATTATGCATCCGACAAGAAATTCCGGATTTGATTCCAAGTTAGGTCTTCCGGAATCCAACCCGTTGCTTTGTGGTTAGCATAGTCAGCAAACCAAGGCCTAACTTGGACCATAAACAATTTTTCATCCATAAATTCTTCTCGAATTTCAATTTTCGATTTAATCACGTCCACATTTATCAACCGCGATAAATGATCCGCTACCAAATTTTTCGATCCTTTCTAATCTTTAATCTCCAAATCAAACTCTTAGAGAAGAAAGGTCCAACAGATAAGCCTTTGCTTAGAATCCGGTTTGGTTAGCAAATATTTAATCGCGGAATGATCCGTGTAGACGACAACTTTCGAACCTATCAAATAAGATTGAAACTTCTCAAGCGCATACACTATAGCTAGCAATTATTTTTCAGTTGTCGCATAATTCACTTGTGCTTCATTTAGCACTTTGCTAGCATAGTGTAAGACATGAAAAGCTTTTTCTTTTCTTTGCCCTAGCACCGCTCCAACGACATAATCACTTGCGTCGCACATAAGCTCAAAGTTTAAATTCTAATTCGGTGCAATGATTATGGGAGCGGTGACAAGATTTTCTTTTAAGATTTGGAAATATTTAATAAAAAGGTCATCAAATATAAATACATGATCCTTGTTAAGAAAATTTCTTAATGGTCTCTCCACTTTGGCAAAATCCTTGATGAACCGTCGATAGAATCTCGCATGGCCCAAGAAACTTCTAATTCCCTTGATGTTGGTCGGAGGAGGAAACTTTGCAATCACTTCGGCTTTAGCTTGATCCACCTCTAGGCCTCTAGAAGAAACTTTGTGCCCAAGAATAATCCCTTCTGTCACCATGAAGTGATACTTTTCCCAATTCAACACCAAGTTGGTTTTTACAAATCTTTCTAACACCGTATCCAAAGTTTTCAAGCAAAGATCAAACGATGCTCCAAACACCGAAAATTCATCCATGAAGAATTCCATTATCTTATCAATAAGGTCGGAAAAGATGGCTTGTACACATCTTTGGAAAGTAGCCGGTGCGTTGCATAACCCGAAGGGAATTTTACGGTAGGAAAAAATTCCAAAAGGACAAGTGAAAGCAGTCTTCTCATGATTGTACCCCTAATATCCATCCAAGAAACAATAGAATTGTTGACCGGACAATCTCTCAAGCATTTGATCCATAAATGGTAGTGTAAAATGATCTTTTCTAGTAGCCGTATTCAATCGTCTACAGTCTATACACATTCTCCAACCTGTTACATCTTTTGTTGGGATGAGCTCATTCTTTTCATTACGGATAACAGTAATACCACCCTTTTTTGGTACAACATGCACAAGACTTATCCAAGGGCTATCTAAAATGGGATAAATCATTCCTGCATCAAGAAGTCTCACTACCTCTTTTCGAACTACTTCTTTAATTGTAGGATTCAAACGGCGTTGTGGTTGAGCTACCGCTTTGAAGTCTTCTTCCATGATAATCTTGTGCATGCAATAAGATGGAATTATTCCTTTGAGATTGGAAAGAACCCATGTTAAATCTTCTTGATTTTCTTTAACACTTGAATCAAACGGGACTCCTCCTTGATAGACAACTCATTGCTAATGATTACCAGTTTGTTTCCACTATCATCTAAGAATGCATACTTCAAGTTTGAAGGTAGCACCTTCAATTCCACTTCCACTTTTTCATCACTTTCCTCTTTCTTCAATTCTTCAATTTCAATATCCCAAGATTGCAATTCTTTCAACACCTCTAGTTCTTTCAAACACTCTTCAAGATCATTTTCTTCATCACTAGTGAGTATGTCAATTTCCTCACCTAGTGCTCACTCAAGAGGAGTTTCCACATGCACATGCTTTTCCACTTCAATTATATCCAAATCGGATGCATCTATGCAAAACTACCATTCCTTTCCTTTGAGTGCTTCATCGTTTCAAACAAATTAAAGGTAACCTCTTCATTAAGCACCCTAACTTTCATAAGACCATCGTCAACGTCAATCATCATTCGGGCCGTCTTCATGAAAGGGCGACCAAGTATTAAAGGTGCATCCTCATCTTCTTCCATATTGATCACAATGAAGTCCACCGAAAAGAAAAACTTGTCAACTTTCACCAACACATATTTTGCCACTCCAATCGGGTGAGTTGTAGATTTGTTGACAAGTTGCAAAGTCATCCTTATGCCTTTGATTTCTATGTTGTCAAGCCTTTTCACAATGAAATATGAATAAGATTTATGCTCGAACCCAAATCAATAAATCCATTTCCCATAAACATATTTCCAATTGTGACTGGTAAAGTAACACGCCCCAGATCGACTTCCTTTTTTGGAAGAGTGCGTTGAATGATAACACTACAATTTCCCGCAAGGATAATTGTGTTCGGTTCCGTATACTTCCTTATTTTAGAGAGAATATCCTTCAAGAATTTTCCATACCTAGGCATTTTCTCAAGAGCCTCGGCAAATGGTAAATTGATTTGAAGTTGCTTGAAGATATCCATAAACCAAGAGTATTGCCTTTCATTATCTTTCTTTGTAGGCACATGAGAATATGACATATTTGTTGGAATTTGATTCATCACTTCTTTTTCCTTCCTTACTCTCACATTTTTTTCTTTTTTCTTCTCATTATCATTCTCATTCTCCACTTTTGTATTTTCAACTACAACCAAATCATCAAGTTTCTTTTCAACTACTTCATCAATTGTTTTCTTCTTTTCAACTTCCTCCTCATCACTAACTTCCTCAACTATGCCATCAATCTTTTATTTTTCCACTATTTTCTATTTTGGTTTGGCCATCTCCTTCCCAATCCTAGTAACAATAGCTTTACAATACTTCTTAGGATTCACTTGAGTGTTAGCGGAAAAAGAAGGTCTCGGTTGGTTCTCGGCTATTTGTTTTGCAAGTTATCTAACTTGATTTTCTAGATTTTTGATTGCCGCATCATTAGATTTTTGATTGGCCATAGACATTTGAATAAATTGATTCAAAGTATCTTCCAATTTGGAAGGTGAAACCGGAGGTAGTGGAGCAAGATAAGGATTTAGCGCATTAGAAGAGCCACCGCCATAACCTTGGTTATTTTTGTAATTACCTCTTGGTTGATATCCTTGTTGTTGTTGATTTTGGTAACCTTGATGTTGAGAATATTGTTGTTGGTAAGGTTGTTTTTGGTACCTTTGATTGTTGTTCATGTAATTGACTTCTTTGGTTCCTGGTGGTAGGAAAAATCCGGTATCGTGATCACCTTTGCATAATTCATAACTCGCAACTTTTTTGTGCTTGCTCGCATGTTCATGAAACTCTTTCAATTGTTGGGGAAGCTTTGACATTTTTTGTGTCAAGAGCTCCACTTGGTGCGATTGAAGTTTATTTTGTGCAAGTATTGCATCATTCGTCCCTAGTTCAAGAACCCCGAGTATATTCAAATAATTGTTGTGATTTTGACTTTGTAAATCATTGAGAGCCATACGATTGATAATATTCGTCACTTCCTTCGCACTCTTTGATAACAAAGTTCCACCCGCAGTAACATCCAACAAAGTTTTACAATTAGGTTGGAGTCTGTTTCTAAAAATGTGGGACTCATTGAGGGACTCATTTGCACCTTGAGAAAACACGAAGATTGAAGTTTTAGATTCCATGAAACGGTTGTGCGAGAAGAATCTCTCAATGAACGTTTCTTCAAGAACATTCCAATCGGTCATCACCGCGGTACTTTGATCAAGGTACCAATCCTCTTCTTTTCCAAGCAAAGCATGAGGAAATAGTCTTCTGAACAAAGCTAGCTCTTATGTTGGATCAACTCCCGCCGCCAACGCTATCTCATAGAATTTTGTGAGAAAAGCGAAGGGGTCTTCATGGTCCATTCCCGTGAATGGGCTTTCGTACAATAAATTAAAAGTTCCAGTCTTCATCTCAGCTTGCCAGCCATTGTGGGCGTTGTTGGCAAACTGAGGTATGTTGTGAGGGCTATTCACACATGGTGTAGAAGGTGGAGGTGGAGGTGGAGGTGGATTGAGATCCGCCATGATTGGCATAAACTGTGGAGTGAGTGGTTGAACTTTGTCCTTGTTCTTGCCTTTATTTAGCGAGTTTCCTCCTCCATTGTGTCTTGCTATTCAACCTCCTTAAGGTTCTCTGAATCTCAGGATAAAAAAGAAGTTGGTCCACAGGAAGTTTTCCTCGCATAAACAGAAGCTGCAAACACTAACCAAACAAATTAACAAGTTCAAGAAAAAGTTCAAAAAAGTCTAAAACTTAAGCAACTATTGCAATGCTTGAAATATCAAATAAAAATCCCCGGCAACGATGCCAATTTGTTGGAGTACAAATAGAGTTAGATTTTTGTTATCGATCTACAGAGATTGTTTTCTGATATCACCGCCGTTCTATAATCGTGCTAGTTTTAAACTCAAAGGTAACAAGGGGATTTTGGTTTTAGTAACGTTTCGTTTCACTCGCATAATAGATAAAAAGCTAACGGTAAAAATTATCGGGTTTTGAAAGTTTATAAAACACATGCCAAGATTAGGGTTCGACAAACCTTTTTGCACGAATAGAATCGATCAAGCGGATGAACTTGTTAAAACGATAAACATAATCACAATATCCTCTCAAAATGTTTATTCCTAACACAAATTGTGAGTTTTACCATTTTGATCCATTAATGATCTCTCACTCAATCTATCAAAATGGCAACATTCAATATCAATACAAGGTGAACATCAAGTCTCATAACTATCTCTAGCCTATGTTCTTTGATGGATGAAAAACTTAGGTCAAACATGGAACACATTTCTCAATCATGTAGCATACAAGGAATTTATCATAAAGACAAAGTTTTTCACCATATATTTATCATCAAGAATTCATACACAATGATAAAAAACTATACATACAAAGGAGAAACTTAACTACCTTCTAACCTTGACACAAAAAAGGAGTTTAGCTAGCCATAACAATGGTAGCTTCCATTTACAAGAAATAGATGAAGAAGACAAAGCATCAAAGGTGATCTCCCGACTATTGATGCATCAAATCTTTGAAAACAAGGAAAAATACTGAGTTTAGGGTTTTTGTGCTAAGAAAAAGGGTATGTATCCCCAAAAATTCGGTTCAACCCATTATATAGGGGATTGAAAAATGAAGAGCTCGCTAAGCGAGCTCTCATTTATTGATCAAACCTCCTTTGCTCGCTAAGCAAGCATCAGGCCCTCACTAAGTGAGCAACTCTCTGGATTGTGTTATTGTTGGTCGCTAGGAGCTTAAAAAATTTGCTTTCTTCAAAAGTCATCAAAAGAATGTCCCCATGCTTTGTGCTCTCCAATCCAATGGAAAAACCTAAAAATATAAAAACAAAAGTTAAATAAGTGATACTATTAAAGCACAAAAAGTATACTACGGAAATTAACCAGAAACAACTGGAAAAAGCATCGGATAACAATTTAAGATCTTGAAAAATTCCAAAAACTACATTACATATTAACACAAATTGACACTTATCATTAAGCTATTGATTAACTTAACTCAAATAACAAGAGTCACCACCACACTTTTATTGTTTTCAAAAGGAAAAGGAAAAAGAGCGAACAAAACCTAAGGAAATTTAAAAGCGAGAAGCTAATAAAACAAGACAGAGACAAAGGTAAGAGGGTGGTTACGAAGAAAGAAGGTGTTAACACCCAAAACGTCTGTGGTACTCTATGGGAACCTCTTTGGTTTATTTAATGCTTTTGGTTTGAAAAGATTTGCTAAAACAAGATTGGAAGGATGAGAAGAGAATTTATTAATAATATTTTTGGGTTGGAGAGACTTATCGCCTCATGCCTACATACCCACAATGTGCAATATAGAATCAAAACCTCGTAGTTCGTGGTACAAATAACAAAATTGGTTGGTTTTGCTTGATTTTAACAAAGTAGAGACATCTTGTCATTTTAAGTGGATAACTCACTAATAAAGCATGAGAATGAAAACATGGAATCATACATCACTATGGACAGGGCTCTAACTCGAATAACTCAACGAGTATGCCAAACTACCCCCACGAGCAACAAAAGATCCAATTATTTCATACCACACAACGGTGAGTAGGAGATTTGCACCCAACTATGAAAATAACTCATGTCTAAACTTGAAAAAGATAAAGTGCAACAAAGGCACAAAAACAATTGAGTGAGTTTGGTCTTCTTTTTTTAACTTTTGAATTGATGTCAATATGCTTAGAGTTATTTAGAACTTATTAAGAAATGAAAAGAGAAGGTAAAACCACTTGACAAGGTTGAGGTTTTTATTTGTGAAAGAGGTCAAAGTTAAAAATAAAAGATTTTGAAAATAGGGAGAAATTATGAAAATTAAAGAAGTTGGAGGAGATGAAGAGGCTATCCTAGAGCATAAAATAAAAGCTAGGGTATGAAAGATCTAACCACTCAAGGAGCCAACACTTGAAAACAAGTAAACATAAGCATTCATTTCCTTTTGGATTTAAGCCAAGCATAATAACCAGATGAAGACAATGACAAGCAAAACAAGGTCTTCATAAGTTTTAAGTTGCCAAAGTAGGGACTCATGTATCAAATAACTTAGAATCGAGGTATCAAAACCTGCACACACAAAATTCCCAATACAATCAAAGTCACATAAAAGGTCCAAGGTCTCCAAATCTCAACTCCAAGAGCATAGGGAAAAGGTCCTAAATCTAAGTCTAAGTCCAAAGATCACAAGATCACAAAAACAGACCGAAATTAGGAACCAAGTCTTTTAAGTGTTTAATTATTTATTAATGTTTTAGGTCCAAATGGACAAAAGAAAAATATCATAAACATAAACAAATGACCCAAATGGACAAAATAAAAATGGCGGAAGCATAAACATATGTCCAACATACAAAGAAAAAATAGTGAAAGTATAAACAATATATGATATGATATGATGACAAAAAGCATACAAAAATAAAGAGATAGGGAGCAAGAAGGAAGCATAAATAATAAAATAAGATAAACTTAGTACAATTTAAATGTTAGTGGATTAATGGTTGAATTTAGTAATAATTTTGTTATTTTTTGGAGAACACTCATTAGTCGTCCATGAGAATGAAAACATGAATCCATACATCAATTTAAGAGAAAAAGCTTCAAACTCGGATGAAATCGACAAGTATGTTGCAAAATCTCTTAAATACAAGGAGTTGATTTATTACAAATCACGCCATGGAGAGTAGGAGACTAACAACCTCACTTACAAAAATAACTTGTTTTCCGATTTCGGACCTCATGTAGCGCTATGTTAAGCAATCGCAGACATACTTATGTATAAGTCAATACTATACGAGGTCGGTCAATATGATTTTTGTGCTAATACATGCTAGAGAAGGATACGTAAATCATCCTTCTAAAGCATGCCACACGAAAAAAAGAGGAACGATTTCGTCTTCAACATGATTTCTCATCGATTTATCAAAGACAATTTATCACAATTCCAAAGTATGGAGAATGATCCCAATGATCATTCACCCATAGATTTGAAATAATGAAGATTAAGCCACTTTGACAACCAATAATAATTGATATTAAGGATTTCATTGACCAAAAGTAAAATAAGAGAGAGGAGAAAATAAATCTAACAAGTTATGATTCAACAGCAACCAACAATCAAAATCAAATAGAAAAAACCATGAAGAAAATATCAAATGAACACTAAAATAATTCAAAAGTCTCTAAATGATTTTTTTCTTAAAATACTTTTAAAAAATCTTCTCAAATGATTTCCTAAAAGAGAGAATAAAAGGATAGTAAGAAAATGAAATCAAAATAGTAAAAGAAGTTTGGAAATAATAAAAAGTAAAAATCAAAATAAAAGAATATAAAACAAAAGATAAGGGAGAGGGGTGTTGTTCCTGGAATGGAGGTGATGGTTAGCCATTCAAAATGCATCATGGGCTTCTTTAAGTCCATCAATAGTAACAACCAAAGACTAGAGGAATCTAGTTGTCACCCCTCACTCATACCTGACACCCTCCCAAATTGTGAGAATGAAAAAAATGCCCCTAAAACTTTTACATGCAATTTTCGGAACAAATTCCCGGTAGCATAATTTTTTTTCCGGTATGAAACCAAATTTTCGGTAGTTCATTTGAAATTAACGGTATATCGATAATTTCAAATTCCCAGTATATTTCTAGGAAACCGGATTTTTGAAAAAATACAATTTGATATAGGAAATTTTATATCCTTTGAAATTCCCGGTAGACATAATTTTAAGGTTTTTTTAGATTTTTTATTTAAACGGTCGAGATTTTGCCGATAATTTTGTATGGTTGTGATTGCACTGACAATTTGTGTGGTCCCGAAATGTTGCATGTTTGTATAAATAGGGGTTATGTCTCGTGGTTAAACGATATGAAAAAATGACTATTCCACACATTTTAATTAAGGCCGAATTTTACTTCAATAGAGGTTCTCAACCTATCGAATTCATGCTCCCGTATGACACAATCTCCTTTGTCGTCCTGACTTCGAAGTTGAAGGAATTGTTGCCCGATGGTGAGAATATAAAGATGTTGAAGATCGAGTTTCGGGAGGATGGTAGTGTGAAATATAATCTAATTGAGCTGAAACACGATGAAGACGTCAGCAAAATGTGGAGATTATTTCGCCGTAGGCTAACAAGGGGTCCGCTGCAATTAGATGTGCAGCTGGAAAGATCAGTTGGTGAAATAATGGCGATGCTAAAATGCCCTGAAGCATTTGGTAGTGTTTAGATTTTTAATATTGATTAATCATGTTGTATTGTTGGGTTTTTATTTGTTTAAGTTTTTTAATCTTGATCACTGCAATGTAATGGCATAAAAGAAGGTATAATAATAATATGATGTTCTAACATAATATACATATAATACAAATATATACATATCATCCATAAAATACAAATAACACTAAAATACTAACCCTGATGGTAGTATTTCTGATGGATTAGCTAGGATTGTACACTTAGCCCGTGGGGGGCCTATTTAGTGTTATTTGTATTTTATGGATGATATGTATATATTTGTATTATATGTATATTATGTCAGAACATCAGATTAATATTATACCTTCATTTATGCCATTACATTGCAGTGATAAAGATTAAAAAACTTAAACAAATAAAAACCCAACAATACAACATGATTAATCAATATTAAAAAAATCTAAACACTACCAGATGCTTCAGGGCATTTCAGCATCACCATTATTTCATTAACTGTTCTTGTCAGCTACACATCTAATGTCAGCAGACCTCTTGTTAGCCCATGGAGAAATAATCTCCACATTTTTCTGACGTCTTCATCGTGCTTCAACTCAATTAGATTATATTTCACACTACCATCCCTCCAATCCTCCCAAAACTCGATCTTTAACATCTATCTATTCTCAACTTCAGGAAACAATTCCTTCAACCTCAAAGTCAGCCCGACAAAGGAGGTTGTGTCATCCGGGAGCATGAATTCGATAGGTTGAGAACCACTCTTGAAGTAAACATTTTCCTTAATTAAAAAAGCTGGAATATCCATTTTTCATATCTATTTAACCACAAGACCTAACCCCTATTTATACAAACATGCAACAATTCTGGACCACACAAATTGTTGGTGCAATCAAGATGATACAAAATTGTCGACAAAATCTCGTCCGTTTAAATAAAAAATCTAAAAAACCCTAAAATTATGCCTCGGGAAATTCCCGGTATCAAATTGTATTTTTTCAAATATCCGGTTTCTTGGCAATATATCGGGAATTTAAAATTACCAGTATACCGATAATTTTAAATGAATTATCGAAAATTTGGTTTCACCCCGAAATTTTTTTTATGCTACCGGGAATTTGTTCCAAATATTGCATGTAAATATTTTAGGGCCATTTTTCCCATTCTCACAATTTAAGGGGTGCCAGGTATGAGTGGGGGTGGCAAGTAGATTCCTCCAAAGACTAAATCAAAGATCCCTCAAATCTGAAAAAACGCATAGTTCCTCTTCTCCTTGAAAACTCACCACGACTAATATCCCTTCTCTCCGTCTCCATCAAATTGCATCTTCGGTATCTCTCTCTCAAATCAATGTGTTGTTAAACATGCATCTCCGATTCGGTTTTATCATCGACCAAAAACCAATTACGCCACTGTTCTTGGTCAATCTCTCTCTCTCTCTCTCTCTCTCTCTTGCAGCAACTTGTGATTTACACCATGATATTGAGGTGTTGTTGTTGTTGTTAATTCTTTGTTGATGTTGTGTGATGGTTTCGTGAATGTTTTTTTTTGTGTGAAGCTTGTTGTGGTTGTTAGGTAATTTGCAGGATTTATCGATTCCTTGTGTATCTTTGTTTTGCTGAAGTATGTATGAATGTGTTTCCATATGTTGCAGTTTAAGATGTGCTAGAGTTGTTGATTGTGGTTGTAATTGAAGATGGTTGAATGCATTTTTTCATGTTTATTTTTGAAGCTTGAAGATGGATCCAAAATTTGAGGTGTAAATCTTGAAAGGGTTTTGTAGTGAGGATTTTGGCATAGGTTCAATGGCTTTTCAAGCTTGGTCTAATTGACAAGGAAAGACTCTTACTTATAGTGAAAGGAAAGATTACCGATTACTCACCGAAGTGACAACTTAAGGAAAATCAAAGGAAAGATTAACGATTAGTCACCGAAGTGACAACATAAGGTAACTAACCAAAGATAACGAACTTCCACTATCATAATAGGGTTAAAGTCCTTCTTAATCCAAGTCTTTCACTTGAAAAAGGACCAAATACAAGATGTCTCTGCCAAAGGGTCTGCCACTTTCTAAGAATTACACAAACTTCCCAAATTTTGGTCATCAGCAAAAAACGGGTCACATTTATTTCTTTAATCAAACCTATGCTTGAACAAGGACCAAACACAACTTGTCTCTGCTAAAGGGACAACCACTTTCTAGGAATTAGGGATCAATAACTCTATCGTGGATCTTTAAAGGAGATACTGGTAGGTTAGATCACACAACAAACTTCTCAAATAAAGAGATACCCATCTGTTAGGAATCACAACAAACTTATCTGATGGGAACAACTGGAGAGATTCCATTTGATAGAAAGTTGACAGAGTCACAACAGGCTTCTCAAATAAAGAGATAGCCACATATTCAAATAAAAAGTTCAGGGCTTCACTTGATTGGATGAGGATCGAGGATTTCACAACAAATTCTCGGTCGAGGATAAACTAGAGAGATACCAAATAAGGCTTCACACAAAACTTCTCTACTTTGGATGAACTAGATAAATGCCATTTGATGGAAAAATTCTTCACCAAACTTCCCTTTGAGACTTTTTTCCAGAGAGATGTCGTTTGATGTGAAAATACATATAGATAACTGGGGTCACACAAGCTTCTCAAATAAAGTGACTGCCACTTGAAGTCACACAATAGTAAACAAGTTTCTCGAAGATCCTGCTACTTGTTATGCAAATTTTGCAAAGAACAGGTAAACTTCTCAAAAGAGGATGTCATTTATCGTTGAAAAGGTTGAAATAGCAAACAAGCTTCTCAAAGAGACCACCACTTGTAAAGGGTGGACATAGAAGCTTCCCAAATAAAGAGACTGGCACTTGAAGTCGCGTAATAGTTAACAAGAACAGATAAGCTTCTCAAGAGAGAATACTACTTATCGTTGCTTAAAAGTTGGTAACATACAAGCTTCTTAGAGTGAAGAGACAACCACTTGATGTCAGGAAAAGATTTCAAGAGAGTGTTGCAACAACATTACCGGGGAAACAAAATCGTCATCTTCTGATGGTAATCATAAATAGATCATCTGCTAAAGAAAACAAAATCCTCAAAGGTGTAAAATAAATGCACTCCCAATCATCTAGGTTTCACATCCTATAGAGATTAAAAAACTGTTGTAGGGGGACCAAAGTTCAATCCAGGAACAAACTGGAGATAGATAGTTTGTAGTGCGATTTTCATGACCACAAATTATGTGGATGGTGACTCCTTGTGATCCGCAATGTGCCATATGTGAAATTTTATATTTATCCCATGATGCTTAAAAGGAAGGGGAAAATATAAATAAACCTTGCATGCAAATGTTAATCCCTACAAATGCAAAAAGATCTGGAATCAGGGGTTTTTTTATACAAAGGGAAGTTATTAACACCCTAAGTATCTATATAACTCTATAGGAACCTATTGTATATATTTTATATTAGTTGACTTATTTGCTTAAGTTTGTCGTTTGATTGGGAAATTTTCTCCTTTGGGTGAGAGTGTGATATGCTTTTGATTTTTTGTGTTGTTTTATGATGACTGAAAGGTATCCGGGCCTAAGGGTTTTTATTTAGTGTGCTAGCTAAGATTTTACAATCTTATGCCTATGTATTCCCAAAAAGATACTTTGGGAAATCAGAGCATTTGTAGTTCTAACTATCTAATTGGTGGAAATTGGGTTTGTTGAATTGACAAGTTGTCATCTTAAGGGAGATATCTCACCTATTCATCATAAACATTTTGAGAATAATAAGTGAAAAAGCTTTAAACTTGGATGTTAAATAATCCTAAGAAATGACACATCTTCCTTTATGAGTCTTTACATGCTAAGAGAAGAACCTTAACTTGGATATAATATCAATAAGTGTTCCACTTACATTACTTAGATGAAAGAGAATTTTTTGAACAATGATAAGAGAAGGACTCCAGCTTGGATTTTGAATCAATAAGTGTGCCACTTACATCACTTATATTAAAAAAGTTTTTAATGTTTGATTTGAATTGTGATATATAGAAGAGATATCTTCCTACAAAGATGACTCATATCTCATCTCTAGGGAGAAGTTGAGTAATTTGAGTGTCTTGTTCAAAGCCTAAGATTAAAGCTAAAATATTTGTGTCTTGTTCAAATCCCAAGATTAAAGCTAAAATATTAGTGTCTTGTTCAAATCCCAAGATGAAGCTAAAAGGTTTATTGAGAATGTCTTATTCTAAGCCCAAGATTGAAGCTATGATGCTTGGATAAAGCCCAAGAGGAGACTATGACATGGGGATTCTTTGTATATAGCCCAAAAGGAGACTAAAATATTTATTTGAGGTGCCTTGTACAAAACCCAAGATTGAGGCTAAAAGAGATTATTTGTCTGTCTTGTACAAAGCCCAAAATTGAGGCTTAAAAGTTTATTTTACTGTCTTGTACAAATCCCAAGATTGAGGCTGAAAGAAGGGATAAAACTTCCCAAGTATCCTTGTATAAATTCCAAGAGGAAGCTAAATGATGTTGAAGTTGATATTCATATAAGGGGAACAAAGGTTTGAACTATGTTATGATTGAGAGGATCCTATTGTTTGAACTGAGTCTAAACTATGGATGAGGTGAGGTAAATGTCAAGAGAAACTTAACAAGATATGGTCAAATATATGTCAACTTATTGACAAGTATATACATTAATTGAAATGTTTGGATTCCTGGAAATTTGTTGAGGAATTACTTAGATAAACATAGTTTTAGATCACATGAACAAATATCTAAACATGATTGAATTTAAAAATAGAGGGACTTACACTCAAATAGAGGCCCAAGTTTTTGGGATTTGAATTCTACTAGGGTTATGTTTGATAAAAGGTTAAGGTTGTAGATTGAGAATTGAAAGATTGAAGGTTTTGAGAAATTGAAGAATGTTTTGAGAGGAGGGGAGAAACTTAAACTCTAATAGAGGCCCAAGTGTGTTAATCATGGATGAATAAAAAGCGTATGGTCTTACACTCTAATAGAGGCCCAAGTGTTTGAGAAGTTTTCAAAAAGTTTGAATAAGGTGAAACCCTAATGAACATTTAATCGGAGGTATTTTTTAAAAAGAAAATGAATTAAACATGATATAAATGGTGTCTAAGTTAAGATAAACATGTTATGAAAACTTAACAAGCTTTTAATAAAGGTATATTATTATTTGCACGTGGATTTTGTGCGAATGTTCCACTGGCCTCCTGCGTGCAAGGTTTACTTGCAAGACCGATCAAGCAAGTCTTAGGACTGCTCTGTCTGATTAGTTATGTTGCGCACTCTTGTAATCTAGAATGGTAATGATGGTTTCTTGTGTATTTTTTTTGGCATATTTTTGTGTTTATAGAAGACACACACGAAATGCTTGAACGAATGGACAATAAAAGCGAGTAATAGAAAGATAAAAAGATACAAATAAAAGGAAAGTATTTTAAATTAACTTGGAATTGAAATGACCTGAAATACAAAGGGTTTTTGGACGCTATCATACATTTGAGTAGGGGTTAACTCATTTCTCTGACGCTCGATACTTTGAGTGTGTCCCTATAAAATGAAAAGAAATGCGACCCTTATTACTGAAAATGAAATCTACTTATATAGAAAAATAAAATAACAATCAGACATTTTTCCAACAAATCAGGCTTTGACACCTGTCAACTCATTCTTCTGGTAACCACCCACTACTTCGTCCCACTACTTGGAGAAGTTTCTTTTCCATGTCTTCCTGAGCGATCTTGTCGAAATTCCTTCAACCTTTGGTATGTGGAACATGTCAAAATGTTTCGACATGGTTCTGGATTACTGTAGTTGATCATCGACCTATGGTTAACTCTTCTGTCTCTTTGGATGAGACGAACCCCTTCCATATGAAATTCTCATGATGTTGCTTTCAAACCTTCCACTCTAAATCTCTAGCCAACAAATTTGTGTTCCCAAAAGGCCAATTTCGATAGAGAGGTCATTGACCAAGAATCTTGGCCTTTTTGGAATTCATTGCGCAATTTTGACGCATTTTGAGTGTCGATTTGTATCAACAAACTGCTCACATTCTGTCGGACTGAGACAACATGTCATATCCGTCATGATTCTACCCTTGTCACCACAACTTTCTTAAGACATGGGGATCTTCCATATTCCCACTAAGATAGCTCAAAACCCAAGAAAAAACCCTTGCATCGTCTGGACTTGGGTATAAATATCCTCCCCTTAGTCCATTTGTAACTGGAGTAGATATAATGGCCTAAATCCCCTTCCTCGAAATCGGTCCTTCATATTAATTTAAACAGCGGGGACACCGTTTCCAAGACCTCAAAAGAGCTATTTTTTTGGCGGCACACTTTCCCAAAACTGACTGCACGCCTACCCTACCGCCAAGTGCTTCCTTTGAGGAATATTGCTCTTATAAAAGGAGGGGATTCATGCACCTTCTTGTTACACCCATTCAAATGAGCTATTATTCAAATTCTCTTAGAGCCCAGAAGGTATACAAGAAAGATTTAGATCCCTCCCAAGCAACCGCTTCCAAGGCTACTACGTCAGAGACTGAGGCTAAAATCGCTTGAAAGACGTCAGTGACCCAGATGAAACCCCAAAAGAAAAGGATACTTCATATTACGCCTTAGATCCAGATGCTGATGAAGACTGGATGAACTTCCACAATTCAAGAGCATGGAGAGGCATGGATGAATGACCAACGTTTTGCTAATTTCTATTTGGATGTTTGTGCATTTCATTTCCTGCACTATGTTGGCCTACGAGCTTTTTATGTTTAATTTTGTAATGCATTATGCCCTCTTTATATGCCACTTTTGGTTATTGGTCTGTAGTGACCATTATTAATGAAATTTTTATGCGTGAATGTGTACTTCTTGTAGCATAGGCCTATATCATTTTAGATATTTCCCATTTACTCACAAAATTCTCTCATCAACACCTATCTCTTTTATCTCATAAGCATTGTTGCTGAAGGCTTGACTTATTTTAAAGGGTCCTTCCCAATTGGATGGCCATTTCCCTAAGGTTCGATCTCGCTTATCCATGGGTAAGATGACCTTCCACACATAATCATCAACCTCGAAAGTCTTTTCCTTGAACTTCTTATTATAAGTCTTGGCCACTCTCTCTTTCTGACATAACCAAACGTCCAACGCCCTTAACATCTCTTCGTATAAATTTGTGATCTTGTCGAACATCATATTGCGATACTGTTCCGAAGGGATTTCAAATTAAAAAGGAACCCTTATCGACTGATAGCCAATTTATAAAGGTAGGACAATGTCGTGACCAAAAGTTAGACGTGTCGATTTTATTGACTCTTTTGGGGATGTTTGACATGCCCACAGGATTTGATCTATGGTCTTGCGCCAATTTCTAGGTTTTTTGGAAACATGTTTCTTAATAAGCCCAATCACTACCTTATTTGCAGCTTCGATATTCCCATTTGCTTGTGCGTAGTAGGGTGTCAACGTCACGAGCTTAAATTCCATTTCTGCTGCAAACTCCTGCATCTTTTAACCCATAAATACTGAACCTTGGCCAGTGGTTATGGTTTCGGGAATCCCAAACCTATATGTTATATGGCCTTGGATGAAGTTGATAACAGCTTCCTGGTCTACTTTTTCCAAAGGCAACGTCTCTATTCATTTAGTGAAGTAATATATCCCTACCAAGATGATTTTTTGTTGTTTCGATGAGGCAGGTCTAATTTCACCTATCACATCCAAAGCCCATCCTCTAAATGGCCATGGTCTCACAATAGCATGTAATTTGTTGGTTGGAACGTGTTGGATGTTGGCATGTTCTTGACATTCTTGACATCCCTTAGCAAAGTATATATAGTCTTTGAGTATACTTGGCCAATAGGCACCCTGTCTAAACAATAATCATTTCATTTTGTGGCCAGCTTGATGGGCTCCGCAAGCCCCATTATGCACCTCAAAATGGCTAGATATGCTTCAGAGTCTCCTAGACACTTGAGAAAACCCCCTTATGAGGTTTTCTTCATAAGCACATTTCCCATCAATACATAACTCAGAGCCCTATATTTTGTCTTCCTGTCAATTCCCTCGACAAGATTCTCTAAGTACTCTATGATGGGTTGCCTCCAATCCGTCGTTGACAATCCATCGATGACTAGGACTTCGCTGTAGCTTGTTTCTTTGGCTTCAAACCTATCAAAAGTTGGTAATGGAGGTGCATTCAACACAATTTTAAGTCCTCTAGTTTGTTCTTCGACACTTTGTACCCTGACGCAATCTGCGTCAGATCATTTGCCTCCTAGTTCTCCATTCTGGGCATGTGTACAATACTTTCTACATTGAACTGCCCCAATAGATGCTTCACCATCCCAAAGTAGGCTAGAAAATGTTCCTTGATACACTTGTGCTCTCGCGTGAGTTTATTAACTACCAACTTTGAGTCTCCTTTAATTTCCACTTTCTGTTCTCCTAGATTTTTTAATATCTTTAAACCAGTAATTAAAGCTTTATACTCAGCCTCATTGTTAGAATAATTCCCTTTTATACTGTATTTGAATATGGTCGGGAGGCCTTGTGGGGAAATTATCATTACTCCAATGCATATTCCATGCTTATGGCTCGACCCATCTAAATATAATCTCCACGGGTTCATGTCAATTACGAATACTTGAGGCTCGACGATTGCATGGTCGACAATTAAGTCGGCCACTATCTAACCTTTCATAGCTCTTAAAGGTTTGTAAGTTAATGAAAACTCAGTTAACACTAGTGCCCATTTGCATATTCGACTATGCAAAATAGGCTTAGACAATATATGTTTGATGATACCACAATGAGAAGAAACATAAACGTCAACATGCTTTATATATGGCTTCAATTTCATACATGAGATGTATAGGCATAGGAATAATTTTTCAATCATAGTGTACCTAGTTTCAGCATCTATCAACATTCTACTGAGGTAATAAATGTGTCTTTCGACACCATTATTCTCCTCTTGTGCTAACATACTTCCTATGGTCGTATCTGAAGCAACAATATGCAATCTCATATTTTTATTCGTACTAGGTGATAATAACATAGGAGGCTTCGACAAATAGTCCTTGATTGTATAGAACACCTCTTGTTGCTTTTCTCCCCAGTGGAAATCACTGTCCTTGTTGATCTTCAACAATGGCAAGAACAATATTTTCTTGCCACTTAGGTTGGAGATGAACCTTCTCAAGAATTTGATTTTTCCCAACAATGTTTGAAGTTGTTTCTTCATCGAAGGAGGATTGAGATCTAAAATAGCCCTCGTCTTATTTTGATTGATCTCGATGCCTTTTTCATGGGCGACAAAATCCATAAAATCTCCTGCGCGTACACCAAACGCACATTTTAGTGGATTCATTTTTAATCCATATTTTTTCATCCTCTCAAAAGAGTGTCGAAGGTGATCCAAATGATCGTTCTCTGATGAGGACTTTATGACGATATCGTCAATATATACATGCATGAACTTCTCTATGAAGTCATAGAATATGGCATTCATGGCTCTTTGATATGTAGCCCTGACATTTTTTTAGGCCAATGGGCATCACCACCCATTCGTACGTTCCTATGGCTCCTGGGCGAAACGCCATTTTAGGAACATTATCCTCTGCTACGAGGATTTGATTATACCCTGAGTATTCGTCAAGCATACTCAAATACTCAAAACCTGCAGCTGAATCAACGAGCATTTCTTCCATAGGCATTGCGTATTCGTATTTTGGGGTTGCATTTTTGAGATCTTTGTAATCAATACAAACGCGAAGTGTCCCATTTTTCTTAATTACAAGAACTATATTGGCAAGCCATTCGACATACCTTGCAGTTCTGATGAACCAACTTTTGAGCAATCTCTCGATTTCTTGTTAGATCTTTTCAGTCACCTCTGAGGCAAACCGTCGAGGTTGTTGCTTGACTGGCCTTTTGCCTGTCTGTATAGGTAGACGGTGCTCCACCACACTTCGGCTAAGACCAAGCATTTCTCCATAATCCTAGGCGAAACAGTCTCTGTATTCTTTCAATACTTCGACCAACTTATCCTTCATTTTCGACCCTATTTTCATAGTTATGTACGTGGGTCTCTTAGTGGTCCCATCCCCTAGATCAATCTCCTTGAGTGGGTCATGAGCCTTCATTTTTTGTGGTTCATTTGTTGGGTCCCTTTCGAACCCCAAAGGCCCATTATCGTAAATACAATCTAGCCCCAGGCTTTCTGAAGCTGTTGCCAGGCCCAATTGACCATAGTCTCTAGCTTTGTCTATTAGGGTCTGCCACTTCCTACTTTCTATAGCCATTTTTTATGTTTTCAGTCAGGTAGGCCAAAATTTGAGTCATACTCTCTGACTCAGAGGTCATTATTATCGACCTCAGACCACCCAGCAGGTGGCAATTCATTTGGCTCTTCTGGTATGTCAGCATCATCCCAAATGAAACCATGATCTGGATCCAAGTTAAGCATTCATCCAGTTTCGACGGAAGTGTAAGAACCTAATCCATCATCACAAGGGGCCACGTTTGCTAAGTGCTGATCAAAAGACCTTTTAGACCCTTTGGTGTCGTCGACCTTGTAATAGCTTTGGTCGACTTCGATGTTCTCAATGATACCATCTTTTCTCTAGATACTAAGTCTTTGGTGTAGGGTTGAAGGCACTGCCCCTATACAATGAAACCATTCTCTACATAAGTTGAAATTGGCATTAGAGTTAATCACTATGAATAATGTCGACCTTGTGGTAGTTCCTACAACCAAGTCCACTTGGATCACTCCTAGAATGTTTATGGTCTTGCCCTCATAATTGGACAGAAGCATGTTGTGCTGGGTTTAGGGTTTGGGGTTTAGGGTTTAGAGTTAATCACCATGAATACTGTCGACCTTATGGTAGTTCCTACAACCAGGTCCACTTGGATCACTCCTATAATGTTGCTGGTCTTGCCCTCATAATTGGACAAAACCATGTTGTGCTGTCGAAGGTCATCATCAGTATTTCCAATTTTCTTGAAGAGAATGTAGGGCATTAGATTCAAACCTGCCTCACCATCGACAAATACTTTGTGGTCCGTTGTTCCTTTGACCTTTGCCTTTATTAAAGGAGGCTTCAGATGATACATCATCTCAACACTAAATTTCTTAAATACTGATCTCTTTTCTTTGACCACCTCGTCATTCATGACGTAGTAGCATACAATTTTTTCTTCAGAAATTTCATTCGCCACAAAGTCCTTCTCCGTTTCAGATACTTTAGAGACAATATCATATTCGGCTGGAAACACAGATACAATGCCACAATTGACGATGAAGTATTCTCCATAGGTATCATCATTGATATCATCATACATTACTTTATTGAAGTTGTCTTATGGTGACGGGGTATATTCCTCGTCAGACTGAGGCGAATACACTGACTCTTCCTCGTCACATTGAGGAGTGTATTCAGGTTCCTTCCAAACAACACAAAAGACACTCCTAAGAGAACCGATGTTGGTCCCTCTAAAGGGTGGACTAAGGTGGTTACCAAAAAGAGAAAGGTCAGAGCTATCTCTGAATCTGATGAGATTGTTGAGAGTGATGTTCCAGACATCACACCGAGAAAGAAGACAACTTCTAGCAAGCTTACATCTAGGGTGCCTAATTTACCTTTGGATAACATCTCTTTTCACTGCATCAGCAGTGTAAATAAGTGGAAGTTTGTATACCACCGAAGGTTGGCCTTGGAAAGAGAGGTTGTTGAATATGTTTTGAGCTAAACTGAAATTATGGACCTAATTTACTTCGCAGGTCTTTTCAAAACTGTGGCCAAATTCTCACCATGCTATGAAACTCTGGTAAAAGAGTTTATTGTAAACCTCTCTGAAGGATGTGCTGATGGGAAGTCACAAGACTTCAAAAAACTGTATGTTAGAGGTAAGTGCATTAACTTTTCTCCTGTTGTGATAAATACCTACCTAGGTAGAGATGCTGTCGCTCCCCGGACTTTCGTCCCGGTGCAAACGCGAACGGTCGGTGATGTTGGAGGTTGAGGTTGAATAGAGTCGCCAACTAGGCATTTTTATCCCGAAGGAAAGGTAATGAGGCATAAACCTGGAAGGGTATGGATAAGATGGTTGCGAACCAGAGAAACTGAGTAAGGGGGTTGGTTACGACCTGGGAATGTATTAGGACCCAGATCGTCCGTTGTACTCGACGGGATCCCCTATTACTTGATTGTGTTTAAAATGGGGTACTGTATGTGATGACTGTGAATGAAAAGCTAGGAATGAATGTATAGTGTGTCAGTGCAAAAAAAGAGTGAGTGCTCAAGAATGAGGCTTAGAAAGAATGCTGGGAGAGGAGAGGGGGAGACAAAGAGACTTTTGTTCGATAACTGTTAAGTTATTCCTACGTATCCTCTCATGTAATGAGGAAGTCAGAACACCGTAGTTCGACTCAAAGGGACTTGGATGATTTGTTGTGAACTGCTTACTTGTATATGCTCAAGTGTGTGACTCGTCTGGCTCGAGTGTTAACTGTCTTGCATTAGACGGAAGAAGCGAGTTCTCGTTTTCAAAGTGAGTGTGATGAGAAAATAATCCCGGAGGAGACGTTTATTGTTTGTTTTTGTGTTTTCAGTTTTTTTATTGTTTTTGGTGTTTTGCGTAAGATAATGAGCTTAAGCCTAAATCAAGGGTTGTAAACTCATTATATCCTCCATGATTAGGGATAATGATCCTACTTCAGCATGAGATGAAGATCTCAACTTAATTACCCTACAGGATTAAGATCATTAACCTACTTGTGATTATTAAGATGTTTTTGGGTTTTGTTTAGTGTTAAGTAATGAGTTTAATCTCTAATCAGGGATTAGTGAACTCATCACACCATCCTAAGAGAAGGATGATAGATGAGAACACTTAAGCTGAGAAAGACTCCTCAACTTAATCCATGGTTAGGGATTAAATTCATTATATAACAAGCCTTTATTAAAGATGGATTTTAATTAAAGATGAGATTAAGAAATGGGTTTTAAGTTTGTAAGACAACTTGAGGGGGACTTGTCAATTAAACACTAGGGTTAGTCCCTCTAAACCATAAGGAAGAGATGTAACCCTAATATAAGGCCCAAGTTACAAGCTTAAGTCTTAATAGTTATTAGGTGTTTTGATTTAGAGGTGTAAACAAATTAAAGGCTTAACACTAAGGATTAAAGTTATACACTCCATCCTAAGATAAGGATACATGCATAACCCTAATTCAAAGTCCTAAAGCTTTAAGTGTTTAGCCTTGATTATGAGATGAGAAGAGAGACTCAAAGGTAAAAACCTAAGGGGAGACTATATACAACCCTGAAATTATCATTCTTGGATGTTCCTCTGGTTTGTGAGGCTTAAAGAAAGATCTTCAGGAAATCTTCAGATGGCCACCAAGGAAGAAGAAGCAGATGAAAAGAGAAGAGAAAGAAAGATAGGTTACTTACTTCCTGTAGAAGATAAGTAACCTAAAAGAAAGAGATAAGAGCAAGAGAGCACAAGTGAAGCAAGTTCATTTCAAAGACATATAAGATATGCAAATGAAGAGATAGGAAGAGGTAGGATGTGAAGGCAAATCCACATCCTGATCAACTTACCTGAAGCCCCTGAAATGTTAGTGTGGATACACAAGATGCAAAGTAAAAGGAAATAAGATAAATGAAGATGCAATGATCAAGACCAGAAGGGAATATGCTATTCAAATGTGTTATGGAATGATGCAAAGACATGTGAGATGCTTGTGCATGATCATACAAGAGATGAGATGCAAAGAGAAGCATGTTAGAAGCTTGAAAACACATGGATAAACATGAAATGTAATAAATGCAAAACATACCAAATGAATGATGCAATGATCAACCAATGTTCTAACATGTTCTAAGATTTATAATATGACATCAAATTCATGAAATGTCATGGCAAGATCACATGATGGAGATATGCAAAGATGAATGCAAATGAACATGAGAAATTAGGGTTTTATGAATGTATGAGATGCACATGATCAAAACAGAAGCATACATCATGATAAAAATTTGAAAATGAAATCAAATAAACCCTAAACACACTCAAGATCAATCCCCAAAGATGGAGGTCAGAAGCTAAACCTAAAGGAAGTTATGAATTTTCTAAGTTAACTAGGGTTTTGGGGTGGTTCTTCATGAAAAATGCAAAACAATTTGAAAATGAAATGCAAAATTATGAGTTAAATAACCTAGATACTGGATGTAAAGTGCGTAAGAATGCAAAAATAACCAAATGCAAACTCATCTTGGTTGATCAGAAATTATTTTTTTAAGTTAGGGTTAGAAAATAGGCAATTTTAGAAACCCTAATTCAAAGTAAATTGTGAAAACATGATCAAACCTAAAAATAAATATGTGTGATGAGTTTGTAAATTGTTCTAAATGTATGATAATGCATCATGATTTTTTTTGTGATTTTTAGATACCTAAATGTATTTTTAATTAATTAAAATCAATTAATAAATTAAATAATATATTTTAATGATTTAGAAATACATTTTTAATGTAAAAATTAAAAATAAAAATATTTTTTGAGTTTTGAAAAATATTTGAAATGAAAATGCAGAAAATGATGATTTTATAAATATTTTTGCTATTTTTAATAATTATATGAAAATAAAATGTGAAAAAGAAAAATGAAAAATGAAAAGTAATGCAAATGAGTGGTTCAGATTGAGAGAGGAAGGGATCTAAGGCTGAGATGGAAAGTCTGCTTGACTTCAGGTATGCACATCAAAAGTCCATGGTGTAAACCTACATCTGGCGCGTGATCTAATGGTTAGGTATGCATCTGACTTAATTAATTTAAATTAATATAATTAATTATGATTAGGGTTTTAATGAATGATCCTGGCCATCCAAAACGCGCGCTAAGCACATATCCCAGGGTCACTATTTAAACCTGGCTAAATAATGGGATTAGGGCTAAATGACTTTCAGGCGATCGGAGAAGAGCTCCGGTCGTCTTCTCCGGCACCCCCTCGCGTGAGCTCACTCAAAACGCCATGATAACACACCAAAATATCCAGAATCACTCATTAAACAACCCTAAACAAGAATCAAGCCATGAAATCCATTTATATTTCATCAAACTGATGAATCGAACAAGAACAAGTTTAGGTCAGAAATTTCAAAGCAAGCATACACACTCATTTCTCAATCATTTTCAAAAGTAAAGACATCATGATGATCAAGAGATAACATAGAATCAATCTATAACATAAAAGAAAGGTTCTGGAAAAACTGTTTGTAGAAGCTACCTGAGTTGGAGCTTTCTAAACCTGAGCTTTCTGGCCTCTTTCTTTATGCAATCAACCACCAATGATCCCCCTTGAGTGAATGGAGTGCTTAGATGGAGCATAAATGGCTTGGTTTGTGTGTTCAGTTTTGAGATGGTCATAAATCGTGTTTGTGATTCAGTGCCTTTTTAGCCATTGTGAAGGGTGGTTCATGATCTATAGGTTATGTGGAGATGATTGGTGGAAAAAGATTTGAGTTTTGAGGCTTGTGTGATGAAATTCGAAGGAATGAATATTTTTTGAGGTTTTTGGTAATCTGAATGTGTGAGAGCTTTCAGGCTTGTCTGTTGTGTTGTTAGGAGTCCTTAGGGTTAATATAAGCCAATAGGATTGATCAGAAAGTGGGTGGTGGCACATCTTGATTGGTATGGGTGATTTTGCAAAAAAGTCAAAGTTGTGTCATAGAGAGCATGTATGTGGTCAGAGGTGATCTAAAGGATGGATTTACCTCAGCTGAGTTTGTGGAGGACCATTAGATCAGATTTTGTGAGCTATAACACTTGATGCAATAGTTTGAACATGTTTTGCACTTTTGCCTCTTTGAAAATTTTGAATGAAAAGTCCATGAATTCTTGTGATCCAAGGCACAAATTTGGTCAAGGCAAGTTATGTGATGTTGTTATGATGCTTAGAGATGCATTAGAGGTCATTAGAATTCCTAGAAATCAAAACTGCAAAATTCCCTCTTTGGCATGAACTTGAAATTTATAAGATTTTTGCCAACTTTGAAACACCATAACTTGAGTTCTAGGATGAATCAAGAGGAGTTCTTGTACTTTATGAAAATGGGAAGATCCAATCTACAACTTTCATGTTTAAAGATTTTTCATTTGAGGCCTTTTTGATCAAGAAAGAGGAGGTTGAAGAACTTTCCCAAAATGGAAAGTTTTCATTACAAGTCATGTCCAAAAATGGAAAGTTTGCAAATGGCTCAAAATTCTTCAATCTTGTGAACTTCTAACCACTTATAAGATCAAATAAAGATCATAGAACCTCAAAATGATGAAGATGACCCTTTGGTACCATTGGTGGTGGCCTCAGATGCCCTGATTCTGACTTTTCTTGCACAATAAGTTACCAGTTGATCAGATGACTTCCACAATGAATTTCTTCATCAAATTTGGTACACATGCTCCTTATAACATATTAAGACCAATGGAATAAAAAATGACCAAAAAATTTGAGATTAAGGGCCTCAAATCCAAAACCCTAATTTTAGGTTATCTGTGTAGGAACTGCTCAGTCTACTTGAATACCTTTGCAATGCTTTGTGACATTTTGAATTTTAAGAACCCTGGGGAGCATATTATGATCATAGAACACACATGGACCTTCTTGAAAAGCTTTAAGGCCTTTGAGATGGCTCAGATCACTTCTTTGATTCTCCTAATCATAAACCCTAACTATGCAACCTATGTAGTGAAACAAATATGCAATGTGAGATGATATGATTATGCAATGCAATATGAAAGATCACAAGCCAAGGTGTGGGAAAAAGAGAGGGCAAATTTGGGGTGTTTACAATGCTGCAAATTATCCCGAGTTAGAAGTAACTGATAATCATATATGTAAGACCCTCACTGTTGATCAAGTCAAGTATTGGTCAAGAAAGGGAAAGCTTTCAACAAGCATGCTTAGTGTTAAGTATGCCTTGTTAAATAAAATAGGTGCAACCAACTGGGTTCCTACCAATCATACATCTAACATTGCTATGGGTTTAGGAAGGTTTATCTATGTTGTGGGTACCAAATCCAAATTTGATTATGGTACTTAAATATTTGATCAAACCATGAAGCATGATGGCACAATGGCTGTGAAATTACCTATTGCTTTTCCTTCCCTCATATGTGGTGTCATCTTGAACCAGTTTCCTACCATCTTAACTGAGTCTGACACAGTTTGCAAAAGGGAAAGTGTTATTGCCTTCCATTATAAGCTATTTCAGGGTACTCATTTTGCTGACATTGCTGTGACATCAACTGCAACATCTACTAGCAGCAATCCTCTTGACAAACGGTCAATCATTACTGAGCTCAAGGAAGCTTGTAAAGAGCTAGATGCCAGAAAGGCAAGATTTGTGAAAATGATTGAGGCATTGGAGAAAGAGGTGGTAAATGAGGAAGAACAGGTTGAAGAAGAGGCCGAAGATGATAAACATTCAGACAGTGAGGGAGAGGAGGATGTTGGCTCTGATTCTGATTCATATCTATGGAGGACTGTTGGTCATGTTTCTATTTTTTTGTGGTTCCTTGCCCTTGAAGGAACCTTTGTAATTTTTTTTTGGATTTCTGGTTGTACTTGTTTGGGTTCCTCTATACCCAGGATATTTTTGCTCTTTATGAGCTTGTGATGACATGTTCTATTGCTTTATGATTGTGATCCTGCTTTGGCTAAATTTCTGGAAAAAAAGGGAGAGTTATTTAGATAAAATGTCTTCTTGTGCCGATGAATACTACCTTCGGTCCTTTTTATAAGGAACATTTCACCTTTTTGGATTCATCAAATAATGAATGTATCTGGTTTGTATTATAGGCCAGATACATTAATTATTTAATGAATCTAGAAAGGTGAAATGTTTCTTATAAAAAGGACCGGAGGGAGTACTATTTATTTTAGCATTGTCAGTCTAGTCTATTTGTGTTGCAGGGATGGGCTTAACAGGTCGAGAGGGAGATAGAATTTCTCTCTGTTTTCTGTTGTTGCTGTACTGATGTGTTATACTCTGGTACAATTGTTGTTGGCTATTCTGCTATGTGCACAACATTTGAAGTTTGGTATTTCTTTTGTTGCTGATGTACTGTGTTCATACAACTTTTGGTATTTCTGTTGTTGCTGGTGTGCTGTGTTCATACAATTGTTGGTTTAATGGGGAGTCCTCTCTGTTGTGTGCTTCCTGCTGCTGTTGTGTTTCTCTGATGGTTTCTGTGATAATGCTTAAATTGTTTTAGCCAACAAAATTTCCAAATGGGGAGTTTGTAGATGTTTTATATTGGCTATATTTTGTGGTAAAACTTATGTTTGTGTCTGGATGTCATAGGTAATGTTATGGCATGTGTTTTAAGCATTATGCAGGTATGGAGTTTTTGTATGCAGTTATTTTTATCAGGATGTCAAGACTGATGTCATGATGCCTCTGACTGGGCCTGAAGACCTAGGTGATTCTTATTTTGTGCGTGCATCCTTCAGTCATTATTGCTGAGATTTTTTTGTGGTTTTAGTGTAATTTTATCAAAAGGAAAAGAAGGATTCAACTTGGAGTTATTTTAGCAGAACATTTGTTCTTGATATTTTTGTTCCTTTATTTGAGGAATTATTATTTCAGATTTGTGCAAGTTCAGCATGCCTATTTCCCATTCAAGGATCTACTTAAGGCTGCTTTACCCTAGTGTGAACGTGTGAAAAATAAGGATTGTGTATTCAACGTTTTTCACGTGTGTGTGTGTGTGTGTTAGTTTCTTGTGAGCCAATCAATTGTATTTTGATGATTGTTTTGGACTAGGTGTGCATTTGTATTTTGTCAACTCAAAGCTTTTAAGCAAGAGTATTTGTATTTGACTGAAGCTTTTAAGCAAGGTCAAAGATTTTTTTGAAGAGTGTCTTCGTTTTGTTTGAGTTGTTTATTTAAGATCACTGATGTGATTGAGTGTAAGTGAGATGGGTCTCTTATCTAGGAGTTCCTAGGTAGAATTGTCATTGGGTAGTGTCTCTCCCTGGATTTCCATCCTGGTACAAACGCGAAAGTGGCGCGGAAGAAGGTAGAGTCGCCAGCCAGGAATTTTTATCCCAAAGGAATGGGAATGGTAATGCTGCACAAACCAGAAGAAAAGAATAGGAAGGACACGGGTCCTGCGAACCAAAGAAATTGGGTTCGGGAGTCGGTTACGACCTGGGAAGGTATTAGCACCCCAGATCGTCCGCCATACCCGACGGGATCCACGCTTGCAAAGAAAACTACTTCAAAGGGTGAAAGAATGAAGGCTGCTGCAAAACTGAAACTGGAATTAGAAAGGAAATGAAAAAGAAAACGAAGAGAAAAAATGTAGGGAAAATAAAGATTGTGCTCGAACGAGCCCTACCCCGCTGCCTACGTACCTCATCTGGACATGAGGATCAGAGTCGCCGTAGTTCCCCTAACTAGGGGTGGAAATGATTTCTTGTATGTTAAGGCTTGAACTGCCTATGCCAATGCTCAGGCGTGGTAGGCTCGGACGACAAGTGCGTTACCGTTTTGCAAAGTGATAAGTAGGAGCAAGTTCACACGTAAGGAGTGAATGAGGTGATAAGAGAAGTCCCTAAGGAGAGACGCTTATTATTTGTTTGTGTTTTTTAGAGTTTTTTTATGAGTGTGGCACAAGGAAGTGAAAGCAAATCCCTTTCTAAGGACTTGTCCTTATTACCACATCCCAAAATAGAATGAGTAACAAGTCCACCAAAAATGAAGAAGATCCTCAAACTTGTTTCCTAAGATTAGGATTTAAATTCACTAACTTGTTTGTATTATTAAGTATTTTTGTGGATTAAAATGAAGAAGTGTTTTTTAGCTTTTTTTTGAGAGAGTGACCAAAGGGAGAAGTCATCTCAACTATTATTAATGTTTTAGATTTTGTATGAAGATGAGAAAGAGAGAGCAACAAAAGGATCTCAAAGGTAAAAACTAAAGGGGAAGTCTAATCCTAAAAGTTATCATGCAAAAGGTGATCCTAAGGTTAGTGTGGTTTAAACTATCCTAAGAAAGAAGAAGAAGAGAAAAGAAGAAGAGGAGAGGAGGAGAAGAAAGGAAAGTTAGAGAACAACTTACTCCTCTAAAGGAGGTAAGTTGCTTCTAAAGGGGGAAGATGAAAATTTGAATCACAATATGGCATAAGGCACACCAATAATCATAAGATAGAAAGAAAAGTAAGAGAGGAGATGAAGAATTGAAATGTGGATAACATCCACACTTCACTTACCATGAGTCCCTGAAATGGTTAGTACTAAACACACATGATAAGACAAAAGCAAATAAGCTCAAGTGAGGCATAAACAAACAAAGGATCAATTCCACACACCAAAACCAGAAGTGGTTCACCTCATTTTACATACCAAAATACCTCAACCAAAACCAAAGAGAAAGTAGAACAAACATAGCATCTCAAGGCAACATGAACTACTTATGAAAGAGGAAAGCATACATGAGATTAAACACATCATTCAAGCCTAAAAAGCATCATATATCTCAAGACCAGAATCACATCATCACAAGAATGTGCCCAAACTACACAAAAGACCAAGGAAGAGATCATACAAGTTCAAACATAATCATCACAAGAATGAGAAGTGAAGTGAACATGTGCACAAGTGTAATGACAAACAAATGCAAATCAACTCAAAGCATAAACATCATCTAAAAACCAGGGACCTAATCATGTTAAAATGTGCCTAAGAAGCATGATCAAACATGGGGAAGAAGCATACAAACTCAAGCATAAGCATCATGGAGAGCAAATGAACAAAGAAGGTGAGGTGAACATGCATACATTTGTGAGAAACTTCAAAGACAAGCAAACTAAAACTTCAAAGCACAAACATCAATCAAGAACCATTGACCTATCCTCATACAAAAAAAGCTCTAAACAACCTATAGGAGTTGGCACAAGTGCCCTCCTAGCTTAAGAACTAATCATGCTAAAAGAAAAGACCAAAACTAGGGCAAGCACCTATGAAAATTCAAAACAAATCTAAACTTCATTAAAAAATTCTACAACTAAGCACAAGTGTTCATTAATCATGTGATAACATCATACGAAAAAAGCAAAGTCAGAATCAAAAGCAAACTAAGTCAAAGGACCTCAAGAACACAAACTAGGGTTTTAAAACTTCACACACAAGTTAAATGCCAAACATAATCAAGAAAGCTTCTAAATATCAGAAGAAAAATCAACAATAAACTACATCCTAATATGAATCAGATGCAAAAAGAACCAACTCAAAACTCAAATTGATGATCAAGATAGAAAATCCACAAGTCAGCATACATTTAAAGTGAATTAAAAACAAACAATAAAAGTGAAAATTAATTTCTACGTGGAAAATAAAAATAAATGAAAAATAAAAATGTCAAAAATTAGAGAAAACTAAAAGAAACAAACATGATTTATTTTAGAATTTTAGGAAACCTATTGCTAATTTTAAAAATTCAAAAGCAAACAAAAAATAAAATAAAACAAAAATAGAAGATAATGTATGAGGGGTGCATTCAATAATGCTATTCAGTTCAAGTAATTGGGCCAGATAGAGAGGGGGTGCGTATAGCACACAAGGCACATTGGATCTGCGCAGGTTCACAACATTACCATGGAAATTCAAAAAATATCTGGAAAATTGAGAGCCAATGGATCAAACGTGCGTATGAGATGCAGTCAATGGATCAAGGAAAGTCAAACAAACAAATCAAGATGCGTGTGTGCACATGATAATTGTGGTGTAGTGGCAAGCATTTGGCATTATTGTGAAAAATAGAAACACGTGAGGGAGACCCTCCCATTTTAATGCGCTGTCAACATCACAGCCCTTCAAATCACAACATCAAATGGCTATGAGATCATCTTCTTCATCCACCTGAGAATTCAAATTTCCAGATTTCGGTGACGGAGCCCTAGCTCCGGTCACCGAAAAATTCATGCGTATGAACACAAACACACAAAAATTCACAACAAACTCCAGATCAACTAAATCAAGCATGTTGATCATAAATCCAACAATGAAATTCAACAAATCTCAAAGAACAAAGCAAATCGAAGACAATCAGTTTCATACATCAATCTTTAAATCCACATAACAAGCTTAATATCCACTCATTTTTCAATCTAAACACATCAGTGAGCTCAGAGAAACAAGCAGCTCATATTGCAATCATTCAATTTCATTTTTAGATCTAAGAATTTGGAGTTAACTTGAGCTTTGTAGATCCTCTAAGACTCCAGGAAAATGCTCTTACAGTTGCAGATCCACGTATTCAGACCTCCTCTTGCAAAATAAATGAAAGATGGAGCTTGAGAGATGCTGGATCTTGGAATCCGAATGCTTTTGCTCTTGAATGGCACCTCAAGGATTCTCCACTCTTAGCTTGAATCATTGAGTGTAATGTGATCCCTAGAGCTCAAGGATGAAGATTATGTGAAGAAATTGAGCAATGAGTGAGAGAGGAGAGAGTTTCGAAAGAAAATGCAAGTGTGCAAGAGATTTTGAATCTGGAAAATGAGGGTGTGTCCACACGAATTCAGGGCACAAATAGCTTATATATGGTTAGCACTCACACCTGATTAGGGTTTTAGAATCAATAGTGGCATGATGTGTGTGATTGAGGTGAAAATGCAACTTTGCATGAAACGTGTGATTGTGTAATCCACACATGTAAGCCCTCTCCCATGTTCACATTCTGATCACATTTCATCCACTCTTCACCCTTGGATCAATCTTGGCCATTGGATGTAAGTGAATCATGATTTCCTCATGATTTTGCAAAAATACATTTTGAGAATTATTTTTCATTCCATCCATGGGTTGCTTGATTTTTCTTGAGCCAAATTCCTTTCATGCCATGTATTATGATATTCTGACTTTACTTTGCCCATAGGATAGCTTAGAATTGAAGTATAGCTCTTTTTGCAACTTGGTGATAAATGGATTTCATGTAAAACCCTAAAAATAAGTGAAATTCAAATGGCCATAACGTTCAAATCATGAGGGCTATGATCATGTTCTTGTACTTTTTGGAAATGGGAGACAATTTCCTACAACTTTCATGTTCAAAGAATTTTCATTTGAAGTCATTTTGGTCATGAAAGAATGCTTGGAAGATTAGGGCAAAAGTTACAAAATTTGGAAAGTTAGTTACATGCCATATTTCCAAAAATAGCAAGCCTTGCAAAAAACCCTAGATTCTTGACTTTTGACTTTTCCAAACCTCTTTTATGACCTTAAGAACCTCCCTTGGCTTGAAAAATAGGATTGGAACCCTTGCATTGTCACAGTTGACTTTTCAAATAATCAGTTTGACCAATTTCTTCTTATGCAAGCAACTGATGAAATGACTGCCTTCCTCAATGAATTGTCTCACCAAATTTCATCCATAGCATTCATATATCATATAAATGACTTTGCCTACATGAAATGGCCAAATTCACAAAGAAACCCTGCTTAAAGATGAAACCCTAATTTGGATGCCATTTGTGTAGGAGATTGTTCCTTCTTGGATCATCTGCTAATCTCCAAACCTTCTGGGCTCTTGTAAAGGATCTTGAGCTTGTACATATCATGTAAACACTTCATGGGACTTGGAAAAGGTCACTTGAGTTCTTGCTTTGACTTGTAAGGCTCCAAGTGCACCAATGATTGATCATATGCCTAATGCTAGTACATGAGAATGTTATGCTTCATTTTTCTATGCAAAATGCTAAGGATATGACATGCTTATGATGCTTATGATATGACGATGATGCTAGAAAGAATAGGGAAAATTTGGGATGTTATAGGTAGGGATTAAGTGAAAAGATTGCAAACTAGGGTGTTTGATGTAGATCTTTGAATTGATACTACTGATAGTGAAGTTCCTTCCTGGCTTGGTAGCCCCCGGAGTAGGTGTGATTGCACCGAACTGGGTTAACAACTCTCTTTGTTCTTTAATTCTATATTTGTCATTTATTGTGTTTTTAAACTTGTTGTTATTGGTGTTATGACATCATATTCGACATAGTATATCACTTGGCAGAATTTCAGCATATGTCGTCTATGATGGTTAAGGAGTTAAAGTTGATTGAGCAATTCAGAGATATGAGTTTGGTTTGTGAAATGACACCGAATAGTGTTATGTTGGGCATGTTGAAGATTAATAACGATTTTCTTGACAATATTATAGAAGCTCAGAAGTTGAATGTGAAGCTAGTGGATATCGTAGTTGATTGCGGTGAATCAAAGAAGAATGGTTTTAAGTTGGATGCGCATGGTGTTTTGAGACTTCATGATCGAATTTGTATTCCCGATGATGCAGAGATGAAAAGGATGATTCTTGAGGAAAGTCATAGAAGTAATTTGAGTATTCATCCAGGAGCAACTAAGATGTATCAAGACTTGAAGAAGTTGTTTTAGTGGTCTGGGATGAAGAATGATGTTGCGCGTTTTGTGTATGCCTATTTGACTTGTCAGAAGTTGAAAGTTGAACATCAGAAGCCTGCTGGTTTGTTGCAACCGTTGGAAATTCCAGAATGGAAATGGGATAGAATTTCTATGGACTTTATGACAGGACTTCCTAATACTTCCAGAGGACATGATTCGATTTGGGTGATTCTTGATAGGCTTACGAAGTCAGCTCATTTTATTCCTATTAACATAAATTTTCCAGTATCGAGGTTGGCAGAGATTTATGTCAGAGTGATTGTGGAGTTGCATGGTGTTCCTTTGTGTATTGTGTCGGATCAAGATCCGAGGTTTACTTCTGAATTTTGGAAGAGTCTGCAAGAGGCGGTGAAATCTAAGAAGCTTACTCCTCGTTTTATTGGTCCATATCAGATTTCGAAGAAAGTTGGAAATGTTGCTTATAGAGTGGCGTTACCTCCAAATTTGTCGAATTTGCATGATGTGTTCCACGTGTCGCAACTCCGGAAGTATATTTCAGATCCTTCTCATGTGATTAGTATGGATGATGTGTAAGTGCGGGAGAATCTCACAGTGGATACAATGCTGGTACGAATCGAGGATCGTGAAATGAAGACTTTAAGAGGCAAAAAGATTGCTTTGGTAAAAGTTGTTTGGTTGGGAGCTGCCGGGGAAAGTATAACCTGGGAATTGGAAAGCAAGATGCATGGATCTTATCCTGAGTTGTTTGAGCAAGGTAATATTTTCGAGGACAAAAAAATTATAAGTGGGGGAGAGTTGTAACGCCCGTATTTAATTAATTAATTAAATTAAATATTATTGCGTATTTTCCTAATTAATTGTTGTTTAGTGTTGTTTGCGTCGTTTGTGTCGTTAAGTTGTTTAAGTTAATATCAAGTTGATGGTTAAGTCGTGTTTGGGTTGGTCGAATTAATTAATTTGAATATTAAAATGATTATTAATAATATAATAATAAGTTGGGCTTAGTAGTAGTGTGAGATTACTAAAGTTGGGGGTGCTATTTTATTCCCATTAGTAACTAGTTGATTAGTGAGGTTTTAGCAATAGTAAGCTGAAAAAAACATAATTAGAAGACTAATCAGAAATTGTAAGAAGAGAACAAGTCTTGAGGAAGAACAAGAGGCTAGGTTGGATTTTCATAGAGATTTTGGTTAGTAGATTCGAGTGCCTTCAATCCAAGGCGAGTGGGGTTCAAATTCTATAACCATGATTAGATAATCAGCATGTAGGTTGGGTTTCATATAATTGTTGTTGGGTTTTCGTATGAGTTGTTGCTAAAATTCGTGTGATCTGTCATGTATAATATGTTGATCTTGTTGTGTTGCTGTCATGAGATTTGTTCATGTTGTTGTATCTATTGTTGTATCTGTTGTTGGATCAATTGTTGTATTGCTAGGTTGGTTGTTGCAAGAAATCATGTAGAGAAGGAGACTAGGACTCGTAAAATCAGTCGTAGAAATTATTAGATGAAGAGATACTAAAGAATGGAAGTCTAAAATCAATGTAGAAACCCAATTAGGCTTGAATGGAGTGATGAAATCATGTAAATCATAGCTGAAGTGGAACTAGTATGCATTCTGGTGGATCAGGTAACAAATCTAGTAATACTCGTAGCAAGACTAGGTGTTACGCATAACACATGCCTATTACGCAGGCATTACACATAATGGATGGGAGTTTAGCAGGCCCTCTGGCCATTTGAGTAGTATACGCGTATGGAACTAAGGCATTACGTGTATGAGCAAGCATTACGCGTAAGGGTAGCGTAGAAGTTGATCGATACATGTATGGGCAGGTCTATATGCATATGGACATAATGGTGCACAGAAAGCGCAGTTTTTGGCGATTCGTCCTGTTCTCGCATCCGATTCGAGGTCAGTTGGTCTTAGAATTTAAGTAGAGATAAAATAAGTTAATTACAGTTAATTCAAGGATTAAAAATGATTAATTTAGAAATATAATTAATTAAGTCGTAATTATCTGTTTTCCATGTTGAAGTTGTTATAAGTTGTGTTGTCTCAATCTTGGGAAATTATTGAGTTACAGGTCTTTCGACCAACATTGATTTATGTTGTTGAGTTGTTAAGTTGTGTTTATGTTGTTTTTGTATGTCATTCATAGTTGCATACATTTGCATATTTTCAAGTTGGAGCGAATGCTCAATTCATGTTGGCATGGATTGGCAAATAAGTTGTTGATGCCTCGATAAACTGGCAAGATTTTAAGTTGGGAGTTTTACTTCGAATGGTACCACATGCATATACATAAGTTGAGTCACATTTAAGTCGCTTTATATATGTGGATGTTGTTGTTGTGTGAAGTGGTGTGATTGAATGATTTTTTTTAGTCTATGTATTATTTATCATACTCTTGTTTATATGATCTGATATATAGCACTTTGGGGGGATTGTAAACACCTCAAATTTGCCCTCACTTTTTCTCACACCATGGCCTGTGATCTTTTCATATAGCATAGCATAAGTATATCATCTCACTGCATAGTTTCATTTCATCTGCATCTAGGGTTTGTGATCTGAGCAATCCAAGAAGTGATTTGAGCCATCCCAAGGTCTTGAAGCTTTCCAAGAGGGTCCATGTGTGTTATCTAATCATAATATGCTCCCCAAAGTTCATAAAAGTCAAAGGATCACAAAGAATGGCAAAGGCATAGAGGCAGACTGAAGATTTCCTGCACAAATGACCTAAAATTAGGTTTTTGGTTTCAGAGGCCTTAATTCCAAATTTTTTGGTCATTATTGTTTCTAATGGTCTTAATATGTTATAAGGATCATGTGTACCAAATTTGATGAAGAAATTCATTGTGGAAGTCATCTGATCATTAGGTAACTTCTTGAGCAAGTAAAGTCAAAATCAGGGCATCTGAGGCCTCCATCAAGGGTACCAAAGGGTCATCATCATCATTTTGAGTCTCTATGATCTTTATTTGTTCTTAGAAGTGGTTGGAAGTTCACAAGATTGAAGAATTTTGGGCCAAATGCAAACTTGCTATTTTTGGAAATGACTTGTAATGGAAACTTTCCATTTTGGGAAAGATATTCAACCTATTCTTTCATGACCAAAAATGCTTCAAATGAAAAATTCTTGGACATGAATGTTGTAGATTATGTCTTCCCATTTTGAAAAAGCACAAGAACATGTCTTGATTCATCCTAGAACTCAAGATATGGCCTTTCAAAGTTGGCAAAAATCCTATAATTTTCAAGTTCATACCAAAGAGGGATTTTTGCAAATTCAAGTTTCAAGCCATTTCATGACCTTTAATTGACTTCTAAGCTTCATTACATGATAATACAACATTGCTTAACCAAAATCATGCCTTGGATCACATGTTTCCATAAGCCATTTTTCACAAAATTCTCAAAGAGGGTTTTTTTTTGCAAAACTTATTTTTAAGACTTTGTGTGACCTCTAATCCACTTCAATGCATCATAGCAACATCATACAACATGCCATGACCAAAATTCAGCCTTGAACCAACCAATTTCATGACCAATTTCTTCAAACTTCACAAAGTTGCCAATTTGCAAAACCTTTTCAATCTCACCATTCAATCATCACAGCTCATCACAATCAATCCTATATTGCTCCACAAACTCAGCTGAACTCAAAGCAACCCTAGAACAACTTCTGCCATGGCCCATGCTTGTAGTACACCAACTATTGACTTTTTGGCCAATTGCTCCATACCGTTCCCACAGTGTTATGTAGTCTTTCTGACTCATTGCATTTGTTTATTCATGGCACAAGGATCATAAAACATAACACACAAGCCTGAATCATCCAAGAACTCAGATTGCAAGAAAATCACAAAAAACTTACCTTCTTCGATTCTCTCAAACCAGCCATCGAAACTCAAAATTTCTTTCACCATTCATCTCAACATCACTCAAGGATCATTTCCCACCCCTTGCCATGGCCTAAAAACCCCTCAATCAGAAACACGATTTCTTCCACACCAGAACCAAACACCATAAATCAGCCATTCAAAGCTTGTTCTAAGCTCTCCAGAAGCTTCAAGGGACCAAGTGAAGCAGTTTTGCACAAAGGAGGGAGTCAGAAAGCTCAGAATCTCAAAGCTTCAACTCAGGTAGCTCCTTAGAACTTTTTTTCCAAAACTTTTTTCTTTGGTTGCAATGTGATTCTATGTGATGTACTGATCATAGGGATATGTTTACTTTTGAAAATGGTTGAGTTTTGAGTATTTCATAGATTTCTAAAATTTTTCCCGTGAAAGTGTTCTTGTTTGATTCTCTTGATTCATGAAAAATAAATGGATTTTGTTGGTGGATTCTTGTTTAAGGTTGTTAGTTGAGTGAATCTGGAAAGTTTGATGCGTTTTCATGGCGTATTGAGAGAGATAGCTTGAAGGTGTGGCCGAAGAAGATGATCGGAGCTTGCTCCGGTCACCTAAAAATCATTAGGGTTTAGCAAGATTTGAATGTCAGCCTTTGGATCTTAGGGTTAGCGCGTAATTGAGTGGCCCAGAATGCATCATTAATGTTAATCCATAATTAATTAATTTAATTAAAATCAATTAGCCAGTTTGAGTCTTGACCATAGGATTGCGCGCGCAGTCAAACCCCTCCCCTCATGTTTGAATCTAGAGCCTTGGATCAACATACTTTCATTTAAATTCATTTTTATTTCATTTTAATTGCATTTTCTTTCCATAATTATTTAAAATAGTAAAAATCATCAAAAAAAATATAATTTCTTGCATTTCTATTTTAAATATTTTTCTTAACCTGAAAACATTTTTATTTTTATTTTTTGCATTAAAAAAGTATTTTTAAAATACTTAAATTTTATTTAATTAATTAATTGATTTTAATTAATTAAATAAGCATTTAGGTTTCTAAAAATCACCAAAAAAATCATGAAGCATTCCAATACATTTAGAAACATTTTTAAACTCACCACATAAATTTCTTTTTAGGTTTGATCACTTTTTCACAATTTTCTTTGAATTAAGGTTCTTAAAAATTACATTTTTTAACCCTAAACTTGAAAATTTCATTTCTGCCTAACCATGATGAGTTTGAACTTGATTCGTTTTTCATTGTTTCACATATTACATATAGTTTCTAGGTTATTTACCTCATATTTTTATCTTGCATTTTCAATTTGATTTGCATTTTCCTTTTAGAAACATCCAAAAAACCTAGGTAACTTAGAAATTTCATAACTTCCACTAGGTTAAGCTTCTGACTTTATCCTTTGGGGTGTGATCTTATATGGGATTAGGGTTTGTTTGAGTTCAATTTCAATTTTTTATCATGTTGAATGCTTCTGTTTTGGTCATAGGCATCTCATGTTGTCTTAAAACCCTAATTTTGCATCTTCATTTGCATTCTCCTTTGCATATCATCATCATATGAACTTGCCATGACATTTCAAGCATTTGTATGACATCTTAGACATCTTAATACATGCTTGAACATTTCTTGATAATTTCTTCATTCATTTTCTATGCTTTGCATCCATTACATTTCATGAACATTCATGTGTTTTCATGCTTCTAAACATGCTCCCATTGCATCTCATCCTTGTATGATCATTCATATGCATCTTGTATGACTTTGCATCATCTCATATGCCATTTACATTGCATAATCACTTCTGACTTTGGTCTTTGCATCCTTATTCATCTCATTTCTTTGTGCTTTATGTCTTATGCATTCATACTAATATTTCAGGTACTTTTGGTAAGTTATCTGGGAGGTGGATTTACCTTCACCTCCCACTTCTTCTTTCCTCTCATTTGCATATTTACTTGTCTTTGAAGTGAACTTGTTTAACTTGTTCTCCCTCCTTCTTACTTTCTTTATTTTAAGTTACTTATCTTCTTCAGGAAGTAAGTAACTTATTCTGCTCCCTCCTTCTCTTTTCATCTGCTTCTTCCATTGGTGGCCTTGAAGATCTTTTCTCTTAAGCCTCATAAACCATATGACATCCAAGCATGATAACTTTTAGATTTGTGTATAGTCCCCCCTAGCTTTTTACTTTTTAGTTTCCTTGAGTCTCTCTTCTCATCTCAATAATCAGAGACTAAACTCTTAAAGCTTTAGGACTTTAGAATTAGGGTTATGCCTGCATCCTTATCTTAGGATGGAGTGTATAACTTTAATCCTTAGTGTTAAACCTTTAATTTGGTTACACCTCTTAATCAAAACACATTAATAATCACTAAGACTTTATCTTATAACTTAGGCCTTACATTAGGGTTCTAGCTCTTCCTTATGGTTAAGAGGGACTAACCCTAGTGTTTAATGGACAAGTCCCCCTCAAGTTGTCTTACAAACCATAAAATCCACTTCTTAATCTCATCCTTTAATTAAAATCCACTTTAATAAAGGCTTGTTATATAATGAATTTAGTCCCTAACCATGGATTAAGTTGAGGTATCTTCCTCAGCTTAAGTGTTCTCATATATCATCCTTCTCTTAGGATGGTGTAATGAGTTCACTAAGCCCTGATTAGAGATTAAACTCATTACTTAACACTAAACAAAAAAAACCAAAAAAAAATCTAAATAATCACAAGTAGGTTAATGATCTTAATCCTACATCATCATGGTAATTAAGTTGAGATGCTTATCTCATACTTAAGTATGCTCATTATCCCTAATCAGGGAGGATATAATGAGTGTACAAGCCCTTGATTTAGGCTTAAGCTCATAATCCTATGCAAAACACCAAAAATAATAAAATACTGAAAACACAAAAACAAACAATAATCGTCTCCTCCGGGATTCTTTTCTCATCACACTCATTCACAAACGAGAACTCGCTTCTTCCGTCTAATGCAAGACAATTAGCACTCGAGCCAGACGAGTCATACACTTGAGCATAAGCAAGCAAGCAGTTCACAGTCAATTCATTTTTCAGTCTCTTTGAGTCAAACTATGGTGTTCTGACTTCCTCATTGCACGAGAGGATACGTAGGCATAACTTAAATGTCATCGAACAAACGTCTTTGTGTCTTCCCCCTCTTTTAGCATTCTTTTTCTAAGCCTCAGTTTCTGAGCACCCACCTTTTGCACTGACACTGGTATTTTCTCTCCTTAGCGTTTGCACACAGATAACACACATACCTACCCCTTTTAAACACAATCTTGTAAGCGTGGATCTCGTCGAGTACGACGGACGATCTGGGTGCTAATACCTTCCCAGGTCGTAACCAACCCCCTTTCTCAGTTTCTTTGGTTAGCAACCGTCTTATCCATCTCTTTCCAGGTTTATGCAACATTACCTTTCCTTCGGGATAAAAATTCCTAGCTGGCGACTCTATTCAATTCAACCCTTTCTCTATCATCGACCGTTCGCGTTTGCACCGTGGGACCTAATGTCTTTTCAGGGGAGCGACAGGGATGAACACATGTGTAGATGTTAGAAATTAGAAGAATTTTTGACAAACAAAGTAAAAGTTATGAACTTAGTTCAGGACATCAGGATGTCACACCAGATGTTGTGACATCGCGAACCTGCTATCTACCCTAAGTGATACGCAACAGAAGTGCTTAAAATCAGGAGTAAATATCTGGAAATAAATGAAAAGGTTGAGCACTCCAAGGCGCCTCTTTAGGAAGTTAAGTTATCTGGTTTCAGTGTAAAGAAAACAAAAAACTAACTCACCTTTATTCAAGGAGATAAATGTGGAATTCAAAACAGAAAACTAACTCACCTTTATTCAAGGAGATAACTGTGGGATTTATCAAAGTCTGGATAATTTGCAAAAATCCCACAAACTCAGCATCTATTTAAGAAACTGATACACTCAAGAAAATCTAACGAATTTAAGAAGACTATCAAGGGTGTTAGTGAAGCTAGCAGGTTTTATTTGTGTGTTAGTCACTTTATAAGCTTTTAAGCAAAAAAGTGAATTGTGTCTTGATTGAAACTGATAAGTAAGATCAAGCTGGTGTGTATGAAGTGTGACTTCAAACTTATTAATTATTCTAAGTTAAAGATCATTGTGTGATTGAGGGGGAGTGAGTAGGTACTCATATCTAAGTAGAGTCTTAGATAGAAATTGCCTTGGGTAGATATTAAGTGAAGGATTAAACTGATTGGTTTAACTCCATAATTAATATTACTTATATTGAATTTCCTTCCTGGCTTGGTAGCCCCCAGATGTAAGTGTGGAGATACACTGAACTGGGTTAACAATTTCCTGTGTTATTTAATTTACTAGCTCATTAATTTATTGTTTAGGATATCAGTGTCTAAACATCTGGTTCGACATCACATATTTGATCCCAGAATTTCAATTGGCATTAGAGCAGGCACCCTGCCTGTATAACTGGGTGAGATCTAGGGACTGCAAATTTTGGGATCATGGACAGAGATGTAGGATCTGTGAATCGACCACCTATTTTGGATGGATCCAACTATGATTACTGGAAGCCAAGAATGGTAGCATTCTTGAAATCTCTTGATAGTAGGGCTTGGAAAGCAGCTAACAAAGGATGGGAGCACCCTGTCAAAGACAATAAGGATGGGGCAAAAGTGATGAAGCCTGAAGAAGAGTGGAGCAAGGAGGAAGAGGAGTCAGCTATTGGTAATTCCAAAGCCTTAAATGCCATGTTCAATGGCATTGACAGGAACATATTTAGGCTTGTGCACCACTGTGAGCTAGCCAAGGATGTTTGGGACACCCTCAAAACTACTCATGAAGGAACATCAAAGGTGAAGATGTCAAGACTTCAACTTCTCACCACCAAGTTTGAGAACTTAAGGATGAAGGAAGATGAGACTATTCATGAGTTCTACATGAACATCCTGGAGATTGCTAATACTTCTCGTGCCTTGGGAGAGAAGATGAGTGATGAAAAGTTGGTAAGGAAGATTCTCAGATCACTGCCCAAGAGGTTTGACATGAAGGTCATTGTCATAGAAGAAGCCCAGGACATCTGCACAATGAAAGTTGAGGAGCTCATTGGTTCCCTTCAAACCTTTGAGATGGGAATGAGTGATACTATTGTGAAGAAAAACAAGAGCATAACCCTGGTCTCAAACACTAATAAGGAAGAAGAAAGTCATGAAGCAGGCTCTGAGGACAACTTATCAGATGCAATTGCTATGCTTGGGAGGCAATTTAACAAAATTATCAAAAGAATGGACAACAGGCCCAGATCAAGTGGAAGAAACTCAACCTCTGAGAATAAAAAATCTTATGACTCTAACAGAAGGTCAAATTATGATGAAAAGACTAACCAAGGAAAAGGGATCCAATGTCATGAATGTGAAGGTTATGGACACATTAGAAGTGAATGTAAAACCTATCTAAAGAAGCAAAAGAAAGGCTTTTCTGTGTCTTGGTCAGATGAAGACTCATGCAGTGAGTCAGAAGAAGAGTCTGCAATGCACATCACTGCTCTAGCTGGAGTATGTGAAACTGAAGGGGGATCCAGTGATGAGGATCTGACATTTGAAGAGCTTGAAACATCTTACAGGATGTTGTGTGAAAGGAGCACTGAGGTATGCAAGGAAAGTAAACAACAGAAGAAGCAGATTGAGGAATTAAAGGCTGAAAAGGCAAGTCATCTGGAGATCATTGACACTTTGAAAAATGAAGTCAGCCTACTCAACTCCAAAATGGAGCATATGTCCAAATCTGTCAGAATGTTGAACAGTGGCTCAAACACACTGGATGACATTATCAACAATAACAAGCACTCAGGGGATAGGACTGGGCTGGGATTTAATAAAGCTCAAAACTCTGAGGCTAGCACCAGCCAAACAACTCCAGATCCTATGAAGTCAAACAAGATGTTCAAGAAGATGTCTCAATATCATGAGAGAAACATGATGAAAAAGAAATATCAAAGGTGGAGATGTCATCACTGTGGAAGGTTTGGTCACATCAAACCTTTTTGCTACAAACTGCATGGATACCCCAATCAGAGTTCCCAGCACCTTCCTAAGCAGAAGACAGAGGTCACCAGGAAAACTTGGATACCTAAAGCTATACATTATACTGATCAAAGCTACCAGTACATGCCTAAGCAGAAGAACAAGTTCACCAGGCAACCTTGGAACTCTAGAGATGGACACTACTCAGGGCAGATGCATCAGAAGAGACACACATACATCCAGCAGTGGGAGCCTAAGAGAGAAAGACAACCTGATCTGAACTCACAAAGGAAACCTCACAACAAGCACAAGTGGTCCAAGCAGGTTGTTGCCTCTATAGCACACACATCTCTAAAAGTATCTGCTAAGGAAGACTAGTATTTTGACAGTGGCTACTCAAGGCACATGACTGGACTGAAGAATCTGTTGGTAGACTTAAAGTCACACTCATCTAGCTATGTAACCTTTGGAGATGGAGCAAAGGGGGAAATCAAGGGAGTTGGGACTCTGGACTGCTCAGGTGTACCAAATCTAGATGGTGTGTTGTTGGTGAAAGGGTTAACTGCTAACTTGATCAGCATAAGTCAGTTATGTGACCAAGGTTACAGTGTCAACTTCACCAAAGCCGAGTGCATAGTTTCTGATAAAGAACAGAAAGTGGTCATGAGAGGAGCTAGATCAAAAGATAACTGCTATATGTGGGAACCCTAAGATTCCAGTCTCATACTTGTTTCATAGCCAAAGAAGAAGAAGTGAAGCAATGGCATCAAAAATTGGGTCATCTCCATCTCAGAGGAATGAAGAAGATCATCTCTATGGAGGCTGTAAGAGGGATCCCAAAACTTAAGATTGATGAAAGAAAAGTGTGTGGTGAGTGTCAAATAGGTAAACAAACCAAGATGTCACACCCAAAGCTTCAACATCTGACAACCTCCAAAGTCTTGGAATTACTGCACATGGACCTTATGGAACCAATGCAGGTAGAGAGTCTTAGTGGAAACGATATGCCTATGTGGTTGTTGATGACTTCTCAAGATATACCTGGATAAGCTTCATCAAAGAAAAGTCAGATGTGTTTGAGGTGTTTAGAGATCTGTGCCATAGGATTCAAAGAGAAAAGGCAAGCTGTGTGGTCAGAATAAGAAGTGATCATGGAAAGGAGTTTGAGAATAAAAAATTCTCAGACTTCTGTTCATCAGAAGGGATCAACCATGAGTACTCTTCTCCCATCACCCCTCAACAGAATGGGATTGTAGAAAGGAAAAACAGAACTATTCAGGAGTCAGCTAGAGCCATGATTCATGCCAAGAAGTTACCCCTGTACTTTTGGGCTGAAGCTATGAACACAGCATGCTACATTCACAATAGAGTCACACTAAGAAAGGGAACTCTATCCACCATCTATGAAGTCTGGAAGGGTAGAAAACCTACAGTCAAGTACTTTCATGTATTTGGAAGTAAGTGCTATATCCTGGCTGATAGGGATTAAAGAAGGAAGATGGACCCTAAGAGTGATGAAGGGATATTTATTGGATACTCTATAAATAGCAGAGCTTACAGAGTATTTAACTCCAGAACCAATGTTATGATGGAGTCAATAAATGTGACTATTGATGATACATATGCAAAGACAGATGTTGCTGATGATGTTGGAACATCTGCTGACAATCCAACTGAAGTTAAAATAGAAAGTGATAATCTTGACTTCACTTTAACTGAGACAAAGTCAGAGCAACCCAACAAATCTCCCTCCATCAGAATCCAGAAAGATCATCCTAAAGAACTAATAATTGGTGATCACAACAGTGGTGTCACCACTAGATCAAGAGAGATGATCTCAGGCTCCTGCTTTGTTTCAAAGGTAGAACCTAAGAACATCAAGGAAGCTCTGAATGAGGAGTACTGGATCTCTGCTATGCAGGAAGAATTAGGCCAGTTTACAAGGAATGAAGTATGGGATCTTGTTCCTAGGCCTGATGGCATTAATGTGATTGGCACTAAGTGGGTGTACAAAAACAAGTCTAATGAGCAGGGAGTAGTTACAAGAAACAAGGTTAGGCTTGTGGCTCAAGGATATACTCAAATTGAGGGGGTGGATTTTGATGAAACTTTTGCACCAGTAGCAAGACTTGAATCCATCAGACTACTCCTAGGAATTGCTTGCATCCTAAAGTTCAAATTATTTCAGATGGATGTTAAGAGTGCCTTCCTAAATGGGTACCTTAACGAGGAAGTATATGTGGAGCAACCAAAGGGATTTATTTATCCAAGCTGTCCAGACCATGTATATAAGTTGAGGAAGGCTCTGTATGGGCTAAAGCAACCTCCCAGAGCATGGTATGAAAGACTGACCACCTTTCTCATTAAGCATGGATATAGGAAGGGAGGAATAGACAAAACCCTGTTTGTAAAGGATGAAGAGGGAAAAATTATGATTGCTCAGATATATGTGGATGACATGGTGTTTGGTGGGATGTCAGACAGGATGGTTAAACATTTTGTGACTCAAATGGAGTCTGAGTTTGAAATGAGCCTAGTGGGAGAATTAACTTACTTCCTTGGACTGGAAATCAAACAGATGGAGGATTTCATGTTCATCTCCCAAAGCAAGTATGCAAAGAACACTGTCAAGAAGTTTGGGATGGACAATGCAAGTCACAAGAGAACACCTGCCCCCACTCATCTAAAACTGACAAAGGATGACAAAGGTGAGAGTGTGGACCAAAGCTTGTACAGGAGCATGATTGGAAGTCTACTATATCTTACAGCTAGCAGACCAGATATAGCTTTTGCAGTAGGTGTGTGTGCAAGGTATCAAGCTGAACCAAAGGTGATCCATCTCAACCAGGTTAAGAGGATCTTGAAATATGTAAATGGTACTTGTGACTATGGCATAATGTACTCTCATGGTTGTGAACCCATCCTCACTGGGTTTTGTGATGCTGACTGGACTGGAAGTGCTGATGATAGAAAGAGTACATCAGGAGGATGCTTCTTTCTTGGGAACAATTTAATTTCTTGGTTCAGTAAGAAACATAATTGTGTGTCCTTATCCACGGCTGAAGCTGAATACATTGCAGCTGGTAGCAGTTGTTCACAGCTGGTATGGATGAAACAAATGCTCACAGAATACAATGTCACACAAGATGTCATGACATTATACTGTGACAATTTAAGTGCTATTAATATCTCCAAAAATCCTATCCAACACAACATGACTAAGCACATAGATATCAGACATCACTTCATCAGAGACCTTGTGGAGGAGAAGGTGATCACATTGGAGCATGTAGCCACAGAGCTGCAATTAGCTGACATATTCACCAAGGCTTTGGATGCTACCCAATTTTAAAACCTAAGGGGTAAATTGGGAATCTGCATGTGTGACATATAGCAATTATGGAGAAGTGCCAGCATGTCTTATGACATCGTGTGGCATGACCACCAGGTGGCAGCACTAGTCTGGCCAATAACCGTTTGTATTCCAGTTTTAAAAACTCCAATAGCAACGGACTCTATTTATGTACAAACTTGCTTTCAGCTTCTCACATTCTCATTAGCTCCACTGAACCTTTTGCATGCTACAGCTGAAACTCTGAACTCATCTAAGTCCATCATCAAACCTTTATACATCCCCACTATAATCGAAATCATGTCACAACATCAGAACCCTAACTCCATTGATGAGGGTCTCATTCAGGAAGACGTAGTGAACGTCACTCCATTGTCTGTAGTACCCATGGATGCTACACCTATAAATGTTATCAGAGGAAGCATTCCCATTGCTCAAAAGCCCAGGACTCCCCATGCAAGAAGACCCAAGGAGCCAGTCTTCAGCAAAAGTAAGGGAGCCTCTTCATCTTCCAATGCTCCCAAAGCTTCTGCTTATGTGGACGCAACAATCAAAAAACTTGTAACCAGGATCCTGGCAGAAGAAAGGGTTGTGCCCGGGGTGTCAGTTCCCCTGAACAGGATGCCTGCCTCACCTCCCATCAACCAAGCTGAAGAAGAGATACCTGCTCCACAAGATGTCCCAAGCAATGTTGAGACAACTGAGGGTCAGGACAAAGCCCCAAATGATGATGAAGGAGTAGAAGATTCTACTGATGATCAAGCTACTGAGAATGAGGATTCCCAACCTCCACCAACTGTGAACCTGGACAATGATTCTGATACAGAGATCATAACAGCTGTTGATCCTAGCATAGCCAATAGGCTCAGGGCTAGGAAGGATAAGAGGCCAGCTACTCAAGCAACTCCTGAGAAAAGACAGCCAACCCCCAAGAAGGACAAGGTCAAAACTGCTTTTGGACCTACAAAGCAATGGAGTAAGGTCGGCACACAGAAGAGGAAGGCCACAACTCCATCTGATTCTGATGTTGAGGAGGATGTCCCAACATCTCAACCCAGAAAGAGGCCAGTACCTCCTAGGACTGCCACTGCTGTCCCTGAAGTACCCCTGGATAATGTGTCCTTCCACCATGTCTCCAGCGTAAGCATGTGGAAATATGTCTATCAGAGAAGGGTGGCTCTGGAACGAGAGCTGGGTAGTAATGCCTTGGAATGTACTGAGGTAATTGATTTAATCTCCAATGCTGGACTGTTCAAAACTGTCTCTAAATTTTCTCCATGTTATGAGTTGCTGGTAAAAGAATTTATAGTGAACTTACAAGAAGGATGTGCTGATGGGAAATCTGAGGATTTCAGGAAAGTGTATGTCAGGGAAGATGTGTAGACTTTTCTCCTAGGGTGATAAATCAGTACCTGGGGAGAGAAGCAGATGGGCCAACTGAGCTGGGCAAGACTGATAATCAAGTGTGCATAATAATTACAGCTAACCAGGTCAAGACATGGCCAGTAAAGGGAAAACTCTCAGTCAGCTTGTTAACCAGGAAATATGCCATGCTACACAGAATTGGGACAGTCAACTGGGTCCCAACCAACCACACCTCAACCATAGCCACTGGGCTTGGGAGGTTTATCTGTGCTGTAGGCACCCAAACCAAGCTGGATTATGGAGCATACATCTTTGACCAGACTCTAAAGCATACAGGAACCTCAGCCATCAAGCTTCCAATAGCCTTCCCATCACTACTCTGTGGAGTGATTCTCAACCAGTATCCAGGAATCCTTACTGACAAGGACTCTATCTGTAAAAGGGAAAGTCCAATGTCTTTCCATTACAAGCTGTTTCTAAGTCATCATGTTGCAGATGTTGAAGCACCAGGTGGGACATCTGCTGGGACATCTGCTGTCAAGACACATATCTCAAAGGAAGCCCTAATTGCAAAGCTCAGGACAACCTGCAAGGAGCTGGAAGAAAGGAAGAAAAAGCTTGAGGATCTAATTCAAAGACTGGAGCTGGAAGAGACTGTTGGGAATGATGATGGAGCTGGTGATGAGTCTGAGGATACAGAGGATGATGAGTCTGAGGATACAGAGGATGAAGAGTGAAGCTGTTTGTTGGTGGAAAATGTCTGTCTGTTCTGAATTGTAATTTCATTCTGTCTGTTTCTGTAATGTTTTGTTTGGTCCCAAAATTTCTGTCTAACAAGGGGGAGAAATTTGTGTGTTTTGAACAATGATGTTAATGTCTGTCTGTTGAACTAAGTTGAATTTTCAATGGTATTTTTTTGGAACTATCAAAGTTTGTTGAGCCAAGTCATGGAAATGAACATCTCAGGTAACTACATGTTTGAGGGGGAGCAAATTCTTAGCTCTCACATGATTCAACAGAAAAGAACTCCGCTGCTCTCTGACAAAACCAGAAGAATATGTTAGCCAAAAATTAGCCAAAGGGGGAGTTTGTAGATGTTAGAAATTGGCAGAATTTTTGACAAACATAGTAAAAGTTATGAACTTAGTTCAGGACATCAGGATGTCACACCAGATGTTGTGACATCGCGAACCTGCTATCTGCCCTAAGTGATACGCAACAGAAGTGCTTAAAATCAGAAGTAAATATCTGGAAATAAATAAAAAGGTTGAGCACTCCAAGGCGCCTCTTTAGGAGGTTAAGTTATCTGGTTTCAGTGTAAAGAAAACAGAAAACTAACTCACCTTTATTCAAGGAGATAAATGTGGGATTCAAAACAGAAAACTAACTCACCTTTATTCAAGGAGATAACTGTGGGATTTATCAAAGTCTGGATAATTTGCAAAAAGCCCACAAACTCAGCATCTATTTAAGAAACTGATACACTCAAGAAAATCTAACGAATTTAAGAAGACTATCAAGGGTGTTAGTGAAGCTAGCAGGTTTTATTTGTGTGTTAGTCACTTTATAAGCTTTTAAGCAAAAAGTGAATTGTGTCTTGATTGAAACTGATAAGTAAGATCAAGCTGGTGTGTATGAAGTGTGACTTCAAACTTATTAATTATTCTAAGTTAAAGATCACTGTGTGATTGAGGGGGAGTGAGTAGGTACTCATATCTAAGTAGAGTCTTAGATAGAAATTGCCTTGGGTAGATATTAAGTGAAGGATTAAACTGATTGGTTTAACTCCATAATTAATATTACTTATTTTGAATTTCCTTCCTGGCTTGGTAGCCCCCAGATGTAAGTGTGGAGATACACTGAACTGGGTTAACAATTTCCCGTGTTATTTAATTTACTAGCTCATTAATTTATTGTTTAGGATATCAGTGTCTAAACATCTGGTTCGACATCACATATCTGATCCCAGAATTTCAATTGGCATCAGAGCAGGCACCCTGCCTGTATAACTGGGTGAGATCTAGGGACTGCAAATTTTGGGATCATGGACAAAGATGTAGGATCTGTGAATCGACCACCTATTTTGGATGGATCCAACTATGATTACTGCAAGCCAAGAATGGTAGCATTCTTGAAATCTCTTGATAGCAGGGCTTGGAAAGCAGCTAACAAAGGATGGGAGCACCCTGTCAAAGACAATAAGGATGGGGCAAAAGTGATGAAGCCTGAAGAAGAGTGGAGCAAGGAGGAAGAGGAGTCAACTATTGGTAATTCCAAAGCCTTAAATGCCATGTTCAATGGCATTGACGGGAACATATTTAGGCTTGTGCACCACTGTGAGCTAGCTAAGGATGTTTGGGACACCCTCAAAACTACTCATGAAGGAACATCAAAGGTGAAGATGCCAAGACTTCAACTTCTCACCACCAAGTTTGAGAACTTGAGGATGAAGGAAGATGAGACCATTCATGAGTTCTACATGAACATCCTGGAGATTGCTAATACTTCTGGTGCCTTGGGAGAGAAGATGAGTGATGAAAAGTTGGTAAGGAAGATTCTCAGATCACTGCCCAAGAGGTTTGACATGAAGGTCACTGTCATAGAAGAAGCCCAGGACATCTGCACAATGAAAGTTGAGGAGCTCATTGGTTCCCTTCAAACCTTTGAGATGGGAATGAGTGATACTATTACGTTATGAACAGTGGGATAGTCCAACAACAGAGGGATGTATTTGAGAGGTCTAGTCCTGGGATGATGTATCATTTGAAACCCCTCTTCGTAAAAACCAAGGCCAACAACATGGAAGTTAACAAGGTGTTTATAGATGGTGGGGCATCTGTGAACTTGATCCTATCATACCTCAAAAAATACAATCCTCGCGAACACGTTCGCGACTGAGCTAACATGAAACTCGCCACCTAATTTTGTTTATTCCTAAAGAGTGAAAGGGTAAATATAGATAAAACCACCAAGAAGGGATAAGACAAGTTCGTCGCAAACATATGCTTTGGTTCGGAAGTCGGTTATGTAAGGGGAATGATTATAACCCCGTTACATCCATCGTACTCGATGGGAACCATATAAGTTATCATGCACAAAGGGATGTCTATGCTTATGAATTACTTGATAAACTAAGGGTTTATTAATCCTAAGGTGTCCTACAAGGATTGAGATCCTCATGCCTAAGTATTCCCTCGTGCAATGGGAAAGTCAGAGCTTTGTAGTTCGGCCTACTATGGGTTTGTTGTTGTTTTAATTACCTTTCTTTCAAAAATGATTTAGAAGTTGAATTATACTAATTACTATGGGTAGAGGAAATTACTTCGATCAATCTGTCCAAACTTATGGCGTCGAAATAATCAGAGTGAGTAAAGAGATGTATGTTATCCTCCTTCCACTGCTTAAGGCTCGTGGCATACAATTATTTTCATATTATTAAAGTGTTTTATTACCTAAGACCACTTGACGTTGGATTAAAGGTTTGGATCTAAAAGAATCGTCTTGGTTATTTAGGAAGGTCGATTACGAAGCACAATGCACTCGACTTATGGGTGAATGCAAATGGAGGTTTATTTATTTGGTTTGTTAGCGAGGCACAATGCGCTTAGCTCGCAAGGTTAAGAGATTCTACTTGGCATTGGACCAAGGGTTTACGAAAAAAGGTGAAATCGATACTAGTCCCTAAGGGTGCTCCTAGCGATCGAAAGGATAAATAAAGCAGAGAAGTAAATTGCATACAGAAATGGGAGAGGGGTACAAAGTAATTTACATGGCATTGCACGAAATAAAAGGGTTCATTGTATTGGCCTAAGAGGAAGCATGTGTGAAGTATCCTAAGCTATATGAAGCTGTTGGAGCTTGAATTAATTTGAAAGCGTCGAAATGTGGCTCTTTAACTATCTTAGAACCGATTCGATTTTATAATCGTTCTATGAGAATTCGAGCGTTACTTTATGAATCGGTGTGGATTTCAAAAAATAAATTGAATTTTAATTTCAATTTCACAATGCAAAAGGCAATCGATTAATGGTCTCGTCTTAACCAAGATTTGCAACAATCTCGATTTTTAGACTTTCATCGACCAAATGCTAAAAATAAAATAAAGTACTATAAAATAAATCTCCAAAAGGGAAACATAATGGTCTCATCATTTAATCGATATTTCAAGTCAGCTTGCGACGAATCAAGATCTAGATGTTCATCGACCATAAATCAAAAATAAAATGATAAATAAAAATAAACTAAACTAAGTTGGCCTCATATTGGTTAGATCTCATTGATTTATCTAAAATCAACAAATCATAACCGTTTGTTATATCATTGGCCCAAAATAAAAATAAATTTGAGAGATAATAGTGGATCAATCATAATTAAAAAAAACCTAAACAAAAATCAAAGGAATGATGAAAAGTAGAATAGAAAACCTGGAGGTATAATAGTAAAACAGGGGTGAATCAGGTAAAGGAAATAAGGCCTTTACACTTCAGAGGCTCATCTAAGAAAAGGAAGGTAGTCACGAGGGAGGTGCATCAATAAAATATGTGAAGGCCTAGTGTTTATGAAGCCCAAACTTTCAATCTTGCCAACAAATTCAATGGCACCGTTCCAAATTACCGGATCCGCCGGGTCTTGATCCACAACCATCATTCAATGGTACCAAGACGCGCTCTAGAGCGTTAGATCAATATATTTGGACAAAGTAATCACATCTAACGATTGAAATTCAGAAGAACACACATAAGCCTGCGGTATATACACGATGTATAATCTTGTATTTAAGAAGACAAAGAAAAACAATCTCTATCAGAACATCATTCGCAACAAAGAAAAGGGTCATCTTCTTCATTGATTCCGAAACAAGAAAAAATGCTTCTCTGAGAATCATTGCACATAACGCATATCCATGTGCTCATATTGTTTCATAGAAGCTATCTTTGTGTTCAATGATCACTACATCACATTGAACACAGAGAAATCGCGGTTTAAACAGAGGAACCTCGAAACCTAAAAACCACATAATACAGAAAATCAAAAGTCTAATTTAAAGGGAAGAGGTTCATAGAGGAAAAGTATATGGAACTACATCGAAAAACTCTTTTCAAAAACCTTCACAATTCAGAGCTTTGATGGGATGGAAATTGGATCTGGGATCTTCTTCAGGTATAGTTTTGTTCTTTCTCTCTATTGTTGTGGATTTATTCTCACTCTTTTCATCTCATTCTCAGTCTCTGTTTGTATATGAGTATGATTTGGTGATAAGGTATTAATGAAGGCATAAGGTTATTTTGTGAGTTTGTTTTGTAGGTTTTTTAATGGAGTTGGGGATTGAGGAAGGTTAATGAAAGTTTTTGCAGAGGTTTTATGGATATCCAAACTTGAAATTGAGAGTGTAACGGGACTTGTTATATAGAGATAATGGATGGTAATTTGGGAAGAGTGATCAAAGTTTGTTTTGTTGATCTGTGTTTGTGAATGGAATATGATGTAGTGTGATATTGTTATCGCTATGTATTTTGTGTGATTGTGGATGTAATCTTTGGCTCATGCTTATCTTCTCACATTGTAGGTCGTTGCGGAATATATTGGCTGGCTACGGAATGTTCGCTTGGTGTGCAGGTTGTATTTTGTAATTTATTTGCAGCGCTTGTGTGGGGTCCTCGGTACAATTGTGTAAGATTGTGTTACGTATCAGGTGTGACTAGATGTGACAATGTAATTGTTACTAGGGTGTAGTGGAATACATTATGTAGGCTGAAGAATTGTGGGATCTCTTTAAATTTGCATTTGAAAAGGATGTGTACTGACGGAGTTCACACAAAATTGGAAGGCAAGTGGGGTGAGATGAAGATATATGGTTACTGTACATGAAGCCTTGAATGGCTCGTGACCTTCCTTTTTTCTTGGGACATGTTTTTATGGGCCCTCATGTAAAGTTGAATTGGAAATTTAGTGACTTCCATCTTGCATGTACCTTGTGCATATTTGGACTTTTTCTTATAAATCTCAAACTTGGGCTTTGAATTGTCACTCTAAATATGTTATTTTCACCTTTTTTGTGCAAATTAAATCCACTTTGTAATTGACTCTTATATTGTAGTACTCTTAAACTTCAATGATGTAATCCAAGTGACCTTTAATTAAATATTGAAATTATGCATGTAATCACAATCTTTTCTAAAGACTTGAATGAATTACCCATGTTGTATCCAAAAATTTTCTTGAAACCAACTTTGGACAATAATATTGGAATGAATTAAAGTATTGAATCAAAAGTGAATCAATATTGGACTTAAAACCATTTGAATCTTGATGAGCCAAACACTTCACTACGAACCAAATAAATGAGAACATGCCCTTGATTCTCAACCACGAAGCACTTGTCTTTGAGGTATCACTGTGCGCCTACTTCACAAATGAAACCTTAACTCACCCTAGCAACACCCAGGCCTAAACAAACAAAGAATGAAATTAATAAGTACATATGTTTTTGGGATTTTTTAATATCAGTTAGTAAGAGGAAAAATAAATGATATAGATAGGACAAATTTTGGGTATGACAGATGCCCCTATCTAATTGCCTTGAACCTGAGAGAGTGAACCGCTGCATGACATTCAATTTTTAGGGTAAAAGTTAATTAGATATAAGAAGACCCCAAAATTTGTCCGACAAGATGTAATATGCAATGCAATAATAAAATAAGAATAAATATAGGAATGATATAGTTGGATGCAAATCGAAATGTTTGAGATTCTTTGAATTAACAAAGCAACATCTCAACTTAATGAATGAATTTTTCCAAATCGCACGAAGCAGCCCCTTATGATTTAAGGTTCTTCGGGGACAATATCTTAATCAAATATGAGACTCTTTGGGTGATCGAAGCAACACCTTATCGACTAAGGTTCTCCAATGATACCAAAGCAATATCTCAAGAACAAATGATCTGTTGGGGAAAACCAATCCAACAAAAATTCCTCCAAGAGGAAGTATGCTAGCTAAGTTCTACAGAGGAGAAGCTCATAAGAGATCTTTTATGATAACCTCTTATTGGGGAGCAACAAAAGCGAAGACGATGAAGGTCATCATTATCAACCATAAAGTTGAAGAATGACTTGCTAGGGGACCTAAAATCTGCGAGCATATGTGGGGTATTATCTCTTTTCGAAGGAATATTTCCGACTTTGGAAGAGACTGTCTAGGATGCTAATCACTCGATCCTGGATTTTGTATGTTATGTTTTAATATGATGTGAATGTTATGCATTGAATGATGCGCAATTATTCGTATGAGAATGTGATTGTTTGGAATTTTGATGCAAATGATTTTTATGTTGATGATTGATATGATTGTGTTTGATGACATTCTTGTTTTCAGGCATGAAATGCTATGTATGATGCATGTCATGCATGTGACAATGAAAATGATTGAGTATTCTTAAGATAGGTCTCCCTTTTGAGGGTGAGATGCTTTTTCGGGTTTCATCGAGGATTGGAATTGGCGATGCCAATTGAAATTTGACTTTTGCTTTTTGGTAGTTGCCAACGAATATTGGACTTTTGAGGGCGCCAAAAAAAGTTGGACTTTTGGTTATCTGATGTTTTCCTATAAAAATTGGACTTTTGAGGGTGCCAAAACATGGTTGGGCTTTTGGAAAGGTGCCACATCACGAGCTGAATTTTAGGATTCCAAACATAGTTGGACTTTTGGAAGGTGCCACATCACTGGTGGACTTTTAGGATGCCCAATAAAGTTGGACTTTTGGAAGGTGCCAAATCACAAATGGACTCTTAGGTTTTTCATGGTTCCAAAAGAGTGTACTTTAAGGATGCCAAACAATAGTTGGACTTTAAGGGTGAAATTCCAGGTGAGAACTGGATTTAGAACATAGGTTACCAGACGAGAACTGGTTTTCCAGACAAGAACTGGAATTTAAATTGTTTGCCAGACGAGAACTGGACTTTAAATTTTTTTCTAAATGAGAACTGGACTTTTACATGGTTTGCTAGACGAGAACTAGACTTTAAAGTGGATCTCTAGTTGAGAACTGGACCTTAAATGGTTTTCCAGCCGAGAATTGGACCTTAAGAGGGTTTCTAGACGAGAATTAGACTTTTCCAACCATTTTCCAGACGAGAGTTGGACCATAAGTGGTTTTCCAGATGAGAATTAGACTTTAACTGGTTTTCCAGACGAGAACTGGACTTTGATGTCAAATATTGGGTTACATGCTTCATATTATGAGGTTATGCTCAATGAGTGATATGATATGCATGGCTCTATGCTTGAGCAGAGCGACATGACTGATGCATATGAAGGATTTATGGAATGATATGAAGGTTTCTAAAACTGCCCCTGTAAATGGTAATGGATGAAAGGTCTTTTGTAGAAAGGCTATTTGTTTGAAGGAAAGGTTATTTGGCTGGGTGATAGCATGATTCCCCGACACTCGTCTTGAACTCAAAGGTCACTGATGAATTTTGCTTGAGCGGATTGAATGCATGGATACAACTTGCCCTCTCTAGAGCACTGTGCTCCATTTTGTTGAGTCTTTGAAGAAATTTTCTTACAAGGTCCTTGCAAACAATCGAACCATGAGATATACTTGAGTTGGCTTGTCCCAAAACCATGTCATGAAAGAAGTTTGGAAGCAATCGAACCATGAGATAAACTCAAGATGGATTTCCCCATTACCGTGTCATGGAAGGGGTTTGGAAGCAATCGAACCATGAGATAATCGAGATGGCTTGCCCCATTACCGTTCCATGAAAGGAATTTGGAAGCAATCGAACCATGAGATAAATCGAGATGGCTTGTCCCAAAACTTTGTCATGACAGGATTCCTCCGTGATTAACTAACTCTTGGAGTGATTGACTTTGATGCGCTATTGAGGTAGTTTTCCCTTGAATTAGCATTGAAGCTACTTAACTTGTGTTGATTGAGTGTTGGAGAGACTTTCCTTTGGTCAGAAGAACCTTTGGGTCACTTGCCCTTGGTTGGTAGAGTCCTGATATGATTTTCCATTGATCAACTGACTCTTGATTGCTTTTCTTCAATCAACCGATGCTTGGGTTTTGGATGACTTCTTGGTCAAAATAATCATTGGATGATTTTCCTCTGATCCATAGGGTTATGAGGTGTTCTTGATTCGAATTAACACCAATGAGTGTTCAAGTTTCTCTCTGATTGCCTCTTGGAATTTCTATGATGCCAAGTATTGACTTGCAATTAAAATTGTTCACTTAGAAATGGTAATTTTAATGCGACATTCATACAAGTTTTGAAAAATAATTTATTTGAATGATGTGATAGTGTATGACGAATGTATTATTGATCTAAACGTGGTGCTGATTTAGCTGGTGATTTGTTACAACAAGGAGAAGATTAACAAATATTTTAGGAGTCAGTTTACGCAACCTTGCTGAGATACACTTTCAGAATAAACCCTGCCTCAATTAGGTCTTTCAAGGGTTGTAACGTGGTATGGTTCACGATTATTGAAACAAAGGATATAGGCTCAAATTTTTTGTACCCACCCCTCTTCGTGATGTTCTCTAGTCCTTCGTCCATCTAATCGACACACGCATTTGTCTCCTAAGAGAGCATGAAGGTGTACTGGTTGAAGATGAAGATTCAAGACTTTCTTAAAATGGAAGTCACCTTATTCGATTTTCTTTGGATGTTAGTGACCCTTTTGGTCTGGGATAAAATGGTCACTGAAACGTATTTTGATTTTTGCTAGAGGATTTGAGGACCTCTTTTGTTTTATTTTTTGTATTAATCCCTAATATTTGCATGGACCATTTTTTGAGATTTTAGTCCATCGGGATTTGCCCTTTTTTTTTGCCTAAGTCTCCTATTTGGATGTTCATATTAGCAGGTTTTATTTATTTTTATTTTTTTCTTTGTTGAAGAATTGTAACTGCCAAGTCCTTGGTCATGGAGGGATCCCCCGATGGGATGTTCCACCTTGTAGTTTTGAGGTGTAGTCAGGTTAACTGAACAATACCCTACCCCATGTTAAGTATAAGGGATTTGAATATCCGAAAGAAACTCATACTTCTAGGATCGAAGTGGTTGTCTAGGGATTAACTCCTTATCTCTCCAGTGTTTGGGGGTTTGAAACAATGCATCTATATCATCAACAAAGTTCTATCTAAAAGCATACCATCAGTAATTATGAATATTCATTTTTCATCATCCTCCCTCAAATATTTGCTAACGCAACAGTGTAGTAACAGAGGTTAAATGGAAAAGTATTTTTTGTAATTTTCTTTTTGCAATAACTGAGTGAATATGAATGGATTTGTTCAAAACATGCATGCTCATTACATTAGTAATACCATTAATAAACGACAATGTTCAAAAGACAAGTAGTACTTAATAATAAAAGAAACTACAAAATGAAAACTAGTGATAGAAATGCTCAAGGATTGTCAGTGTTAAGGATATATTCCTATCTGGACCACTTACATTTAGAGATGCTCTCTTGAAGTCTTCAAACTCAATCAACCGGGAAACTTGGCATGCATAACCAAATCTCCATCTGAAAAGAATATGTACCCCTGGTCCATCAACAGTTGTACCCTGGCTTGGAAAGTTTTGCAGTCCTCAATTGAGTGTCCCATCGATCCAACATGATATCCACATCTCTCATGAGGATTGTACTTATGCGAGTATGGTTTTGGCAGCGGCTTGAGAGGCTCGGGCTCTACTAGTGAGTGTTGGATCATATATGATAGAAGCTGACTGTAAGACATAGGAACTGGATGAAGATGATCATTCCTTCTTTCCAAATTATTGCAAAGCTTATGTTGATTCTGATGTCCTTGTCCATGATCTCATTGATCTGTATGAGGAGAAATCCATGGTTTATGGTACGGTGTTCTAGGCATTAGTCGCATATAAGAATGGTGTGGCACTGACAATGATGGCTGCTGAGAAGAGGATGAACCATAAGGTCTTGTTGGTGCACCCTGATAATACACGACATCTTCCATAGCAGTATCAACCGACCCTTTTCCGACCCAAAGATTGATGTCTTCGTCTGAATCAGTAAGATCATTTTCAAAGTCTCCTCCTGTAAAATTTATATCAGATATAAACTTTTCGGGCTTCTTTCCCAATTCTTCACCTGCATGGATGGTGGAATCCACATTCTTGTTGGAGAGAAAAGAAACATCATCTACCGCATGTCTGGCCTTTTATTTGTGGTACAAGATTCTAAGAGGGCTAACAGGCTCGTGCGTCTTCTCTTTACCAGGCCTTTGATCCAAACCATTCATGTTAGGGCTTTCCTTATTAATCATCCTTTGCAATTCATTTAGGAAGTCTTCACATTCTTTGACCACATTCCCCACAATTCCGGTGTGGTATCTACACCCGACATCTGAATTATCCTCTTCAAAGACTAGGTGTTTGTTGTTAATTAACTCTTGAACTTTATTCTTGAATTCACAACAACCTTCAATAAAGCGCCCCATCACCCCATTATGGTATTCACATTGTGCATTAGAATCATATCTAGGTGGTAAACAGGTACGAGGCGGCCCGAGGGATATGGGTACCACCAATGAGCTTTGTATCAAGTATGATAGTAACTGTCTACATGGTATAAGAATATGGCCGAGAATAGGGTGAAAATTATATTGCTTACGAATTCTATGATTTAGATTATCGTGCCCTTGAGGAAGAGTAGGCGGTGACCACTGATTATGAGATTTTAGAGGAAATGGGTTGGGACAAATCCTAGGAGGAACAACATACAACAGGTTATTTAATGCAGGTTGCGGGGTAGAAGGAAATATGGGAGTAACATTCCTAGTCATGGTGTCTTCTTGAAGTTTTTCCTTTCTTTTCCCCAATGGTTTCTATGCCAGTCACATCTTTTCTCAGCTCAACTCGAGTTTTCTTTGAAATTCTGATATCAGATATGAGATGTCGAAGGATATGTCATGATACCAATATCAGAACAATGATCAACATATAAACAAGGTAAATAAAGCAGTAAAAAATGAAGAGAAAACAAGCAATTGTTAACCTATTTCGGTGCAAACACACCTACGTCTAGAGTCTACCAAGCCAAGAAGGAAATCCACTAAACAAAATTAGTTCAAATACTCTTAGCAAACACCCTTCAATTTACAGTCTTCTCACCTAATCTCTACCCATTTAATTTATATCTAAGACACACTTCCGAAAGAGATAAGAACACAAGTTACAAAAGAGAGAAGAACATTCTTCAAACACAAAAACCTTGATCTTGCTTAAAAGATTCAATCAAGAACAATACACTCTTGCTTAAAAGCTTAAAGTGGACATATTACAACTCAATATAAGTTGTCCAAGTCAATCATCAATGTGATGATTGATTGGCTCATAAGAAACACACAAAAGACTAAACCCTAACACAATGCACACACATCTTCAATATCTTCTCTCTCTGTGTCTTCAGATTAAGGTTCCTGCATCTTTTAAAAGGCTTCATAACGCATGGGCTTGGGACTTCAAACACAATCAGATTAAACCTAATTAATCCTGATATTCCACAAATAAAGGCACTAAAATAACAACAACTGAACTTCCTAAATAAACAGAACAATCCTGAATAAAAATCTTCACCAATAAATGCGCTATCAATCACTCATCAAAGTCTCACAAAAGATAGCTTGAAATGCGCAAAAGACAAAGCAAAATTCTCTAAACTGAATGTTCAGAAAAACATGTCATAACATTAGTCTTGATATCATGAGAAAACCTGCAAGATATGATAAAACCTCATGCAGACTTTAAGTACCACATGTTAAGACATCATGAATGACATCAATTTGTAGCCATAAGTTTTAGCAAAATTGCTGCCAATTAAAAGAACGTACAAACTCCCCTTTTGGAAAATTTTGGCTAAAACACTAATTGAGCACAGAGTTAACAAGAACAAATAAGAGAAACATTAACAAAGAAAAACACAATCAAAATAGCAAATCCAAGCTCCCCCTCAAGGCAACCTAAAGTACAACTTGTAAGTAACACAAACTCATTCTCAACCTGTAGTGGCAATGCTTCACACAAACTCCAAATTCAGTCTGTAGCAAACAATAGCTAACAAAACTGAAGAAGAAATAACACATCTAGCATTAAAACTCCTCCTTAACCTGTATTCTCAACATGTATCCTAAACCTATAGTGGAAGTGGCAACAACCCCCACAAATCAAATGAAAAAAGCAACATAATAACTCTCCCCTTTTTAGCCAGAATTAGACAAACAAAGCCATTCTCAAACAAGGTTAGATAGAGCAAAAACAACCTGAACATATAGAACTAGGATAATTAAGCATCTGAGTCATATGAAGAGTACACGATTACAAACCAAGCACTTGAAATGCCAAAAATAGAACCAAAACTCAAGAAAAACAAAAAAATCCATCATCAGGGCCAAAAAAACCATCATCACTATTACTTGTCTTCATCTGAAGAAGAAGTACCATTTTCATCACTAGTATCAAATTCAGAATCCCCTTCTTCATCTTTAACATGTTCCTCAGAATCTGTTTCCTCATCATTTTTATTTGCATGAGAAGGTCCCTCGCCATTACCACCTTGCTGATCTGAAACCAGCCTCAGGGACCTGATTAAAGGCTTATATTTCATCTTTCTTATAGTGCTGACATAAATGACTTCATCTAGTTCTTTGCAAGCCTCAATCAGTTCAAAGATAACACCCTCTTTGGTGGTGTTTGGACCTTCTGCAGTAGATAATGTTGAGGCACTATTTGGGACATGTTTCCCTGTGAATAACTTGTAATGAAGAGACAAGGAAGTTGCCCTCTTGATCACAATATCAGTACCCACCAAAATTCTAGGATGTTGATTGAGAACAATCCCACAAATAAGAGTAGGAATAACAATGGAAATTTGATAGCAAGAGTACCAACTTGCTTCATAGTTTGATCACATATATAAGTCCCATAATCAAATCTGTTTTTGGTACCAACTGCATAGATGAATTTTCCAAGACCAATAGCAATAGTAAAAGTATGATTTATGGGAACCCAATTAGCTGCACCTATTATGTGAAGAATAACATACTTCACACTTAATAATCCAGTAGAAAGTTTTCCTTTAGAGGGCCACTCCTTCAATTGCCTAGCAGTGAACTCCCTACACACTTGACTATCAGTCACTTCAAGTTCAACTTATTCTTCCTCACTTCTTCCTAGGAATCGGTTGATGATAGCTAGAGAGAACTCAACACATTACCCTCTAACATACACCTTTATGAAATCTTTACTTCTTCCATCAACACATTTCACTGGAATATTTACAATAAACTCTTTGACAAGCCCTTTATAGCACTTTCCCAACTTAGTCACAGTCTTCATCAGCCCAACAAAAGAAATCAGCTCCATAAATTCTTGACAGTCCATGGCATCATTTCCTAATTCTCTCTTAGGGGAAACACTTCTTTGATAGACATATTTCCATCTTTGTACACTCTCAACAGAATGAAAAAAAAGTTATCCAGATGAGCCTCTAGCACTAGATCAGGGATCTTCTTAACCACATATTTCTTCTTTGGAGAGTTAATTTGAACATCATCTTTAACATCATCATTAAAAACAGTCTAAGTTCTAATTTTTCTCTTCTTGGTCACCACCTTACTCCAGGACTTGGGTGGACCAGTAGCAGTCTTCTTTGACACACTTCTTGAGGGAGTTGTCTCAGGAACAACCTTTTCTTTTCTAGACATAAGTCTCTTAGCAATGTTGGGATTCACATTCATGATCAAGTCATTATCAAACAAATTGTCAACATCAACAACATCTTCAGCATTGGCCTTCTTCCAAAGTCAGCAGTATTCCTCCGAAAGGAGCTAATACCTTGCATGTGCTCCAGGTCCCCCAACAAGTCATTATTAAACTTTATGGTTGATAATGAAGACCCCCATCAACTTCGCTTTTGTTGCTCCCCGAGCAGAGGTTATCCTAAAAGATCTCTTATGAGCTTCTCCTTTGCAGAATTTAGCTAGCATACTTCCTCTTGGAGGAATTCTTGTTAGATTGGTTTTCCCCAGCAGATCATTTGTTCTTGAGATATTACTTTGGCATCATTGGAGAACCTTAGTCAATATGGTGTTGCTTTGATCACCCAAAGAATCTTATATTTGGTTAAGATATTGTCCCTGAAGAACCTTAAATCATAAGAGACTGCTTTGTGCGATTTGGAAAAATTCATTCATTAAGTTGAGATGTTGCTTTGTTAATTCAAAGAATCTCAGAAATTTCGATTTGCATCCAACTATCTCATTCCTATACTTCTTATTTTGTTATTGCATTTCATTTTACATCTTGTCGGAAAAATTTTGGGGTCTTCTTTTATCTAATTAACTTTTACCCTAAATATTGTCCTACCTATATCATTTCTTTTTCCGCTTACTAATAGATATTAAAAAATCCCAAAACAATATGTACCTATTACTTTCATTCTCTGTTTGTTTAGGCCTGGGTGTTGCTAGGGTGACTTAAGGTTTCATTTATGAAGTAGGCGCACAGTGATACCTCAAAGACAATTGCTTCGTGGTTGATAATCAAGGGCATGTTCTCATTTATTTGTTTCGTATTGAAGTGTTTGGCTCATCAAGATTCAAATGGTTATAAGTTCAAGATTGATTCACTTTTGATTCAATACTAAAATTCATTCCAATATTATTGTCCAAAGTTGGTTTCAAGAAGTTTTTTGGATACGACATTGGTAATTCACTCATGTTTTTAGAAAAGATTGTGATTACAAGCGTAATTTCAATATTTTATTAAAGGTCACTTGGATTACATAATTGAATTTTAAGAGTACTACAATATAAGAGTCAATTAGAAAGTGGATTTAATTTGCACAAAAAGGGTGCAAGTAACACATTTAGAGTGACAATTCAAATCCCAAGTTTGAGATTTATAAGAAAAAGTCCAAATATACACAAGGTACATTCAAGATGGAAGTCACCAAATGTCCAATTCAACTTTACATAAGGGCCCATAAAAATATGTCCCAAGAAAAAAGGAAGGTCACGAGCCATTCAAGGCTTCATATATCTTCATATGACCCCACTTGCCTTCCAATTTTGTGTAAACTCCATCGGTACACAGCCTTTTCAAATGCAAATCTAAAGATACCCCACAATTATTCAACCTACACAATGCATTCCACTACACCCTAGCAGCAATTACAATGTCACAGCTAGTCGCACCTGATACGCAACACTACCGAACACAATTATACCAAGGACCCCACACAAGCGCTGCAAACAAAATACAAAGTTCAACCTGCACACCAAGTGAACATTCCGCATCCAGCCAACATATTCCGCAACGAGCTGCACATGTGAGAAGATAAGCATGAGTCATAGATTCCATCCACAATCAGACAAAATGCAGAGTGATAACAATATCACACTACAACATATTCTTTTCACAAACACAGCTCAACAAAACAAACTTTGATCACTCTTCCCATATTACCCTCCATTATCTCTATATAACAAGTCCCATTACACTCTCAATTTTAGGTTTTATAACCACAAAACCTCTGCAAAAACTTTCATTAACCTTCCTCAATCCCCAACTCCATTCAAAAACCTGCAAAACAAACTCACAAAATAACCCTCTGCCTTCATTAATACCTTATCAAAGCCATAATATTAGAGAAAATGAACAAAAGTGTACCTGAAGAAGATCACAGATCCAGTTTCCATCCCCTCAAAGCTCTGAATCGTGAAGGTTGTTGAAAAAAGTTTTTCGATGTAGTTCCATGTACTTTTCCTCAATGAACCTCTTCCCTTTAAATTAGACTTTTGATTTTCTGTATTATGTGGTTTTAAGGTTTTGAGGTTCCTTTGTTTAAACCGCAATTTCTCCATGTTCAATGTGATGTAGTGATCATTGAACACAGAGATAGCTTCTATGAAACAAGACTAGCACATCGATATGCACTATGTGCCAAGATTCTCAAAGAAGCATTTTTTTGTGTTTCAGAATCGATGAAAAAGATGACCCTTTTCTTTGTTGTGAGTGATGTTTTGATAGAGATTTTTTTCTGTCTTTTTAAATACAAGATTATACATCGTGTATATACCGCAAGCTTTTGTGTGTGTTCTTATAAATTCCAACCGTTAGATGTGATTACTTTGTCAAAATATATTGATCTAATGCTCCAGAGCACGTCTTGGTCCCATTGAATGATGACCATGGATCAAGATCTAACATATCCGGTAATTTGGAATAGTGCCACTGATTTTGTTGGCAAGATTGAAAGTTTAAGCTTCATAAACACTGGGGCTTTCACATATTTTATTGATGCACCTCCCTCGTGACTACCTTCCTTTTCTTAGATGAGTCTCAGAAGTGTAAATGCCTTATTTCCTTTACCTGATTCACCCCTATTTTATTGTTACACCTCTAGGTTTCCTATTCTATTTTTCATTATTCCTTTGATTTTTGTTTAGTTTTTTTTGAATTATGATTGATAAACTATTATCTCTCAAATTTATTTTTATTTTGGGCCAATGATATAACAAACAATTATGATTTGTTGATTTTCGATAAATCGATGAGATCTAACCAATATGAGGCCAACTTAGTTTAGTTTATTTTTATTTATCATTTTATTTTCGATTTATGGTCGATGAACATCTAGATCTTGAGATTCATCGCAAGCTGACTTGAAATATTGATTAAATGATGAGACCATTTTGTTTCCCTTTTGGAGATTTATTTTATATTACTTTATTTTATTTTTAGCATTTGGTCGATGAAAGTCTAAAAATCGAGATTGTTGCAAATCTTGGTTAAGAAGATACCACTAATCGGTTGCCTTTTGCATTGTGAAATTGAAATTAAAATTCAATTTAATTTTTAAAATCCACACCGATGCATAAAGTAACGCTCAAATTCTCATAGAACGATTCTAAAATTGAATCGGTTCTAAGATAGTTAAAGAGCCACACTTCGACGCTTTCGAATTAATTCAAGCTCCAACGACTTCATATAGCTTAGGATACTTCACACACACTTCCTCTTGGACCAATACAATAAATCCTTTTATTTCGTGCAATCCCGTGTAATTTACTTTGTAGCCCTCCCCCATTTTGTGTACACAATTTACTTCTCCGTTTTATTTATCCTTTCGATCGCTAGGAGCACCCTTAGGGACTAGTATTGATTTTACCTTCTTTCGTAAACTCTTGGTCCAATGCCAAGTAGAATCTGTCAACCTTGTGAGCTGAGCGTATCGTGCCTCGCTAACAAACCAGATAAATAAACCTCCATTTGCATTCACCCGTAAGTCGAACGCATTGTGCCTCGCAATCGACCTTCCTAAATAACCAAGACGATTCTTTTAGATCCAAACCCTTGATCCGATGTCAAGCGGTCTTAGGTAATAAAACACTTTAATAATATGAGAAGAATTGTATGCCACAAGCCTTAAGCGGTAGAAGGAGGATAACAAACATCTTGTTACTCACTCCGATTATTTTGACGCTGGACGTTTGGACGAATTGATCGGAATAATTGCCTTTACCCATAGTCTTTAAAACAATTCGACTCCTAAATCCTTTTCTGAAAAAAAGGTAATAAAAACAAAAACTAACCCGTAGTTGTCCAAACTATGAAGCTCTGACTTTCCCATTGCACGAGGGAATGCGTAGGCACGAGGATCTCAATCCTTATCAAGCACTTTAAGATCAATAAACCTATAATTTAGAAAGTAATTCATAATCATATAAATCCCTTTGCGCATGATAACTTAGATGGTTCCTATCGAGTACGAGGGATGTAGGGGGTGTTAATCCTTCACTCTGCATAACCGACTTCCCAACCAAGGCAATGGTTTGCGACGACCTTGTCTTATCCCTTCTTAGCGGGTTTTATCTATATTTACCCTTTCCCTCTTTGGGAATGAACAAAATTAGGTGGAGACTCTCATGTCAACCTAGCCACGACCGCGTTTGTGAGGATCATATTTTTCGAGGTACGACAGATGCCCTATGTTTTGTTCAAGAAAATTGGAAAGACTGATGAAGATCTTCGAAAATATAATATGGTCTTATCCAACTATGAAGGAAAGACCAGCAACATCCTAGGGGTGGTCCAAGTCGATTTGGCTGTGGGAACGACCACTAGGTCGACACTATTTATGGTAATCAACTCCAAATCTAACTTCAACCTACTATTAGGTAAGGAGTGGATTCATGGTATAGGGGCAGTACCTTCTACCTTTCACCAAATACTAAGCATTTGGAAAAAATATGGTATCGTCAAAAACATAGAAGCAAACCAATTTATTACAAGGTCGACGAAACCAAAGGATCAAAACGGTCATTCGATCAATACTTGGCAAACGTGGCCCCATGTGATGATGGACCAGGTTCTTATACCTTCATAGAAATGGTCGCATGTTGAACTTGGATCAAGACCATGCGTCTGTCTAGGATGATGTTGAGATACCAATGGAGCCAAGTGGATTCCCACCTATAGGATGGTTAGAGGTCGATGAGAACTACTTCTGAGTCAGAGGGTATGACTCGAATTTCGGCCTACCTAGCTGAAAACAAAAAAGAGATGGCTCTGGAAACTAGGAAATATCAAATCCTAACTGACAAAGCTAGAACATGTGGCCAATTAGGCGGAAAAAATAGCTTCAGAAAGCCGGAGGCTAGATTTTATCTATGACAATGAGCCTTTGGGGTTTGAAAGGGGCCCATCAAATGAGCCACAAAGAATGCAGGCTCAAGACCCACTCAAAGATATCGATTTTGGAGATGGGGCCATAAAAATATCCACATACATAAGTACGAAGATGGGGTCGAAAATGAAGGAAGGTTTGGTTGAAGTATTGAAAGAATACAAATATTGATTTGCCTGGGATTATTGAGAGATGTCTAATTTAAGTCAAAATGTGGTGGAACATCGTTTACCCATACAACCAGAAAAGAAACCAATAAAATAACAACCTCGTTGATTTGCCCCTGAGGTCACTGAAAAATAAAGCAATAGATCGAAAGGCTTCTCAAAAGCCGGTTCATCAGAACTGCGAGGTATGTCAAATGGCTAGCCAATATAGTTCCCCATTAAGAAAAACAGAACACTTGGCGTTTGCATTGATTTTAGAGATCTCAACAATGCTACTCCCTAAGATGAGTATTCAATGCTTGTGGCAGAGATGCTTGTTGAATTAGTCGCGGGTTTTGAATACTTGAGTATGCTCGACGAATAATATGGGTATAACCAAATTCTCATAAATGAGGACGACGTTCCCAAATTGGAATTTTGATGCCCAGGAACTATAGGTACATATGAATGGGTAATGATGCCCTTTGGCCTAAAACTACTGGGGCCACATATCAAAGAGCCATGAATGCAATATTCCATGACTTTATTGAGAAGTTCATGCAAGTCTATATCAATGACATTGTAATAAAATCCTCTTCGGAGAATGATCATTTAGATAACCTTCAACGCTTCTTTGAGAGAATGAGGAAATATGGATTAAAAATGAATCTATTAAAATGTGCTTTTGGTGTGTGTGTGCAGGAGACTTTTTAGGCTTTGTAGTCCATAAGAAAGGCATCAATATCAACCAAAACAATACGAAAGCTATCTTGGATCTCAAACCTCCTTCGACGAAGAATCAACTTCAATCTTTGTTGGAGAAAATCAACTTTTTGAGAAGGTTCATATCCAACCTAAGTAGAAATATGAAAGTATTATTTCCATTTTTGAAGATCAATAAGGACAGTGAATTTCACTGGGAAGAGAAGCAACAAAGGGCATTCGACACAATCAAGGAATATTAGACGAAGCCTCCTACATTATTGTCACTTAGTATAAATAAAAATATGAGATTGTATGTTGTTGCGTCGGATACGACCATAGGAAGTATGTTAGCACAAGAGGATAATGATGGTGTCGAAAAACCCATTTATTTCTATGTTTGTATTTTTCATGCATGAAATTAAAGTAATATATAAAGCCTGTTGACGTTAACGTTTCGTCTCATTTTGACGTCATCAAGCACATGTTATCAAAACCTATTCTACACAGTCGAATAGGTAAATGGGCACTAGCACTGACTAAGTTTTCATTAACTTACAAGCATTTAAAGGTTATGAAGGATTAGATAGTGGAAAACTTCATTGTCGAACACACGCTAGTCTAATCTCAGGTGTTCGTAGTCAACTCAAACCCTTGGAAACTATACTTTGATGGGTCGAGTCATAATCAGGGAACGTACATTGGGGTGTTAATAATTTCCCCACAAGGCCTCTCAACAAAATTTAAATGCAAAGTCAAGAGGAAATGTTCCAACAACGAGGCTGAGTACGAGGCCTTAATCACGGGGCTGAAGACGCTCAAGAAACTAGGGGCTAAAAGAGTTGAGATTAAAGTAGATTCGGAGTTAGTGATTAAACAACTCACAAGAGAATAAAAATGTATCAAAGAGCATCTATTGGTCTATTTTGTTACGGTAAAACAGTTGTTAGAGCAGTTTGATGTCACCAGCATCGTACACATGCCTAGAATGGAAAACTAGGAAGTAAATGAGCTAGCGCATATTGCTTCAGGATATAGGGTGTCGAACAAGAAATTGAAGGACTTTATTGAAGTTAGGGAGAAGATGGTGTCAAATGTACCACTCTTACATACCTCAGACGGTTTAGAGGTGGAGGAACTGAATTGGTCGATAGGAACCCTCTCGGAGGAGGTTCAACTCATCGAAGTCCTCATCATTGATGATTTTTCAACAACAGATTGGAGATGACCAATCGTAGAATACTTAGAAAATCCTATCGGAGGAACTGAAAAAAGACCAAATACAGAGAACTTAGTTACGTCTTAATGGGAAACGGATGCATGGAAAAGACCTTAGAGGGGGTACTACTCAAATGTCTAGGAGATTCAGAAGTATACCTATCCATATCGGAGGTTCATAGTGGGACTTGTGGAGCCTACTGTAGAGGTAAAAACATGAGTGTAAGCTATTAGTTAACTTAACTCAAAGTAAACTGAGTCGCCACCACACTTTTATTTTATTCCAATTGGAAAAGGAAAAAGAGCGAATAAATCCTAATGAATCTAAAAGCTAAAAAGCTAAAGAAACAAGAAAATAACCAGGAAAGGGGATAGGTTACAAAATGGGAAGGTTTTACGCACCCAAAATATATGTGGTACTCCACGGGAACCCTTTGAAAAATGTATTGCTTTTGGTTTGAAAATGATTGTAAAAGAGAGTGGAGGGATGAGAGAAGAATTAATTTTTTAATATTTTTGTGTTTGGAGAGGTTTACACCGCATGCCTACGTACCCACAATGTGCAATGCAAGATCAAAACCCCGTAGTTCATGGTACAAATAGTGAAAAATTAGTGTGTTGGATTGATTTTAAAATGTAAACATAAGTTGTCATTCTTTAGCGAATAATTCCGCTAGAAAGAATGAATCACATATAAACTTGTAAAAATGGTTAAAAGGAAAAGTGCATAAAGGCACAAAAAGATTTGATGAGTTTTGTATTTTGTATGGTCTTTTGAAAAATGTTTTGATATACTTATTTGGATTAACATTTATTTAAGAAAATAAAAGAAAAGTTAAAAATCGCTTGACCTAAGTCAAGGTTTGATTATGAAAGAGGTTTAAAGTTTGAAAACAAAGAAGTTTTTGAAAAAGAGGGAGAAGTTTGAAAATTTAAGAAGGGTAGGAGATGAAGAGGCTATCCTAAAAAGAAAATAAAAGAGATAAAAGAGTAAATATTTAACCAAACTTGATTATACTTCCAATTATGAGCACAAGAGTTTCATCCTTATAAGCTAGCAAATGGCCAAATAAAGGCAAAAATACAAAATCCATGAAGATCAAAGCAAAAGGAAAGTGTCCTAGAATCTAAGTCCAAAACTCCAACTCCAATGCAAAGGGTAGTAACCAATAGTCCTAGATCAAGATCACAAGTTTTATAGAGGTTTAATCCTTTATTAATATTTTTGTGTTCAAATAGACAAAATAAAAATCAACACAACAATATAATAACAAGAATATGAACATGATAATGGATGATAAAGAAATATAAAGCATAATAAAAATAAAGGAGATAAAGGAGATAAAGGGGCGAGAAGGAAATTTAAAATGTTAGTATAGTAATAGTTATAAAAATAATATACATAATAGTGGTATGGTGAACTTAATCTTCCATAACCAAAAGAGTAACCAAGGTACTTAGTAACCAAAACCGAATAGACAACTGATTTCGCTTAGTATTTTACACTATAGTGATTAATCAAGGAGATTAGATCCAAATTCAAGGAAATTTGAAAGAAGATTGAGAGATTAAAAAGGAACTACGCATCAAACTTCATAAGTCTTGGATCTTAACGCAAAAAGATCAATCACTTTGGGATTACACGACCAACATGAGATCCGGTCCATGAAAGTGCAAGTCTCCAATTGGATTTTTATTCCGAAGTAAGGACACATTTAGGTCTATGTTAAGCAATCGCCGAGTAATTTACAGAGTAATTACCCTACAAATTAGGCCGGCAACCAACCAATTAAGGTGAACGATATTTGTGATAATGCATGCGAGATAAACGATATTTAAATCACCATCCAAACGCTATGCCGCACGAAAATAAAAATGAATACCAAATTGAGTTTCACTTATGGTATTCTTTCATCTTTAAGTTCAATCACTCATCTTGGAGGATTCGAGTAAGAAAATATCTCACTAATGCAAAGTACCTAAAGTGAAATAAATAATTCTCTTAAAGGTAGATTTTGACTAATGAATATTAACCACTCTAATCTACACCCAAAGTCCATTGAAATTAAAGAGAAATCAATCCCAAAAATGTCTCCCAAGGTAAAAATAAGAAGAGAGGGGAAAAGAAGGCAATAAAGCCCCAAAACAAGTGAAAAATTCAATTCCAGACCTGTGGAAATCGATTGCACAGGCAAAAAACAACCAAAAATTGTTTTAAAAAGGCAGTACAAATTGATTTACACAAGATGCAAATCGATTGCACACTGTTCAATTTTCAAAAATCAGCATTTTAATGGAAAAAATCCAAGCTCAATCATTCCTTCAAACACCTTATGAACATGGATTCAATTGAGCACAAATTTCCCACTAAATCAATAGCAAATACTACCAATACGAACACAATTTCAAGATCCAAAGATCAAGCAACAAGAATCAATCAAGATCTACATTTTTTGTGATGATGATGAATGGGTAATGATGGAGGAAGATGAATTACCAAGAACAAACTTCAAATTACTCCACTAGCAAGCTTGATCTACTATAATTGAAGAAGAAAAATGAAAAGGATGTAGGTTTAGCTCAAAGTTAATCAAGAATTCAATGTGAATCTACCATATAAGAAAAACTAAGGCCTATGGTTTTACTATAATACCCTCTGGGACACATGTCAATCTCTCCTTCTTCCAACTATCAAACACACCTACTCACTTTATCTTATCTTTCAAAAACACACCAATATGAAATCCAAAACTTTGTTTGAATTTCAAACTCAGGACACGTATGTCCTATCTCTCAATCCCGTCCCTCTTCCCCTTCCTCAGTCCGTCGTCCTCTTCGTTCTTCACCCTTTCAAGATGCCGTGAGCTACTCCCCCTTTGGGAATTAGGGTGTCATAACAACATCCATTGATCTCGTGATTTTCGCTTTTGAATATGAGGTAATCTATTTTTGTTTTCGATTTTCTAGTTGACCTGATGTATTGGTGTTTGATTCTGTTTTATACTTATCGATTGATTTTAGGGTTTTGTTGACACCGCTGTTCATGGAGGATTTGGAGTATATTGAGGTTTGTTGGAGACTCATTTTGTATTGTTATAACAAAATCATTATGAAATAATGTTTGTGTGTCTAATGTGTTCTGGTGTGTTTATATCACTTCAGTTGTGTTTATCTTTCTGATATGTTTATTCAATTGGGTTTATGTTCAGATCATGAATAGATAAACATCGGTTTTACGTTAGTATGATTTAATTTGCATTTATATGTTTTGAACGATTACTTTTGTTTGAACTTCGTTTGTAGGAAGATTCGCGGACTGGGTTTTTTGTTCAATCGGCTTAACTTGGTAATTTGTTCAGGTCAGTTTATATTTGTTGCTTTATTTTATATGATTCCTTCAAGTTATGTTTGATTTGTTTGTTCTGTTGTTTTTATCTTTCTGATATATGGTTTTAATTTTGTTTATCTTTCAGATCTTTTTTTTAGTTGGGTTTATTTTCAGAAAATCAATAACTCACATACTACCTCCCTTGGCATGTTACTACAATTACATAAGGTTTGCCATCAATCGATACACTATTTAAAAGCATTTATATGTTTGGGACTATAACCTCTGTTTCACATGTATTGTTTTTTTAAATGCATTAATAAAGCATTGTCTTAATTTGTGAATGTTCTATTTGTTTGTAGGGTTATGTTGACAACATTGCTCATGGAGTGTTTGGATTTATATGAGGTATGTTGGAGACTCATTTTGTATTGTTATAACAAAATCAACATCATTGTCATAAAATAAACAATGTGTCAGTAACATGTTGGGTTTTGTATATTTTTCTGATATATTACTTCGCTCGTGTTCTCATCTTTCTTATAAATTTGTTCAATTGGGTTTATTTTTCTGATATATGGCTTCAGTTATGTATAGTTATAACAAAATCAACTTGAAGGAAAATCACATTTTGGTTTATTTTATATGATTCCATTCAATTGTTGTTGTCTTTTTTAATGTGCAGGTTTATATCATTCATCTACCTTTTTGCCTTACTGGTTCTGATCCTGAGTATTGGTGTTACGTTTTTGTGGTCACAATTGTTCACGGGGGATTTTGAGTTTATTGAGGTATGTATAGACTGAATTTATATTATCATAACAGAATCAATGTCATTGTCATGACATCAACCATGTTTGGTTATTTTCTTCAGTCGTGTTTGTCTTTCTGCTATATGTCTTTCCTTTTGTGGTATTCATTTTAACTATATTCATTTAGTTTAATCGCAGTGTTCGACAATACTCCTGTTTCATTTTTGATTTTATGCATGACTTGATATATTGCTTTTCATTTTCGATGTTATGCTTGACCGGATAAATTGGTTTTTCATTTTCGTTTTATGGTTATTGATTGGTGTTACGTTTTTGTGGTCAAAATTGTTCACGGGGGATTTTGAGTTTATTGGGGTATGTTGGAGACTGAATTTGTATTGTCATAACAGAATCAATGTCATTGTCATGACATCAACCATGTTTGGTTATTTTGATCAATTGTGTTTTTCTTTCTGCTATATGTTTTACCATTACAGTAAAACCTGTATATTTCTTTTTGAACGACAAAAAGTTCTGATCAGGATTTTTCAGATTTTGATTTGTTATATAATATTTTATGTTTCTAAAATATAAGGGCAAATGATTTGTTCAATTTATCAGGTCATCGTGTTTATTGTACCATCCCATTTTTGGATACATTTATTTTGAGAAATTCATTTGTTATTTCAGGAATAAAAAGCCTACTCCACCATGTCTCCATATAAGGTAACAATTTAAATGCATCTTTTTTATTTTAATATTAACATTTCTTTTATTATATTAGGAGAATAGAAAAGGTCAACTTTAAAAATTTTATTTTAATAACATTAACCCCCATAATTACACGGGCACTGAGAATACAAACGATAATATTTTCTACGTTTTCCCATTTACGTTTTAAGTGCTACTATAACGCTTCACAATCACTTTCACAATCACTTGAAACCATTGAACATTGCATGACGATCCTGATTGGTACTCCAACAAGGTAATTTTCTTTGATTATTCTTCTTTCTCTTGTCATGATCACAATGTTGGTTGCATGCATGTAAATCTAACATAAGTTGGTTCATTTTGATATTAGGTTAAGTACATTATTTCATATTTCCATTATTTCCTTTGTATTTATGCAACCCTTCTTATTCTATCTTCTTCTTGTAAGTTAGGATTATTATTTTTTTGGATTGTGTGGTGTTATTTTATAGTATCACATTTTAATCATTTAACGTCGTTTTTTACGCAGACCCGCAAGTGGTTCCGACGGTATGTCTAACAATAAGAGACGTACTCACAACTATACTATAAAGATGATGTTGAATGAGATACACAATAGGGACAAAACCATAACACCTGTGGTACATGGAGATGGCGTGTCGAAGGTGAAAACTGAACCTGGTATGGATTCTGAGCCAGCTAATGGAAATGAGGAAGGTGTCGCCATCGGTGCTGAACACCCTGCACATAACAACATTGCAGGTCAATCGCTCTTTCCTAAGAGGTATATGTATTGTGATTCTTATACAAAACATGTTATGTTAGTTTGATCTTGTGAATTTGCATTGGCTCATTGGATGCATGTATTGTGACTTGCAAATATATACTTTCATCACTTTATGTTATATTAATTTGTAGTAACCTATATGGTATGGAGTCTAGAACAAATAAAGGAAATGTTCATGGTGGGGCCATTGGTGGAAGTTCATGATGATTGTGCAACAAAGGCAAGGGAACAATGCATGACTCCGCAACTTCCAAGTATGTTGCACTCCCTTCATATCATAAATTCAATTACCGATGGAGGTTATCCCAAATGTATTTCTGTTTTCATTCTTATTTTGTTGGATATTCATCATTTGAATCTGTAACATATCTAACCAGTACAACCATAACATGATCGTATTTGTGATGAAATTGTGCAGGAAAACTATATCTGGTTGGTTCTCTGATAAAAGTAAGGGAAATGCACATACAATTGGCATTGATAAGGTCTCGGAACAAATGGGCCACACACAAAAGGGGAAAGCAACTGCCGATGGAAGTGCGGGGTGTAGTGAATGCCGTTTAATAGAAAAGGATCTCACGTGTCTATCAACTGATAACCCGAGGTATCTCTGTTTTGATACTTTGATCCATGGTTAAGTGATTGTCCTTCTTTGACATGTTCGACATATGTTTAGGGAATATCTGATTTATTTTCATTCTTTCAATATTATGTAGCATAAGGAGAGCTATACATGAGCCACGGAACCAGTGCAACTGGACTAAGGTTGTGACTAATCTGAAAAAATTGAGTAATAATGTCTTGGTAAGTATTCATGTCGGCGACAACAGTCTTAGAATTCATTTCCTTATTATAGTTGTAATATCCATCGTATAATGTTGTATAATGTTTTCAGCAACTTCCCAGACACATAATATGTGATTGCATACGTGGAAAGTGGGAAAGAATATGCCTTTTCGATGCCGACAAAAGCATTCCATATTATTGTGAGATGAAAAGAAGGGAAAGCAGTGTGGAGACGTATCTTCTAGGTGGCTGGTACGAGTTTTGCAAAGACATAAATCTTAACAAAGGAGACATACTGCATTTCTTAATTCACTATCCCCCGGTCGACACAATTATGGTTTCAGTTGAAGAAACAATATCAAAATGAAGATTTCATTGTGGCCTTCAAAGTGGATGTTTTAATTATCAAAGCTTGGATCCCAAACTGATGTAATGATAAACCTTTTGTTTTTTTGTTATATGTATCTTTTTTGTATGTCCAAACATACAAATGTATGGTAAAATGAATGTTATGATATTCTATATGTTTCATAGTGTCTTGAAATTTATATAAATTTTATTTTGTTATAGTTAAATAAAAATCATCTTTAAATATTCTTATAACAGTCCGTAAATAAACAAATGTGTGTCAAACATTATTTCCAAAACTGATATGATATGTATGGGTGTTCTCATGACTCATATGAGTTATGGTACTATTTCTATCTTAATGTAAAGAATAAAATATTTAATGGGATAGGTGCTTGTCACATGTTTCGTGATCAACTTCAAAAATAGGTTTTAAAAGTTTAAAAAATGAATTTTGTATTACAACTAACTACAATCGAGTGGCATGTGTAGGGTAGTTAGTTCCAATTGTTTCATTATCACGAGTTCTAGTAGATACTACTTTTTTTTTAAATTTTTAAAAATCCGAATTTCATTTAAATCTTTATCTTTAATACCCTATAAATGGAATCAACCCTACTACTTATCTAAATATTGAATACTGTTAATCGATCAACAATTTTTTTTTGTTGCATTTATACGAAATACATCAACATCACTTATTAAAAAAATTGAGTAAATTTTTAAATAAAGAATTCTCTCTTCTATATTATATCTTATCTACCATATGAGAAAAAATGAGTCCACCGATGTTACTTTTTTCCCCTTACTTTCCACGTCTCTCTTTGTCTTCACTTATCTATGAAGTCTTCCTTTCTGTCTCTCTCTCTCTGTCAACAAACTTAAGACCGCACTTCTCTTCTCCCTCCGACTCCATCAATCTCACTTTATGAAGATATTGTTTTTTTAACTCACACAAACATGTTTCATTTGTTATTCTTATTCGTTATTTTTCGTACACAAGTTCTGATTTAACACGGGTTCTGGTTTATACATTTTTATTTATTTTAAAAATATGTATTTCATTTAAATATTTTTCTGTATTAACTTATATATTTTTCTTAATATTTTTTTTTCAATCCGATTTTCATATTTTCTGATTTATTAAAATTTACATTATTAAAATGGGGGCATATCCGCGGCCCACACTAGAACTCGTGCGTCTGCATGGGTTTTCCACTAGTTCTTGATAATTTTCAAAAGAAGAAGAGCTTTGGTGAATTGTGGTTTGGGAAGATATTTGCAAGGTATTTTTTGGCTATCAAAATCTTGAAAATGAATGAAATGAAACCTCTATTTAAAGAGTTTAGGTATGGGAATTTGGTGAGAATATATGGAGGTAGCTTTGAAAATTCAAAATTAGGATTGGAAATTCAAATTTGGAGGGAATTATAAAAAGAATGGTGATTAGTGAGGGTTTATGGTAGGAAATGATCAAAATGATGTAGGGAGTTAAAAGTGAAGGGATCTAGAATATTCTCAAATGATAAAATTGGTTCCAAATGCTTTAAAACTTGAAAAATATTGATTTTAGCCAAATTCGCACTCGTGCAATCGATTTGCACATTGGTGCAATCGATTGCACTGCTGAAAATTGCACTTTCTAGGCACAAACGACATGGTGCAATCGATTTTATAGTGCAAAGTTTTGAATTTATGGGCAAAAAAAACATGGTGCAATCGATTGCACAGTGCAAAATTTTGAAAAAATGCCCTGTGACTGGATTGTATTGGCTCTGAGCTCGATTCTTTTTTAGCATCGAAGAAGGCATGGAAATAAACACATGAACCTTGGACTTCTTTGAATAAATCAATTAAAACTTGGAAAAACCTTGATCAAGTAAATTTGAATTATTTGCAGATCTACTTCGACTTTTAACTATGAAATTCATCTGAGCCGTAGGACTGTTATTTTTGGCATTTTCACCTGCTTTTCCCCTAAAAATGTTAATAAAAGAAAAAAAAAATGAATTTTAATTAATGGTTAGTAAACATAAACAAATAAAAGAAAACAAAAAGCAATGGTTATTCCCTATGAGGCATAAACCTACAGCCAAGAAGAACTGAGAAACCAGTGCGATCTTGTTTGTATTGCAAGATACATATGAGGTGTGAAGAAATCTCAGGGCAAAAATTAGGGTACTACATCTTCCCCCATTTAAGTTTCTTCAATCTGGAGATATGAAGATTGACATCTTCATCTCTACAAGATGGGAGATACTTAAATATAGAAAACCCAATTTTTGTCCTAAGAAACTGTGATATGATATGATATGCAATCCCAAGAACTTTGTGGGGGAAAACATGACCCCTAGAGGAAAGAAAAAAACTTGGGGACACATAAGAAAATCCGACTGGGGAAAAGCAACAGACAACACGAGAGTTTTCCAGGAAAATAAATCACTAGATAGTTGACTCAACTTGGGGAAAAGATTATGAGACATAATTAGGATATGATTCTATAAGGAAGAGTAAAACTCCACCAGGGAAATATCAACCAAACAAAGTATTCAAGTCTAATAGATGGAGGAATACTGACATAGGAAAGGGTCATCAACTACCTGTCGCTCCCCGGACTTTACGTCCCGGTGCAGACGCGGACGGTCGGTGATGTTGGAGATTGAGGTTGAATAGAGTCGCCAACTAGGCATTTTTATCCCGAAGGAAAGGTAATGCTGCATAAACCTGGAAGGGCATGGATAAGGCGGTTGCGAACCAAAGAAACTGAGAAAGGGGTTGGTTACGACCTGGGAAGGTATTAGCACCCAGATCGTCCGTCGTACTCGATGGGATCCACGCTTACTTGATTGTGTTTAAAAGGGGTCGTGTATGTGCTGACTGTGCATAAAAACGCTAGGGAGAATGTACAAAGTGTCAGTGTAAAAAGAGAGGGTGAATGCTCAAGAATGAGGCTTATAAAAGAAAGATGAAAAAGGGGGATGACAAAGAGACTTTTGTTCGATAACTGTTAAATTATGTCTACGTATCCTCTCGTGCAATGAGGAAGTCAGAACACCGTAGTTCGACTCAAAGATACTGGAAATGATTTTGAATGTGAACTGCTTGCTTGTCTATGCTCAAGTGTATGACTCGTCTGGCTCGAGTGCTAATTGTCTTGCATTAGACGGAAGAAGCGAGTTCTCGTTTATAGAGTGAGTGTGATGAGAAAAGAATCCCGGAGGAGACGATTATTGTTTGTTTTTGTGTTTTTAGTTTTTTATTGTTTTTGGTGTTTTGCATAGGATAATGAGCTTAAGCCTAAATCAAGGGTTGTAAACTCATTATATCCTCCCTGATTAGGGATAATGAGCCTACTTAAGTGTGAGATAAGCATCTCAACTTAATTACCATGATGATGTAGGATTAAGATCATTAACCTACTTGTGATTATTAATATGTTTTTGGGTTTTTGTTTAGTGTTAAGTAATGAGTTTAATCTCTAATCAGGGATTAGTAAACTCATTACACCATCCTAAGAGAAGGATAATAGATGAGAACAATAAAGCTGAGGAAGATACCTCAACTTAATCCATGGTTAGGGACTAAATTCATTACATAACAAGCTTTTATTAAATGAATTTTAATTAAATATGAGATTAATAAGTGAGTTTTAAGTTTGTAAGACTTATCTTGAGGGGGACTTGTCCATTAAACACTAGGGTTAGTCCCTCTTAACCATAAGGAAGAGATGTAACCCTAATTTAAGGCCCAAGTTACAAGCTTAAGTCTTAATAATTATTAGGTGTTTCGATTAAGAGGTGTAAACAAATTAAAGGTTTAACACTAAGGATTAAAGTTATACACTTCATCCTAAGATAAGGATGCAGGCATAACCCTAATTCAAAGTCCTAAAGCTTTAAGTGTTTAACCTCTGATTATGAGATGAGAAGAGAGACTCAAGGAGACTCAAAGGTAAAAATCTAGGGGGGACAATATACAACCCTAAAAATTATCATGCTTGGATATCCTATGGTTTGTGAGGCATAAGAGAAGATCTTCAGGAAACCACCAAGGAAGAGAAGCAAATGAAAAAAGCGAAGGATAAAGAGGAATAGGTTACTTACTTCCTGAAGAAGACAAGTAACCTAAAAGAAAGAAAGTAAGAAGAAGAGATCATAAGTGAAGCAAGTTCATTTTAAATACAAACAAAATATGCAAATGAAGAGATAAGAAGAGGTGGGATGTGAAGGCAAATCCACATCCCAAACAACTTACCATAAGCCCCTGAAATGTTAGTGTGAATGCATAAGATGCAAAGCAAAAGGAAATGAGATGAATAAAGATGCAAAGACCAAAACCAGAAGTGTAAACATGATGCAAATGTGTTATGAGATGATGCAAATTCATACATGATGCATATGAATGATCATACAAGAGATGAGATGCAAAGGAAGCATGTTTAGAAGTATGAAAACACATGGATACACATGGAATGTAATGAATGCAAAGCATACCAAATGAATGAAGAAATGATCAAGAAATGTCCAATCATGTCTTAAGATGTCATACAAATTCTTGCAATGTCATGGAAAATTCATATGATGATGAGATATAAAGGCGAATGCAAATGAACATGAGAAATTAGGGTTTTATGAATGTATGAGATGCATATGACCAAACCAGAAGCATACATCATGATAACAATTTGAAATTTAACTCAAACAAACCCTAAACACATACAATATCACTCCCCAAAGGTGGAGGTAAGAAGCTAAACCTAAGCAAAGTTATGAATTTCCTAAGTTAACTAGGGTTTTTGGGTGATTCTAAAGGGAAAATGCAAATCAATTTGAAAATGCAATGCAAAATTATAAGATAAATAAAATATATACTAGATGCAATGTGTGAAAGAATGCAAAAAGAATCAAGTTCAAACTCATCATGGTTGATCAGAAGTGATTTTTTCAAGTTAGGGTTAAAAAATGTGATTTTTAAGAACCCTAATTCAAAGATAATTGTGAAAATATGATCAAACCTAAAAATAAATTTGTTTGATGAGCTTGTAAATGTTTCTAAATATATGAGAATGCATCATGAATTTTTTTATGATTTTTAGAAACCTATATGTATTTTTAATTAATTAAAATCAATTAATTAATTAAATAAAACATTTAAATGATTTAAAAATACTTTTTTAATGCAAAAATTTAAATAAAAAATGTTTTTGAGTTAAGAAAAATATTTAAAGTGAAAATGAAAAGTTTCATGATTTTAGAAAATGTTTTGATATTTTAAATAAATAGAACAAAAGAAAATGTAAATAAAATAAAGAAAATGCAAAGTAAACAAGATCCATGGTCCAGATTCAAAGTTGGGTTGACTGACGCGCAAATGGAAAGCTAGGGTTGAATCTGGCTAAATTAATTTAATTAAACCTAATTAAACTAATTAAACAGGATTAGGGTTTAATGAAGCAATCTGAGCCATCCAACATGCGCGGGAAACACAAATCCTATGGCCCGTATTCAAACCTGGCTAATTAACCCTAATTAAACCCTAATGACCCTCAGGTGACCGGAACAGTGTTCCGGTCATCTTCTTCGATCACTCAAAACCTCATCTTCCTCCCTAGGCAAAATCTAAACATCAAAACCACCCAGAAATGATCCCCACATCAAATGCAACTCAAAACACTCATCAAACACAATTTATATCACACAATCAGAGAGAATCAAATCAAAACAGATTTCTGGGCAAAATTTCAGAAGCTCATGAAATGCTTATTTCTCAACTATTTTCGATTCTAGAAACATCAGAGTGATCCCCATAACATGTAGTTTCATTCTATAACAAGAAATTAAAGGTCTGAAAGATTTTGTTCTTGAGCTTACCTGAGCTGGTGATCTTCAAATATGGACTTTCATAGCTTCTCTCTTGTTCAAAATGCTTCATCTGGTCCCTCTGGTGCTAATGGGATGCTTGAAAGGCTTTGAGAGTGGCTAGTTTGTGAGGTCCAGTTCTGATGTAGCAGAAATGGAGGTTTGTGTGTGTGGTGATTCAGGCCATTTTAATGGTTGGGTTTTGTTCTATGGATGATTTTGAGATGATTGGTGGAAGAATTTTTGAGTTTTAGTGGCTAGTTTGAGAGAATCGAAAATGAGAAGTTTTAGGGAAATTTTGGGCAATCTGATTGTGGTGAGGTTTCAGGCTCCAAGGTTATGTGAAATGAGGTCCATGATGCTTGCATAAGATGTCTTGATTGGTCAGAAAGTTGGTGGTGGCATAGTGTGATTGGTATGGCTTGTTTTGCAAAAAGTCAAAAGTTGTGTACTATGAGTATGGGCACGGGTCAGAGCTGGTTTGAAGGGGTGTCTTGCCTCAGCCAGCTTCAAGGAGAGCCATGGGATTGATTGTGATGATCTGGATGGCTTGATGCAAGAGATAGCATGTGTTTTGCAATTTGACCCCTTTGGAAATTTTGTGAAGATTTCCCATAGAAACTTGTGATCCAAGGCATGATTTTGGTCTTGAAATGTTGTGTTGTCATGTAATGAAGCTTAGAAGTGGATTAGAGTGCATTCGAAGTCTTGAAACTTGATTTTGCAAAAATCCCTCTTTGGCACATACTTGAAAATTACAAGATTTTTCCCAACTTTGCAACATCATATCTTGAGTTCTAGGATGAATCAAGAGGAATTCTTGTATTTTTTGAAAATGGGAAGATCCAATCTACAACTTTCATGTTTGAAGATTTTTCATTTGAAGCATTTTTTATCAAGAAAGAGGAGGTTGAAAATCTTTCCCAAAATGGAAAGTTTCCATTACAAGTCATGTCCAAAAATGGAAAGTTTGCAAATGGCTTGAAATTCTTCAATCTTGTGAACTTATAACCACTTCTAAGATCAAATAAAGATCATAGAACCTCAAAATGATGAAAATGACCCTTTGGTTCCATTGGTGGTGGCCTCAGATGCCCTGATTCTGACTTTTCTTGCACAATAAGTTACCAATTGATCAGATGACTTCCATAATGAATTTATTCATAAAATTTGGTACACATGCTACTTATAACATATTAAGACCATTAGAGTCAAGAATGACCAAAAAATTTGAGGTTAAGGGCCTAAAACCCTAAACCCTAATTTTAGGTCATCTGCTTAGAAAACCCTAGTCTGCCTGGACCTCTGTGCAATCCTTTGTGATGGTTTGACTTCAAAGACTTCTTGGGGATGTAATAATATCATAGACCACTCATGGACCCTCTTGAAAAGCTTCAAGGCCTATGAGATGGCTTAGATCACTTCTTGGATTCTCCTGATCACAAACCCTAGTTATGCAGCTTATGAAGTGAAACAAACTATGCAAGGTGAGATGATATGCTTATGCAATGCAATATGAAAGATCACAATCCATGGTGTGAGAAAAAATGAGGGAAATTTTAGGGTGTTTACAGCTGCCCCTATTCAAGCATGAGTTATCTGTGCAGGGTGTAAGCACCTGGCTTAACAGACAAACAAGATAACTTGTGGTTGAATATCAAAGACAGTCCAAAATTTGCACTCGCTGGGGAGAAGAAGAAAAGGGATATAAATTATAATAGATAGTATAGTATGAGTATCAAATGAAAGTGATGGAGGACGACCATCGAGCAGAGGACGACCACTGGGGATGAGAAACATTAAGTAAAGCAATGACAGTGACGACCATCATGCTGGGAAATAAAGAGACCGCGACAAGGACGGCCATTGGGTATACTAAATAAAACTCTCTGGGGATTAAAGAAATGAGGAAAGCACTGACGGGGACGACCATCAGGTCAAAGGGTAAATAAACCGCGACGAGGACGGCCATCGGGTAAAAGAATAAATGAAATAATGATGAGGGACGATCATCAAAAGGTGAAGGAAGATCACCTAGCAGGGGACGACTGCTGAAAATATCACGACATAGGACGAATGTCGGATAGAAAAGATCAATGATGGGGACGACCATCAGATAAGCATGATGAAGGACGATCATCAAGAGGTGAAGGACAATCACCTAGCAGGGTACGACTGCTCTTGGGATTATCTCGACATAAGTTGAATGCCTGATAAAAGATCGACAATGGGGACGGCCATCGGATAAATGATGAGGGACGGTCATCAAAAGGTTAAGGACGATCACCTAGCAGGGGACGACTGCTAAAAAGATATCGCGACATAGGACGAATGCCGAATAGAAAGTTCCAACAATGGGGATTCCACTGGGGAAAGGATGAGGGACGGTCATCCAAAGGTGAAGGACGATCACCTGGCAGGGTACGGCTACCGAAAATATCATGACATAGGACGAATGTCGAATAAGAGGATCAATGATGGGGACGTCCATCGAATAAAATAATGAGGGGGGGTCATCAAAAGGTGAAGGACGATCACCTGGCAGGGGATGACTGCCGAAAGATCACGACATAGGATGAATGTCGGATAGAAAAGCTGTTTTGTTGGTGACTTACAGGGAATGGTAAACACGGACGAGTGTTTATGTCTTGAAATAAAAGGTATAAGTATTTGACAGTGTGTATAGACTAAAGATGCGGACGAGCATCCTTAGGACCATGATACGGACGAGTATCGATAGAAGCAAACGATGGCACGTGTTTAAGGATGATTATACGGACAGTATCAATCGGTTAAGCAAGGAACACAGACGAGTGTTGATCTGCCGGGGAGGTGATATATACAAGATACAGACGAGTATCAGAGGATTGTGTATAAGTATGTACAAGTGTTTGACCTGCTGAGGAAATATGTGCAAGACACAGACGAGTGTCAAAAAGATTGAGCAAGGGACACAAACGAGTGTTTGACTTGCTGGGGAAGTATGATATGGGCGAATGTCAAAAAGAGTATGTACAAGTATGAACAAGTATATGTATTGAGAGTGCAAAAAGAAGTATTCTGGCTTTGTCTGTGGAGGATAAGTTTTGTATATTGCTGGTGAATTGATTCTGATGTTTGCAGGTGATTGGCTTGAACCTGGCTTATGATCATGCGAATGTTTGATTTTTGTCGTAATGCTCCGTATTAGACGGAATGCTACGCTTAGTTTGGGGAAAAATGATGCGAATGCTATGATTATGCAAATGAGAGAACCGATCCGAGATCCGGATCCTGCGGGGAGAGAGATCTCTGGGCGATCTGCCTGGAGGGAGAACTCCGTTGAGGAAAGAGATCATTGGCCGATCTGTGGGGAGAGAGGATCACCAAACGATCTTCTTAGGGAATTCTGTGGTGCTCTGGGGGAATAAATTTGTGGGGATCCCGGTTGGGGAAGCTTCCGTTGAAGAGACTCATTTTGGGGATGAGGAGGCTTTGGCAAACCGCTGGGGAACGGAAAACCCTGGCAACTCTACTGGGAAAAACTGGCAACTCGGCGGGAAAGCGATTTTGCCGACTCTGCTGAGGATGAGAAAATCCTGGAAACTCTAATAGGGAACAACATTTTAAGCACTGCTTGGGAGATTCTTCTTGGGGAGAAGAGCACTTCTGGGAAGTAATCTGTTGTAACTCCTTTGTCCAAGCGACACGCTGGGGATTTAATGAGTTTCTCGAGGGATCCTCTGAGGGGATAACAACTTCGGGGGGGGGGGGGGAACTTCTGTCAAGTAAGGAAGAGATAGAACCCTAATGTAAGGCCCAAGTTACAAGATAAAGTCTTGGTGATTATTAATGTGTTTTGATTAAAAGGTGTAAACAAATTAAGGGTTTAACACTTATGATTAAAGTTATACACTCCATCCTAAGAGAAGGATGCAGGCATAACTCTAATTCCAAAATCCTAAAACTTTAAGAGTTTAGTCTCTGATTATTGAGATGAAAAGAGAGACTCAAGGAAACTCAAAGGTAAAAGATTAAGGGGGACTATACACAACCCTAAAAGTTATCATGCTTGGATATCCTATGGTTTGTTAGGCTTAAAAGGAAATATCTTCAAGGCCATCAATGGAAGAAGTAGATAAAAAGAGAAGGAGAAAGAAGAACAAGTTACTTACTTCCTGAAGAAGATAAGTAACTTGGAAGAAAGAAAGTAAGAAGGATGGAACCTAAGTGAATTAGATTCACTTCAAAGACATGTAAATATGCATATTAATGAGATAATAAGAGGTGAGAGGTGAAGGCAAATCCACCTCCCAAATAACTTACCAAAAGATCCTGAAAATGTTAGTATGAATGCATAAGACAAAAAGCATAAATAAATGAATTGAAATGAGATAAATTGAGATGCAAAGACGAAAGTCAGAAGTGAAAATGCAATGTAAATGTCATATGAGATGATGTAAAGCCATACAATATGCATATGAATGATCATACAAAGATGAGATGCAAAGGAAGCATGCTTGGAAGTTTGAAAACACATGGATGTTTATGAAATACAATGGATACAAAGCATAGAAAATGAATGAAAAAATGATCAAGCAATGTTCAAGTATGTCCTAAGATGTCTAATATGTCATATGAATGCTTGAAATGTCATGGCAAGTTCACATGATAATGATATGCAAAGATGAATGCAAATGAACATGAGAAATTAGGGTTTTATGAATGTATGAGATGCAAATGACCAAACTAGAAGCATACAACATGATAAAAAATTAAAATCAAGCTCAATCAAACCCTAATCCCATATAAGATCACACCCCAAAGGAGAAGGTCAGAAATTAATCCTATTGAAAGTTATGAATTTTCTAAGTTTGCTAGGGTTTTTGGGTGATTCTCAAAGGAAAATGCAAATCAAATTCAAAATGCAAGTTAAATTCATGAGAAAAATAACCTAGAAACTACATGCAATATGTGAAACAATTCAAAAAGAATCAAGTTCAAACTCATCATGGTTAGGTAGAAATGAATTTTTCAAATTAGGGTTAGAAAATGTGATTTTAAAGAACCCTAATTCAAAGAAAATTGTGAAATTATGATCAAACCTAAAAAGAAATTTGTATGAAGAGTTTGAAAATGTTTCTAAATGTATTGGAATGGTTCATGATTTTTTTTTTGTGATTTTTAGAAACATAAATGTATTTTTAATTAATTAAAATCCATTAATTAATTAAAAATAACATTTAAATAATTTAAAAATACTTTTTTAATGCAAAAAATAAAATAAAAATCATTTTTGGGTTGAGAAAAATATTTGGATCAGAAATGCAAAAGATTATATTTTTGTGATGTTTTTAACTATTTTAAATAAATTATGCAAAAGAAATGAATAAAAATGAATTAAAAATGAAATAAAGGAAAAGTATAAGGATCTGATGGCTGAGATTCAAACTGGGAAAGGGAAGGTTGATTGCGCGCGCTATCCAAGGGCTGACATTTAAACTTGCTAATTAAAGTGATTAAATTAATTAATTAAATTTAGGGTTTAAGTGAAATGATCCTGACCACTGAAACACGCGCAAAACTAGATCCATGGGCTGAGATTCAAACTGGGGAGATTAGCCCTAATCCTAACCCTAATTACTTTCAGGTGATCGCAACAAGCTCCAGTCATCTTCTTCGGCGAGCCATTCATGCTAACTTCTTCCCTAGGCTACCCCAAACCCCCAAACTCTCCAAAATCAACCCCATAATCATTCTAAACAAGAATCAGGCCACAAACAACATTTATTTTGCATCAAACGCACGAATCGAAGAAACACATTTTCAGATCAAAAAGTTTCAAAACATCAATACATCCTGGTTTCTCAACCATTTTCAAAACAAATCATATCAGTATGATCAGGGAAGCATGTAGAATCATTTAAGAACTTAAAAGAAAGGTTCTGGAAAAATTGTTCTTGAGGTATACCTGAGTTGAAGCTTTTCAGTTTGGAGCTTTCTGACCTTTTCTTTGACGCAAATCAACCCCAATGGACTCCCTGAAGTTAATGAGAAGCTTGAAACAAGTTTGAATGGCCTCCTTTGTGAGTTTCAGTTGTGAGAGGTAAGAAATCGTGTTTTTGATTCTGAGGCTTTTAGGTCATTGTGAGGATTGTTTTGTGATCCTGAAGGTGTGTATGATTGAATGGTGCAAAAAGTTTTGAGGTTGTGGTTTGTGTTGACAAAATTGAAGAGATGAAGGTTTTGGTGGATTTTGTGCAATCTGACTTGTGTTGTGTTTTAAGCTCCAAGATGATATGAAATGAGGTCCATGAGGCATGTATGTGAAGTCTTGATTGGTCAGAAGAGTTATTGTGGCTCAACTTTATTGGTATGGGGGTTTTGCAAAAATGTCAAATTTATGTACTTGGAGGTATGGGCCATGGAAGAGCTGGCTTTTTGAAGTGTCTGGCCTCAGCAAGATTCATGGAGAGCCATAGAATTGGTTTTATGCAGCTGGCACAAGTAGATGGAAAGATCCAAGGCATTTTGCAACTTTCCCTCTTTGAACTTTCTTGAGAAGCAAGGCATGAAAACTATGCAATCTTGGGCCAATTCTGATTTTTGAAAGTTTTCTTGACATGTTATGATGCATAGAAGTTGATTAGAGGTCATAGAAAGGCTTGGCAAGTGAAATTGCAAAATTCCCTCTTTGGCATGAACTTGAAAATTATAGGATTTTTGCCAACTTTGAAAGGCCATATCTTGAGTTCTAGGATGAATCAAGACATGTTCTAGTACTTTTTGAAAAGGGAAAGACCTAATCTACAACTTTCATGTCCAATAATTTTTTATTTGAAGCATTTTTGGTCATGAAAGAGGAGGTTGAAAATCTTTCCCAAAATGGAAAGTTTCCATTACAAGTCATTTCCAAAAATGGCAAGTTTGCATTTGGCTCAAAATTCTTCAACTTTGTGAACTTACAACCACTTCTAAGATCTAATAAAGATCATAGAACATCAATTTGATGAAAATGATCATTTGGTTCCATTGTTGGGGGGCTTAGATGCCCTGATTTTTACTTTGCTTGCTCAAGAAGTTACCCAACAGATGACTTCCATAATGAATTTCTTCATCAAACTTGGTACATATGATCCTTATAACATATTAAGAACATTAGAAACAAGAATGACCAAATAAATTGGAGTTAAGGCCTCTGAAACCAAAACCCTAATTTTTGTCATCTGTGTAGGAAAAGCCTAGCTCTGCTTCCATGCCGTTGTCATTCTTTATGATTTTTGACTTTCATGAACTTTGGGGAGCATATTATGATCATATAACACACATGGTCCCTCTTGGAAATATTAAAGACCATTGGGATGGCTCAGATTGATTCTTGGATTGCTCAGATCACAAACCCTAGATGCAAATGAAATGAAACTATGCAATGAAACACATATGCAATATGAGATGGTATGCTTATGTAAATTCAAAAATTAAAGATCACAAGCCATGGTGTGAGAAAAAGTGAGGGCAAATTTGGGGTGTTTACAGATGTGAAGGAAAATCCACATCCCAAACAACTTACCATAAGCCCCCGAAATGTTAGTGTGAATGCATAAGATGCAAATCAAAAGGAAATGAGATGAATAAAGATGAAAAGACCAAAACAATAAGTGTACACATGATGAAAATGTGTTATGAGATGATTCAAAGTCATACATGATGCATATGAATGATCATACAAGAGATGAGATGCAAATGAAACATGTTTAGAAGTATTAAAACACATGGATACACATGGAATGTAATGAATGCAAAGCATACCAAATGAATGAAGAAATGATCAAGAAATGTCCAAGCATGTCTTAAGATGTCTAATATGTCATATAAATGCTTGAAATGTCATGGCAAGTTCATATGAGGATGAGATATAAAGGTGAATGCAAATGAACATGAGAAATTAGGGTTTTATGAATGTAAGAGATGCATATGACCAAAACAAAAGCATACATCATGATAAAAATTTGAAATTGAACTCAAACAAACCCTAAAAACATACAAGATCACTCCCCAAAGGTGGAGGTCAGAAGCTAAACCTAGGCAAAGTTATGAATTTCCTAAGTTAACTAGGGTTTTTGAGTGATTCTAAAGGGAAAATGCAAATCAATTTGAAATTGAAATGCAAAATTATGAGATAAATAAACTAGATACTAGATGAAATGTGTGAAATAATTCAAAAATAATCAAGTCCAAACTCATCATGGTTGATCAGAAGTGATTTTTTCAAGTTAGGGTTAAAAACTGTGATTTTTAAGAACCCTAATTCAAAGATAATTGTGAAAATGTGATCAAACTTAAAAATAAATTTGTGTGATGAGTTTGTAAATGTTTCTAAATATATGAGAATGCATCGTGAATTTTTGTGATTTTTAGAAACCTAAATGTATTTTTAATTAATTAAAATCAATTAATTAATTAAATAAAACATTTAAATGATTTAAAAATACTTTTTTAATGCAAAAATTAAAATAAAAAATGTTTTTGAGTTAAGAAATATATTTAAAGTGAAAATGCAAAGTTTCATGATTTTAGAAAATGTTTTGATATTTTAAATAAATAGAACAAAAGAAATGCAAATAAAATAAAGAAAATGCAAAGTAAACAAGATCCATGGTCCAGATTCAAAGTTGGGTTGACTGGCGCGCAAATGGAAGGCTAGGATTGAATCTGGCTAAATTAATTTAATTAAACCTAATTAAACTAATTAAAAAGGATTAGGGTTTAATGAAGCAATCTGAGTCATCCAACACGCGCGGGAAACACAAATCCTATGGTCCATATTCAAAACTGGCTAATTAACCCTAATTAAACCCTAATGACCCTCAGGTGACCGGAACAGTGTTCCGGTCATCTTCTCTGATCACTCAAAACCTCATCTTCCTCCCTAGGAAAAATCTAAACATCAAAACCACCCAGAAATGATCCCCACATCAAATGCAACTTAAAACACTCATCAAACACAATTTATATCGCACAATTAGAGAGAATCGAATCAAAACATATTTCTGGGCAAAATTTCAGAAGCTCATGAAATGCTTATTTCTCAACTATTTTCGATTCTAAAAACATCAAAGTGATCCCCATAACATGTAGTTTCATTCTATAACAAGAAATTAAAGGTCTGAAAGATTTTGTTCTTGAGCTTACCTGAGCTGGTGATCTTCAAATATGGACTTTCAGAGCTTCTCTCTTGTTCAAAATGCCTCCTCTGGTCCCTCTGGTGCTAATGGAATGCTTGAAAGGTTTTGAGATTGGCTAGTTTGTGAGGTCCAGTTCTGATGTAGCAGAAATGGAGGTTTGTGTGTGTGGTGATTCAAGCCATTTTAATGGTTGGGTTTTGTTCTATGGATGATTTTGAGATGATTGGTGGAAGAATTTTTGAGTTTTAGTGGCTAGTTTGAGAGAATCGAAAATGAGAAGTTTTAGGGAAATTTTGGGCAATCTGATTGTGGTGAGGTTTCAGGCTCCAAGGTTATGTGAAATAAGGTCCATGATGCTTGCATAAGATGTCTTGATTGGCCAGAAAGTTGGTGGTGGCATAGTGTGATTGGTATGGCTTGTTTTGCAAAAAGTCAAAAGTTGTGTACTATGAGTATGGGCACAGGTCAGAGCTGGTTTGAAGGGGTGTCTTTCCTTAGCCAGTTTCAAGGAGAGCCATGGGATTGATTGTGATGATCTGGATGGCTTGATGCAAGAGATAACATGTGTTTTGCAATTTGGCCCCTTTGGAAATTTTGTGAAGATTGCCCATAGAAACTTGTGATCCAAGGCATGATTTTGGTCTTGCAATTTTGTGTTGTCATGTAATGAAGATTAGAAGTGGATTAGAGGTCATTAGAAGTCTTGAAACTTGATTTTGCAAAAATCCCTCTTTGGCACATACTTGAAAATTACAAGATTTTCCCAACTTTGAAACATCATATCTTGAGTTCTAGGATGAATCAAGAGGATTTCTTGTACTTTTTGAAAATGGGAAGATCCAATCTACAACTTTTATGTTTGAAGATTTTTCATTTGAAGCATTTTTTATCAAGAAAGAGGAGGTTGAAAATCATTCCCAAAATGGAAAGTTTCCATTACAAGTCATGTCCAAAAATGGAAAGTTTGCAAATGGCTTGAAATTCTTCAATCTTGTGAACTTCTAACCACTTCTAAGATTAAATAAAGATCATAAAACCTCAAAATGATGAAAATGACCCTTTGTTCCATTGGTGGTGGCCTCAGATGCCCTGATTCTGACTTTTCTTGCACAATAAGTTACCAGTTGATCAGATGACTTCCACAATGAATTTCTTCATCAAATTTGGTACACATGCTCCTTATAACATATTAAGACCATCTGCAGAGAAAACCCTAAACCCTAATTTTAGGTCATCTGCATAGAAAACCCTAGTCTGCCTGGACCTCTGTGCAATCCTTTGTGATGGTGTGACTTCAAAGACTTCTTGGGGATGTAATAAGATCATAGACCATTCATGGAACCTCTTGAAAAGCTTCAAGGCCTTTGAGATGGCTCAGATCACTTCTTGGTTTCTCCTAATCACAAACCCTAGCTATGCAACTTATGTAGTGAAACAAACTATGCAAGGTGAGATGATATGCTTATGCAATGCAATATGAAAGATCACAAGCCATGGTGTGAGAAAAAATGAGGGAAATTTTGTGGTGTTTACACTAACGATGAATTTGGTAGGAAATATAATCAACTACTGGTGCATTTGGTAGGAATATGATTAACTATTGGTGCATTTGGTAGGAAATGGACTCAACTACCAGTGCATTTGGTAGGAAATAGGATCAACTACCGGTGCATTTGGTAGGAAATAGGATCAACTACCGATGAATTTGGTAGGAAAATAGGATCAACTACCAGTGCATTTGGTAGGAAATAGGATCAACTACCGGTGCATTTGGTAGGAAATAAGATCAACTACCAGTGAATTTGGTAGGAAATAGGATCAACTACCGGTGCATTTGGTTGGAGAAAAAGCAAAAAGCTCAAATAAGGGAGGAATAATACCTACTACCATCAAAGTGGCGTTTAAACCGATGTAAACATTCACAAAAGGACCAAAGTTCGACCAATGAACAAATTGGAGAGAAACAATCAAACAAGACTCATCCTGAGGAGGAAATATCTCAACTGGGGAACATTCCATCCAAATAATAAACTGGGGAGGAAATTGAATCAAAATCATCCACGAGGAATAAACAATGTGGGGAATTTAGAAAGAATAAACACTTTCTGCTTAAAGGTCGACACACTAATCTTGAAGGAAAATAACACACGCACTCTGTGGGGAAATTCACACCAAAGAGCGGGGATCAATGATACATCAAATAATGCAAGAATGCAAACATATGATACTATGCATAAAGAGAATGCATGGATATGCGTATGAATATGCTGACAAAAAAAATAAAGATAAGCAACATGTTACATAAACACCACAACAACCGGATACTCAGCTAATCCCAAGACGACAAAGCTGGGGAATCGTCCCGCAAGAGATAATCAAAAGCCATCAAAGGAATAAAATCCTACTACAAGGCTTAACTCATAATGAGGAAACATTTGCTAGGGAACCAATCCACAAAGCAATCTTCAATAATTCGTAAGAGGATAACATCAGAAATCCCACTCTGAGAGGATAACATATCGGAGATACAACAACATAAAATCTTCCACTCTTTGGGAAAGAGGGAAGTATCCCTATTAAAATCTGATGGGGACAAATATCTCCATAACTCTATTTGGGGAAACAAGGTAAAGATCTACCAGTGGTATAAATAAAGCATAGCCTACTAGAGTATCAAACATCAAACATCAACTCTGCGTAGGGATATCACCATGCTTAGGAAAGGTAATAATCTGTTGGGGATAGGGGAATGTGTCACTCCCAAAAGATGAGACTGGGCTCAAATGAGGTATAGACGCGAACGGTCGGCGAAAAGAGCAATGAGAACACACAGCAGTGAACTCACTGGAAAAGAAAAGAGTCGCCAGCTAGGCATTTTTATCCCGGAGGAAAGGCAATGCTGCATAGACCTAGAAAGATATGGATAAGACGGTTGCGAACCAGAGAGACTGAGAAAGGGGGTTGGTTACAACCTGGGAAGGTATTAGCACCCAGATTTTCCGCCGTACTCGACGGGATCCACGCTTAAGAGATTTGTGTTTTAAAGGGGTAGTGTCAGTGCAATCTGTGTATAAAGGAGCTGGAAAAGATGTACAGGTGTCAGTGTATAGTGTATAAGTGATATGAAATATGAAAGTGTCAGTGTAAGAATGAGAATGAAATGCTCAAGATCATGAGGCTAAAGGAAGAATGCTAGAAGGAGGGGGAATATACAGAGACTTTTGTTCGATAACTGTTAAGTTATGCCTACGTATCCTCTCGTGCAATGAGGAAGTCAGAACACCGTAGTTCGACCCAAAGAGACTGAAAGATAAATTGACTAGTGAACTGCTTACTTGCCTATGCTCAAGTGTATGACCTGTCTGGCTCAGGTGCAAACTGTCTTGCATTAGACGGAAGAAGCAAGTTCTCGTTTATGAGTGAATTAGATGAGAAAAGAATCCCTGAGGAGACGATTATTGTTTGTTTTTGTATTTTCAGTCTTTTATTGCATTTTTGAAGTTTGTCATAAGTTAATGAGCTTAAGCCTAAACCAATGGATTTAGTAAACTCATCACATCTTCCCTCTGATTAGGGGTAATGAGAGTACCTTAAGTGTGAAGTCAGCTTCTCACACTTAGTTACCATGATGTAGGATTAAGATCATTAACCTACTTGTGATTATTTAGATGTTTTTTGGTGTTTTTGTTTAGTGTTAAGTAATGAGATTAAGCCATAATCAGGGATTAAACAGACTCATTACACCATCCTAATAGAAGGATAATAGATGAGAATGTTTAAGCTGAGGAATGCTCCTCAACTTAATCCATGATTAGGGATTAAACTCATGACAAAACAAGCCTTTGATTAAGTGGATTTTATTTAATGATATGATGATGAAGTGATTTTTAGGGTTTGTAAGAAAACTTGAGGGGGACTTGTCCATTAACACTAGGGTTAGTCCTTCTTAACCAATTAAGGAAGAATTAGAACCCTAATGCAAGGCCCAAGTTACAAGTGTGATGTCTTGATGATTATTATGTGGATTGATTAAAGGATTTAAACACATTAAGGGTTTAACACTTAGGATCAAAGTTATACACTCCATCCTAATAGAAGGATGCAGGCATAAGCTTAATCACAAAGTCTTAAAACCTTTAGGGTTTAGTCCTTGATTATGAGGTGAGAAGAGAAAACTCAAAGAGACACAAAGGTAAAAAACTAAGTGGGGGACTAATCAAAACCCTAATCATTGTCATGCTTGGTTGTTCCTAAGGTTTGTGAGGTTTAAGAAAGAAATCTTCAAAGGAACCACCAGGAAGCAGATGAAAGGAGCCAAGAGAAGCAAAGTAACTTGCTTCAGTTAAGAAGACAAGTCACTTGAGGAAAGAAAGTAGGATGAAGAAGAATGAGCAAGCTCAATCTCAAACACATAACAAAATGCAGCAATGATGCATAAGAGAGATGAAAAGAGTTTGTGAGAAGTGAAGGCAAATTCACTTCTCAAAGTTACTTACCACCTGAAAAGTTAGTGAAAGAAATGCAATGCAATGCAAAATGAAGTGAAATGACATGATGCAACCCAAAACCAGAAGCATGTGAGTGATGATAATGATGCTATGAGATTATGCAAACATGAAACAAAACTTGAGAATGATCATACAAGCTTATGGATGCAGATGAAGCAAGTTAGGAACCATGAACATACATGAAAAGTTATGAAGTGCATATGGCATACAACATGACAAATACATGATGCAATGATCAAACATGCTTTCAACATGTCTTAAGATGTCACATGAATCAAATGGATGCACAAAATGTCATGGCAAGTCAAGGTATGAATGCAAGTGCAAGATGGATACATATGGAAGCCCAAATTAGGGTTTATGATCAAAGCATCAAACAAAAACCAAAATCAGAAGCAAACATCAAGATAAAAAATGGAAAATGCACTCAAAGGGTCCCTAAACCTATATTAACTCACTGCCCCAAAGGAGAGGTTCCAACTCTTAACCTAATTCAAGATATGATTTTCCTAAGTTTTCTAGGGTTTTAGGGTTCTCTAACAAGAAAAATGTCAAACAAATGGAAAATGAAAGATCAAAACATGGCCATTTTATCTCACAAACTACATGCTAAACACAATGCAATGCAAAAAGAATCAAGGTCCAACTCTTTAGGGTTAGGCAGAAATGATTTTTGGAAGTTAGGATCAAAAAATGCATCAAAATGATTTTAATTCCATGGAAAATTCTCAAAATGCATCAAGATCAAAAAAGAAATTTGGTTTGAGAGTTGGACAATGTTTCTAAATGTTTCTAAAGGTTTCATGAATTTTTTGGTGATTTTTAAATATCTAAAAGTATTTTTAATTAATTAATTCCCATTAATTAATTAAAAAGAAACTTTTAAATATTTAAAAATACTTTTTTAATGCTAAAAATAAAAATAAAAATATTTTTGTGTTTTAAAAATTAATGAAAACCTTGATGAAAATTTTCATAATTTTTAAATGTATTTTGCTATTTTTAATAAATATGAGAAATAAAATATAAAGAAAATGAAATAAAAATACAAAGTATGCAGTATGAGTGGCTTAGATTGAAAGTTGGAAGATCCAGAGGCTGTGCGTGCAAGTCAACAAGACTGGGGGTATGCAGGATCCAAGGCCCAGGTTCAAAGTCCTTAAACGCGCGCAATCTGATGGCTGAGTTTCAAAGTTGTTTTAATTAATTAAGATTTATTTAATTAAACAGGATTAGGGCATAATGACTCATCTGGGCCGTTCACAAGCGCGCGGGAAGCAGCATCCAAGGGATAAGATTTAAAGTTGCTTAATTAATCAGGCTTAACCCTAATTACATTCAGGCGACCGGAGATGAGCTTCGGTCGTCATCTCCGGCCATGCCAAAACCCTAGCTTCTTATATAGGCTTCCCCAAGTCAAATTAAACGCCCAGAAACCTTCCCCTCCCCAAGCTAAACCTAAATCCACTCTTAAAACCCATTTATCCACCATGAACAAAGAGGAACAAACTCAAACTCAAACACGGGCAAAATTTCAGAGAAGCATAAAATGATCATTCCTTCACTATTTTCAAATCTAAAGACATCCCCATGATCAGCATAACACACACTTCCATTTTATAACAAGAAAAGCAAGCTCTGTAACAAAATGTTCTTGGCCATACCTGAGTTGGAAAGCTTCAATGATGAGCTTCCAGAGTCTCCTACTTGTGCAAATAAACTCTCTTGACCCTTCTGAACCCAAAGGAATGCCTCAAAGCTCTTGTGGATGGCTGATTTGAGAAGAAGAGTTCTGATGCAGCAGATTTCACAGTCAGGATTTGTGAGGTTTTAAGCTACTCCAATGGTGGATTCTGGTTCCTTTGAATGTGTTTGATTTGTTGGTGAAGAGAAATGAGATGTTTGATGGCTGAAAAATGAGATTCGAAGAGAGGAGTTTTTTTGACAGATTTTGTGAAGGTTGTGTTGTGTCTTGCTTCAAGGGCCAATGCTGTGCTATATCATTCCCACAATGTGTGAATAGGCAGGGGAGCAGGTCAGTAGGGGTGGCTGATTACTGTTCCATGAGTATGGGAGCTTTTGCCAAAAAGTCAAGTTGGCTTGTACTTGCAGCATGGGCTATGGCAGCAGCAGTTTGAGGTCATGTCTTGCTTCAGCTTGGGTCAAGGATGACCCTTAGATTGCTTGAGAGTGACTGCAGCATGTGGATCATGAATTGAGAGTGATTTTGCAAGTTGTCCACTTGTGTTTTCTCATGATTTTTGCTTATGCACATGTGATTCTTTTTGCTGAATTTTGGTGCATGATGTTTCATTTGATCATGGCAATGCATAGAAAGTAAGTAGTGATCACATAACTCTTTGGAGAATGATTTTGTCACAAATCCCTCTTTGCACCCTTATGAAAAATGACTTATGGAACTTTGAAAATCAAGGCACAAAAATGAGAAATCCCTTGGGCCAATTCTGTTTTTAGGTCATGTATGATCATGTGATGAAGCTTTGAAGCCAATTTGAAGTCATTAGAATGCTTGGTACAAGTTTTTGCAAGTTTTCTATTTTGTGCATAACTTGAAATTTAGTGATTTTTGCCAACTTTGATGCACCATAACTTTTGATCCAAAATGAATTAGGTCATGTTCTTGTACTTTTTGAAAAGGGAAATATCTAATCTACAACTTTCATGACCAAAGTTTTTCCATTTGAAGCTTTTTTGGATCAAAAAGTGAAGGTTGAAAAAGTTGCATAAAATGACATTTCATTAAAAGTCAACCTTGCCCAAAAAAGTCAACTTTGCAAAAACTTCAAATTCTTGAACTTTGTGAACTTAAAACTTCTTCTATGATCAAATAAAGATCATATACACTCAAAATGATGAAGATCACCCCTTGGTTGGGTCACTGGGGGCCTCAGATGCCCTGATTTTGCACTGACTTGTCTGAAAAGTCAACTCTTGATCAAATGACTTCCTCATGGAATTTCTTCATGAAAATTGATATGCATACTCCCTATACCATATAGAGACCAATAGAAACAAGAATGACCAAAAAATTTGGAGTTATGGCCTCTGAAACCAAAACCCTAATTTTAGGTCAACTGTGCAGTCTAGTCTGGCTCTGCTTCCATACCAATCCCAGTTCTTGTGATTCCTTGGCATTTTTGACTTTGAGAGGATGTAATATGATATAAGAACATTCCTGGACCCCTTTGCAGTGATTGGTGGCCTTTGGAGTGGCTCATGAAGCTCTTGGATTGCTCAGATCACAAACCCTAGGTGCAGATGACTTTGAATCTATGCAGTGAAACACAAATGTGATATGAGATGGTATGATTGAGTTTATGCATATGAAATGATCACAAGCCATGGTGTGAATGGGTGAGGGCAAATTTGGGGTGCTTACAGCTGCCCCTATTCAAACATGAGTTAGCTGTGCAGGATGTAAGCATCGGCTTAACAGGCAAACAAGATAACTTGTGGTTGAATACCAAAGACAGTCCAAAATTTGCACTCACAGAATGAAGAAGAAAAGGGATATAGATTATAAAAGAAAATAAAGTATATTGTAAAGTATGGGCGACGGAGGACGACCGTCGAGCAGAGGACGACTGCTGGGCAAAGAGCAATGACGGGGACGGCCGACATGCTGGGGAAAGTGCGGAAAGTAAAGCAATGACGGGGACGGCCGACATGCTGGGGATAAAAGGGGTTATGATGGGGACGGCCATCAAGTAAAACTGTAGGATTCTCTGGGGATTAATGAAACATGACGGGGACGGCCATCAAGTCCATAAAGTAAAGTAACCAACGATGGGGACGACCATCGGGCTACAAAGAAAAGGGACCACGACGGGGACGGCCATCGGGTTAAAGAATAAATGAAATAAACAGATGATGAGGTACGGTCATCAAAGGTGAAGGACGATCACCTAGCAGGGGACGGCTGCTCTGTTGGGGTTAAGATGAGGGACGGTCATCTAAGGTGGAGGACGACCACCTGGCAGGGTACGGCTGCCAAAAAGTATCGCGACATAGGACGAATGCCGGATAAAAGGTCAACGATGGGGACGGCCATCGGATGAGCATGATGGAGGACGACCATCAAGAGGTGGAGGACGACCACCTAGCAGGGGACGGCTGCTCTCAAGGTTTATCATGACATAGGACGAATGTCAGATAACCAAAAAAACCAACAATGGGGACGGCCATTGGATAAAATGATGAAGGACTATCATCAAGAGATGGAGGACGACCACCTAGCAGGGGACGGCTGCTAAATATCAACGATGGGGACGGCCATCAGATGAGCATGATGGAGGACGACCATCAAGAGGTGGAGGACGACCACCTAGCAGGGTACGGCTGCTCTCAGGGTTTATCATGACACAGGACGAATGTCAGATAAAGGAAAACTTGCTTTGTTGGCGATCTACTGGGGAATAGTAAACACGGACGAGTGTTTATATCCAAGAAACAAAAGGTATAAGTGTTTAGATGTTGTGTATAGATTAAAGATGCGGACGAGCATCCCTAAGACTATGATACGGACGAGTATCAGGTAGAAACAAATACTGACACGTGTTCAGAGATGATGATACGGACGAGTATCAACGGGTTAACAACGAACACGGACGAGTGTTGAATCTGAAAGAATTCTTCTGGGGAATAGTAGACACAGACGAGTATCTATATTCAAGAAGACACAAGTGTTTGACGCAGTGTATGGATTAAAGATGCGGACGAGCATCCTTAAGATTATGATACGGACGAGTATCATGTAGAAACAAACACTTGACGCATGCTCTGAGATGATGATACGGACGAGTATCAACGGGTTAACAAAGAACACAGACTAGTGTCGAATCTGCGGGGATATAAATGGTGTATACAAGATACGGACGAGTATCTGTATAAGTATGAGTGATGTATATCTAATTGTTTCACCTGCTGGGGAGAGTGACACGGACGAGTGTCAAAAAAGAGAAAAGTATAGTATAAACAAGTATCTAGTATACAAAGTGTTTCAGGTTACTGTGCTGGGAAAATGACATGGACGGATGTCAAGGAAATGTATATATATAAGTGTATGTGAGTGCACAGAAGATGTCTTTAGCTTTCTGCTGGGGATATGACACGGGCGGGTGTCAAAGGGGAGTATATACTGGTGTTTGTGAATATGAGGCAACTGCTTTTTTTTTTTTTTTTTTTTTTTTGCTGGGGACTCTGGGGAAAGTTTTCTGTATACTTATGGATTTTTATTATTCACAAGTGTTTGATTCAAACCATGACTTCATGATTATGCTATATGTTTGATTTTTGCCGTAATGCTCCGTACTCAAGACGGAATGCTACGCTTTGTTTGGTGAATATGATGCGAATGCCATGATTATGCAAAGATACCAAACCGGGATTCGGATCCCGTTGCTGTGAAGGTCTCTGATTGATCTGTTTGAAGTGATCATCCCAGCTGGGGATGAAATCATTGGTAGATCTGATGAAATGATTCTGCTTGGGGAAATGGGTCGGTGATAGACCTATTCCTGTAATAAGGGACCCAGCTGGGGTTTGTAGAAGCTTTCTCTACTCTGTTGTGACTCCTTCATGCGTTGCTCTTCTGGATAGAGGCTGAAATTCTGTGGGGAAGATGGTTCCCTGGCTTTTGTACTTGGCTGAGGAAGAACAAATGGCAACTCGGTTGGGGAGAAGCAACAAGTGGAAACTCAGCTGGGGAGAAAGCACTTTGAGTGTGAAGACTGAGTGAGTGTTGATTTGCCAGCTTGCTGGGGTGAAGCTTTCATGCCCCATGTTGTGCTTCGGATACCTGCAATCCTGCAAAGACAGAGAAACGCACAAGTAATCCCGAGGCATCCCTTACTGGATTCCGTCATAGGAGTGAAACACTCTCGAGAGTAAGTATATTCCCTACAAGCACGTGTTTTATTTTCTTTCTTTTTAAAGATAACATCTGTATTCGTGCAATCATTTTTCTTAAGACATCAGACATTCTTTGCAAACAAAAATGTACAAGACAAAACATGACTGAAAAATCTGATTTTATTAATTCATGTGCACTGAATTGGCAAGATACAGTCAAGGAAACATATCTCCCGAAATGAGGAGATTGTTACAAATTGAGAAACAACATGCTGGCAATGTTGACGACGCTTTGAAGGAGCTTCCTCTTGCTATGACTCGTATGACATTTGACATTTCTTCTCGTCTTGCTTTCTGAAGAAGGCTGGTTCTGACAGAAGCTTGATCCTTCTGAGGTTTACCAAGTTGCAGGTGATACAGATGAATTCAGAATGCAGTTGTTCGCTTATTCCCTTATTTTGCATGGATCGCCCTTTCGGGTTTTCAATCCATCGGGATACCCATTTTTTGCCTGAGTTGTCCAATGCGGCTTTTCAACTCAGCGGGTGTACATTTTTTATATATTTATTTTCCCTTATTTTTGCCCGAGTCTTTTATTCTGTTTTTGACTCGCCGGGATGCCCTATTTTTGCCTGGACTTACATTCTGTTTTTATGTCCAGCGGGTCATTTTTATGCGAAGTATTTTTTAACTGCATCTGAATTCACAGGGGACGGGAAGTCTTCACTATCCATGGTGCTGAGCATCAGTGCTCCACCGGAGAAAACTTTCTTTACAACAAATGGTCCTTCATAATTTGGAGTCCATTTGCCCCTGTGGTCTGTATGAGGAGGGGGAATTCTCTTCAACACAAGATCTCCTACTTGGTACTCTCGGTGCCTGACTTTCTGATCGAAGGCTCTCTTCATTCTTTTCTGATACAACTGCCCATGACAAATTGCAGCCAATCTTTTCTCTTCAATCAGACTCAGTTGTTCGTATCGGGAGCGGACCCATTCTGCTTCGTTCAACTTAACATCCATCAGTACTCGTAAAGAGGGTAATTCAACTTCAACAGGTAGGACTGCCTCCATACCATACACAAGTTGATACGGTGTTGCCCCAGTGGATGTTCTGATTGACGTGCGGTACCCATGCAAGGCAAATGGTAGCATCTCATGCCAGTCTTTGTAAGTGACTACCATCTTCTGCACAATCTTCTTGAAATTCTTGTTAGCTGCCTCAACAGCGCCGTTCATCTTTGGCCTGTAAGGAGAAGAATTGTGGTGTTGGATCTTTAAGTCCCGGCATAGCTCAGCCATCATTTTTTTGTTTAGATTGGAACCATTATCAGTAATGATTCGCTCGGGAACTCCGTATCGACAGATGATATCTCTCTTCAGAAATCTGGCCACCACTTGCCTTGTAACATTTGCATATGAGGCTTCTTCAACCCACTTGGTGAAATAGTCAATGGCTACCAGGATGAATCTGTGGTCGTTTGAAGCAGTCGGTTCAATCTTGCCGATCATATCAATGCCCCACATAGCAAAGGGCCATGGTGAAGACATTATGTTCAAAGGATTGGGAGGCACATGCACTTTATCTGCGTAGATCTAGCATTTATGGCATTTTCTGGCGTAGGCACAACAGTCTGCATCCATTGTGATCCAGTAATAACCTGATCTTAGCAACTTCTTAGCCATGGCATGCCCTCCGGCATGGGTACCAAAGGATCCTCCGTGCACCTCGTGCATCAACAAGTCTGCTTCTGTTCTATCAACGCATCTGAGGAGTACCATATCAAAGTTTCTTTTGTATAGGGAACCATCAGTGTTCAGAAAGAAACTACCAACAAGCCTCCTCAAGGTCTTCTTATCATTGGAAGATGCCCCAGATGGGTATGTTTGATTCTCCAAGAAGCACTTAATGTCATGGAACCAAGGCTTATCATCTTTGACAACATCTGCTGCAAACACATACGCTGGTCTGTCAAGTCTGGACACTGAGATTTGAGGCACAAAATTGGCAGCTTGAACCTTGATCATAGATGAAATGGTAGCCAGAGCATCTGCAAACTGATTCTCATCTCGAGGGATATACTCAAGCTTGACCGTTGTAAAGAAAGTCAGTAACCTCCTTGTATAATCCCTGTAAGGTATCAGATGATCCTGGTGTGTGTACCATTTGCCGTTGGTTTGATTAACTACCAAAGCTGAATCTCCGAATACAGTCAATGTCTTGATCCTGAGGTCAATGGCTTCCTCAAGACCCATAATGCAAGCTTCGTATTCAGCTTCGTTGTTAGTGCAGTTGAAAGTGAGTTTTGCCGAGAAAGGCATGTGAACTCCTTTGGGTGTAATGAGTATTGCACCAACACCACGACCGTTCATATTAACAGCCCCATCGAACATCATAGTCCATTCTTCTTCCGGGTCAGGCCCTTCAGTGTGAATAGGCTCTTCATGATCTTTCGCTTTTATGAACATGATGTCTTCATCAGGGAAGTCAAATCTCATAGGCTGGTAATCATCAATAGGTTGCTCAGCAAGATATTCGGATAGTACACTGCCCTTGATGGCTTTCTGAGAGGTGTACTGTATGTCATATTCAGTGAGAATCATTTGCCATCTTGCAACCCGTCCGGTAAGAGCTGGCTTCTCGAAAATGTACTTGACTAGGTCCATTTTGGATATCAATAAAGTAGTGTGGGTCAACATATACTGTCTCAGTCGGCGAGCAGCCCACGCTAAAGCACAACAAGTTTTCTCGAGCAGTGAATAACGTTGTTCACAGTCGGTAAACTTTTTGCTCAGGAAGTATATTGCATACTCTTTTCGACCAGACTCGTCATGCTGGCCCAGCACACACCCCATTGACTCTTCTAATACTGTCAAGTACATTATCAGAGGTCTTCCTTCAACTGGAGGCATAAGGATTGGTGGTTCTTGCAAGTATTCCTTGATTTTGTCAAAAGCCCTCTGGCAGTCTTCATTCCATCTGACCGTCTGTTCCTTTCTCAACAGCTTGAACAAGGGTTCACAAGTTGCTGTAAGGTGAGATATGAATCTCGAGATGTAGTTCAATCTACCTAGAAACCCTCGAACTTCTTTCTCAGTCTTCGGTGCAGGCATTTCTTGAATGGCTTTGACTTTATCAGGGTCAACTTCAATCCCTTTCTCGCTTACAATAAAACCCAGCAGCTTGCCGGATCGCACCCCGAATGTGCATTTGTTGGGGTTCAGCTTTAATTGGTACTTCCTCAGACACTTGAATAGCTTCAGCAGATTTACCAGGTGGTCTTCCTCTGTAAGGGACTTGGCAATCATGTCATCCACATAACACTCGATTTCCTTATGGATCATATCGTGGAATAAGGTTACCATAGCCCGTTGATATGTTGCACCGGCGTTCTTCAATCCGAATGGCATCACCTTGTAACAGAACGTGCCCCAGGGTGTGATGAAGGTTGTCTTCTCCATGTCTTCAGGTGACATTTTGATCTGATTGTATCCTGAAAACCCATCCATGAAGGAGAATACCGAGAACTGAGCCGTATTATCAACCAATACATCAATGTGAGGTAATGGGAAGTCATCTTTCGGGCTGGCTCTGTTCAGATCCCGGTAGTCAACACACATCCTTACCTTGCCATCTTTCTTAGGCACAGGTACTATATTAGCAACCCACGGTGGATAGCTAGTTACAGCAAGGAACCCGGCGTCCCACTGCTTTTGTACCTCTTCTTTGATCTTCATTGCCATGTCTGGACGAGTACGGCGCAGTTTCTGTTTGACCGGTGGGCATTCTTCTCTTAAAGGCAGCTTGTGCATGACGATATCGGTGTCCAACCCTGGCATATCCTGATAAGACCAAGCAAACACATCCACATACTCTTGAAGCAGGTCAATCAGCTGTTTCTTCACCGAGTCTTGTAAGCCGGCCCCAATTTTAACTTCTTTCACATCTTCATCTGTACCAAGATTAATCGTTTCCACCTCCTCCTGATGAGGAGTGATAACCTTCTCCTCTTGTCTTAACAATCTGGCTAGCTCTTCAGGAAGCTCGTAATCTTCTTCAACCCCTTCATCAGCTTGATTGATCGGATTGTCAAAGTCATACGAAGTCATAGCCGTGCTGTTGTCGGTGCTGTCTGGAAGGCACTCTCTGCAAGGGTTCAGTTTGTTCATTTTAGTGATTGCTTTTAATTTTGTTTAGAAAAGTGAAATAAAAGTTGTCATTTTGAAAACATTGCCATTTATTTTTTGTACAAAAAGAAAAATGGAAAAACAGTGAGCGGAAAAGAAAAAGACTCATTTGCAAAAAGATGTCTGATATTTCATTGATTAATCTTGTTGCAAAAAAGTACAGATGGCCCGATTACAAAATGAGTCTTGTCATCTTGGGCAAGATGCAAGACTTTGATGCATGCTATAAAAATACAGGAAATAATAATTACTCTGCATGAGTAACTCTTATAATTTCCTGGGAAGACCAGTTTGAGATACTGCTCCCCGGGATCTTTGGACGAATCCAGCTCTCCAGGTTGCGTTCTTCTTCCAACTCATCTTCCAAGTTGTTGACAGCATCGGGGGTAAGCATCCCCCCACTAACAAAGTTGGGCTTCTTAGCAGCCTCTGTTTGATCTCCTTGAGTTGGTTTGTAACCCAACCCAAATCTATCTTCTTTCTTCTCCACAGGCAATAGTTTGCCCCAGCCTTGAGCGTTTCCTTCTTCCACCACCTTCGGGGCTTGTTGGTAGGATGTCATAGAGGTCCCAAGCACAGCAGAGGTTTCATTAATATTCAGGGCCTCAAACCCTTGACTCATCGTCTCGTGGATCTCCCCATCCATCTCAATATACTTATAAGTAGCCAGATGGCTAACAAATATATCCTCCTCTCCACAGATAGTAACGACTTGACCTTCCCACTCAAATTTTAACTTCTGGTGAAGGGTAGACGTTACTGCGCCAGCGGCATGAATCCATGGTCTACCCAACAAACAGCTGTAGGCAGGCTGAATGTCCATCACATAGAAGGTCGTTTTGAAAGTTTGTGGGCCAATCGTTACAGGAAACTCAATTTCTCCCAGAACTGATCTCTTAGAGCCGTCAAAGGTTCTCACTACCAAGTTACTGGGTCGCAATGCCAATCCTTCATATTCCAGCTTCACAAGGGCCTTTTTAGGTAAGACATTGAGGGATGACCCTGTGTCTACCAGCACATGGGAAAGAACTGCTCCTTTACATTCCATGGTAATGTGCAAAGCCTTGTTATGATTGCGGCCTTCCGAAGTCAAATCAGTGTTGGTGAATCCTAGTCCATTGCTAGCATTAACATTTCCAACTACAGCTTCCAACTGATTGACCGTGATCTCTTCCGGCACATAAGCTGCGTGCAGGACTTTGAGTAGTGCGTTCCGATGAGCCTCGAAACACATAAGCAATGATAGAATGGAGATCTTGGAAGGCGTCTGGTGAAGCTGGTCCACTATCTTGTAATCACTTTTCTTGATGATTCTCATGAACTCATCAACTTCTTGATCAAAGGGTGTTTTCAAAGTTTCCTTAATAGCTTGATCTTCCTGCACCGGGCTCTTTCCTTTTGCCTTGGCAGCAGCTTCTGCTTCGGCAGTGGGTCTTTGAATTTGTGGAGCAAAGAGACGTCCGCTTCGAGTGAAGCCTCCGCCTCCTCCCACATTGTCTATTTGTGGTGCAGGTGTTGATGGTTCAAGAGTGATTTTCTGTCCTTCGCAGTATACGTCAGAGCCGTAATGCCAAGGGATGGAATTACTGCTTTCATAAGGTACTGGCCCAGGCACTGTGACAGTGACTGGACTGATGGTAGCTGCAGAAGGGAATGTGATAGTCTGTGGATCATAATATATTGTGACTGGTGCTCTGATAGGAGTGGCACTTTGTGAGTTGTAGGCGGAATCATTGGCAGGATCATAATAAATCGTAACTGTTGAGACATCTTCATGGTTTGTTGCTGATGTTGTAGGAGACATTGTTGGAAGGATGGGTGTTGTTGTTGTAGGAGATTCAAAATGAAGTGGTGCTGAAGTTGTAGAAGGAATGTTTGTTGATATCTGGTCAGTTGAAATGACAGATGAAACATTTGTGGATGAAGCTGAAGAGTTGTCGGGAACAATGGTTGTTGCAGTTGTAGGAGATACTGGAACTGTTGCTGATGAGATTGCTGGATTTGTTGGGAATGATGTTGTAATCTGAAGCAGGCCACTCTGAATGAGACCACCTATGCCATCCCTCAAGTTATCGCAACCATTCACTGAAATGTTGCAGTAAGCACACCCTAGCTCACATCCTGGGAACATTTGACATTCGAGGAGCTGAGCTTTGATCTCTACCAACGGTGTCCGAATCTGACCCACACTGGTTATCAAGTAAGACGGCTTGTCTTCTTCAATAGCATTGATTCGGGGACCACCATGGTGTGGCATAGGGTTCTTGTTGACATTTGGTGGTGGTGCAAAGTTTAAAGCCTTGGAATCCACTAGATCCTGCACTTTCATGTGCAAAGCTCTGCACTTTTTCGTACCATGACCAGGTGCATTTGAGTGAAAGGCACATCTGGCGCTGGCGTCGTAATTTTTGGGCAGACTGTTAGGATCCGGAGGTGCCAACGTCCTTAGCTCAACTAGGTTGAGTTTCAAGAGTTGTGGCAGCAATGTGGCATAGGGCATAGGGATCGGATCGATCACCCTATTGGCCTGAGAGGGCCTCTGTTGGAATGGTCTCTGCTGATTATTGTTGTTGGTGTTGCTGTTGTTGTAATTTCTCGGAGGATACTGAGTTTGTTGCTGGTACTGAGGTTGTTGCTGATAATTTTGTTGCGGTGGTTGATAAGCTGGTTGTGGATGAGCTGGAGCGGGAATGGTGACTGCTGCCACAGACCTATGAACATATTGGGGCCTGCCCCTGTTGGTGTGGATAGCATTGGTCTCACCAGTTCTTCTTGGGCCTGCAAAAGGCTTTCTTGTGTTACTGGATGAGCTTGCACCGTTGTCTGAGATCTTACCCATTTTTAATAGGCTTTCAATTCTCTCCCCGGCTATGACTACATCCGCAAAGATGGTAGATGAGAAGGCAGCTAGCCTATCAATGTAAGTCCCCTGGAGGGTGTTCATAAACATATCAGCCATCTCCCTCTCTGACATAGGTGGCTGGACAGCAGCAGCAAGTTGTCTCCATCTTTGAGCGTACTCTCGGAAGCTTTCCCTGGATGACTGAGACATCCCCATCAGGAGGGTCCTATTGGGAGCCATATCCAGGTTGTACTGATACTGTCTGATAAAGGCCACTGCCAGGTCCTTCCAGCACCTAATAGTTGCTCTTGTCAGGTGGGAGTACCATTCCCTCGATGCTCCAGTTAAGCTATCCTCGAAATAAAACATCCATAGCTTTTCGTCCATGGTATAGGCCTTCAGCCTCCCCAGAAAGGATTGTAGATGGGTTCGGGGACAGGAAGTCCCATTATACTTCTCAAAGCATGGTGGCTTAAATTTGTGGGGAATCCTGACCCCGTCTACCAATCCCATGTCCATAACATCAAAACCCAAAGAATTTTGAGACTCTAAGGATCTCAATTTCTCAGCTATCTCATCCAGCCTTCTGTCATAGGCTTCCTCCCCAGCTCCCATCATTGTGAACTGATCCTCCTGGGGGTCTTCTTGCAGCACTCTACCTGTTGTGGCAGTCCCTTGCACATTGACAGGGATGTTGATCTCCGGGTGCTGGTGGGGTCCAAAGACTGGGGGATTGACATGAGGTTGGACTCTTTCATTGTTGCTTGTCCCAGCAGTCCCTGGCTGATGGTCTTCCTGGTTTCTCCCTTCCACCAGTGCTCTTAACCTCTCCTGGCTTTGAGCCATGTTGTTCATCACCTCCATAAACTGTCTCATTTGATTCCTCATTTCCAACCTCTCGTTGGTCATTTGATTCCTGACCTCTGTAAGGTCCTGCTGCATTTGATCCATCTGTATGCCCGGAAGATTGTTGCGGGTGGGGTATCTGTGTGGACGGTTGAGTGGAAACCCTCGACGTCGAGCAATAATTCCTGAAGTCACAACAGAGTTAGTAACAACAAAACAAAAACCTACAAAACAAAACAAAAGGTTAGTATGCAATGCAGTATGCTTATTTGTTTCCAAGGTATCCGGCTTGGCACTTGGTTTTGACCTTTCCAGACCCCTGAGGAAGATGCTTTTGATGTTGCTTGAAGAATTCAGATAAAACAAACCAACACATATATTACAAAAAGGTAAATGATACAATATTTGTTTCTTTTACAATACAAGCCCTCTGAGGGGTCAATCATAAAGAAAAATACATAAAATGAAAGCAACAACAAGCAAAAGGTCAAACACCAAGGCCAAATTCATCCTCCTGAACCTCCTTGAGAAGTGCTTCAGTCACAGGATCAGCTGGACGCTCCGTAAGATTCCTGATAAGGAGATTCCTTGTGGCAATAGCTGCAGTTAGCTTCTTGTGCTGACTCTGGTCCTTTGACCTCTTCACACCAGCTTTGATCTTCAACTCTGAGATTTCCCTCTGGGCTGCTGCCAGGGCTTCCTGTTGCTCTTTTGCACTAGCTTCCATCTGCTCCATCTTATCCTGAGTCCTTTTGTCCTCTTGAGTACGGGCTTCGGTGATCCTGACCCACCTAGCCTGACTCTCCTTCAGATACAAATCAGTCCTGGCCTTCTGGAACTGAGCTTCCTTGCAGGCATTCTTCAAGATCTTCTCTCCAGCCCTAGACTTCTTAATGTAATCCTCAGACTTCTCAATTCTAGCCAAATGCTCCACCTTCAACTTTTCCAGCCTCTCAATATCCAATCTACCATCACTCCTCTCCCAGAGGGTCTTCTGTAAAGCCTGAGTCAACTTCTCATTTCTCTCTTTCAATTTCTCAAACTCTTCTAAGCTGACAGTTGCTGGAGGTGGTGCTGTGGAGGGTCCAGGCATATCTTCAATAGTGAAAGGCATTCCAGAAATTTGAGCCCTAGCATGAGACCACTCGTAGTACTGGGCTGAGGCTACATTATTGCATCTCCCAAGAATGGTTACCCCCTTAGTCTGCGCATTGTCCCAGGCCCAGGCTGCCTGCCTGACAACAGCCAGATTAGGTTTGATTTCAACATAAAGGGTCTCAGTCAGATCCTGTGCCCTAGGAGGATGGACTAGTGCATAGCCCAGTTGTCTTTTGAAAAGCAAAGGGTTGTAATTGATGCAACCCTTTACTCCAATCAGAGGCACATTGGGAAATTGCCCATAACTTGTAATGATGTCTCTGCCCTTGGTGCTCTGAGTACACCATCTGATGTCATCTGAGGTTAGAGCAACAAGCCTTCTAGCCCAGTTCTTCTGCTGGTGAGGGTTCAAGAATGCATCAGTCTTTGGCAAATGCTTGAGCAGCCAAGTATGGAACAAAGGAGCACAGCATCTCACTAATCTTCCCCTTTGCTTTTCATTCCTTTGATGAACAGAGTAGTAAAGATCTCCCAGTAAGGTGGGCACTGGGTTTCTCAGGATGAAAAGATGGATTGCACTCTTGCTAACAAACCTAGGCTCATCCGCAAAAAGTATGATCCCATATATGTTGAGGGCCAACAGAGCACAGACTGCCTTCCACTCCCCCAGGGAGGCCTTCAGACTAGCCTGAGAAGTCAAGAAATCCAGATGAAAACCAGAGATTCCAGCTTTAGATGTCAAATTCTGCCCAATCAGAACTGGTTCCAGATGTAATGCTTTGGCTATCTCCTCATTACTTGGGAAAGCCATCTCAGGGTTGAAAGGGATTCCACCCCTGATGGGTACACCAACCAATGATGAATACTCCTCCAGCAAAGGTCCCAACTGGAAATTCTGAAAGGTGAAGCACCTCAGAGGGGGATCATAGAACTGCAGGCAAGTATGTATCAAGCTCCTCTGTGAAGGGTCCAAATCCAATACCACATCAAGGATTCCTCCATAATGTTCTCTGAAATATGGTATATGGTCTGGAGTAATCAGGGTCTGAATCCTCCTGATGCTAGCTAGCTCAGGCTCAAAGAAGTGGTAGGAGATGTTACTTTTCTTAGGTGCCATGTTGCTGAAGAATGGGTGCTGATGATGACGACTGAGAATAACACTGAAGATGGGCCACTGATAGGCTGAGACTGAGGATGCAAGTGACTGAAGCAAGTGGCTGATAGCTGAAGCAAGTGCTGATGAAGATAGGTCTAAGCTGAAGAAGGGGTCAAAACCAAGCCAAAATGATAGGATGGATACCCTGAAAAACAAATAAACACATGTTAGAATGATGCAATGAGGATGTATGCAAATGATATGCAAGGGTTTGTGACTGAGCTGGATCTGATTAACTGCCTTGATATAGGTCCATGTATGTTCAAGAAATCCAGATGGAGGTCTATAAGTCCAGTAACCAAGGTGGGGGACTCAAATAAAGAGTCACATGTCCAGGGTTTAGAATCACAAGAATTGTCCCAACATGGAGTACTCTTAAACAAAACAAAGTAACAGGGTATGCTGAGGTCAAGGGTACCTGCAAACCTGTAAACAGCCCAACCCCCTCACAGGTGATGTTCTAAAACAAGGATCCTCAGACTTGGATCAGTTATGAGAAGTGTAAACACTTCTAACCCGGAGGTACAGTGTTTACAATAACCATAAAAGTTCCTCCTCTAATTCACCTCAGTTTCTGAAGGTCAATACTAAAGGTCATCCAGACTTAGCAGGCTTCCCAGATAGCCCTAGTATTGCAGGAAATCTGCAACACAGAGTTCTCAAGAAGAAACCCATATCTGAACCGTGTTTCATATTCCCGCACCAGACCGAGATGGAATGGGAAAGAATATGAACCACTCTAGCCTAGGTGTCACTCAGGTCCCAGGTATAGGACCTTATCTCTCAATAGAACCCCACCCACCAAAGCAAAACCAGATCCAGCCAGACAGCATGACAGTATGATATATGCAAAACTATAAAGAAAGCAATAAAGTAACTGTACATAAAGCAAAAATAAAACAAATACACAAGCACAAATAGCACATAACACCCTAGTAAACACAAATCAAACAAGCGCTAGGAGGAACCCACAAAAAGAACCAGAAGCCCTGGTTACAGTATAAGGCATCCCTAGCAGAGTCGCCAAGCTGTCGCTCCCAAAAGATGAGACTGGGCTCAAATGAGGTACAGACGCGAACGGTCGGCGAAAAGAGCAATGAGAACACACAGCAGTGAACTCACTGGAAAAGAAAAGAGTCGCCAGCTAGGCATTTTTATCCCGGAGGAAAGGCAATGCTGCATAGACCTAGAAAGATATGGATAAGACGGTTGCGAACCAGAGAGACTGAGAAAGGGGGTTGGTTACAACCTGGGAAGGTATTAGCACCCAGATTGTCCGCCGTACTCGACGGGATCCACGCTTAAGAGATTTGTGTTTTAAAGGGGTAGTGTCAGTGCAATCTGTGTATAAAGGAGCTGGAAAAGATGTACAGGTGTCAGTGTATAGTGTATAAGTGATATGAAATATGAAAGTGTCAGTGTAAGAATGAGAATGAAATGCTCAAGATCATGAGGCTAAAGGAAGAATGCTAGAAGGAGGGGGAATATACAGAGACTTTTGTTCGATAACTTTTAAGTTATGCCTACGTATCCTCTCGTGCAATGAGGAAGTCAGAACACCGTAGTTCGACCCAAAGAGACTGAAAGATAAATTGACTAGTGAACTGCTTACTTGCCTATGCTCAAGTGTATGACCTGTCTGGCTCAGGTGCAAACTGTCTTGCATTAGACGGAAGAAGCAAGTTCTCGTTTATGAGTGAATTAGATGAGAAAAGAATCCCGGAGGAGACGATTATTGTTTGTTTTTGTATTTTCAGTCTTTTATTGCATTTTTGAAGTTTGTCATAAGTTAATGAGCTTAAGCCTAAACCAATGGATTTAGTAAACTCATCACATCTTCCCTCTGATTAGGGGTAATGAGAGTACCTTAAGTGTGAAGTCAGCTTCTCACACTTAGTTACCATGATGTAGGATTAAGATCATTAACCTACTTGTGATTATTTAGATGTTTTTTGGTGTTTTTGTTTAGTGTTAAGTAATGAGATTAAGCCATAATCAGGGATTAAACAGACTCATTACACCATCCTAATAGAAGGATAATAGATGAGAATGTTTAAGCTGAGGAATGCTCCTCAACTTAATCCATGATTAGGGATTAAACTCATGACAAAACAAGCCTTTGATTAAGTGGATTTTATTTAATGATATGATGATGAAGTGATTTTTAGGGTTTGTAAGACAACTTGAGGGGGACTTGTCCATTAACACTAGGGTTAGTCCTTCTTAACCAATTAAGGAAGAATTAGAACCCTAATGCAAGGCCCAAGTTACAAGTGTGATGTCTTGATGATTATTATGTGGATTGATTAAAGGATTTAAACACATTAAGGGTTTAACACTTAGGATCAAAGTTATACACTCCATCCTAATAGAAGGATGCAGGCATAAGCTTAATCACAAAGTCTTAAAACCTTTAGGGTTTAGTCCTTGATTATGAGGTGAGAAGAGAAAACTCAAAGAGACACAAAGGTAAAAAACTAAGTGGGGGACTAATCAAAACCCTAATCATTGTCATGCTTGGTTGTTCCTAAGGTTTGTGAGGTTTAAGAAAGAAATCTTCAAAGGAACCACCAGGAAGCAGATGAAAGGAGCCAAGAGAAGCAAAGTAACTTGCTTCAGTTAAGAAGACAAGTCACTTGAGGAAAGAAAGTAGGATGAAGAAGAATGAGCAAGCTCAATCTCAAACACATAACAAAATGCAGCAATGATGCATAAGAGAGATGAAAAGAGTTTGTGAGAAGTGAAGGCAAATTCACTTCTCAAAGTTACTTACCACCTGAAAAGTTAGTGAAAGAAATGCAATGCAATGCAAAATGAAGTGAAATGACATGATGCAACCCAAAACCAGAAGCATGTGAGTGATGATAATGATTCTATGAGATTATGCAAACATGAAACAAAACTTGAGAATGATCATACAAGCTTATGGATGCAGATGAAGCAAGTTAGGAACCATGAACATACATGAAAAGTTATGAAGTGCATATGGCATACAACATGACAAATACATGATGCAATGATCAAACATGCTTTCAACATGTCTTAAGATGTCACATGAATCAAATGGATGCACAAAATGTCATGGCAAGTCAAGGTATGAATGCAAGTGCAAGATGGATACATATGGAAGCCCAAATTAGGGTTTATGATCAAAGCATCAAACAAAAACCAAAATCAGAAGCAAACATCAAGATAAAAAATGGAAAATGCACTCAAAGGGTCCCTAAACCTATATTAACTCACTGCCCCAAAGGAGAGGTTCCAACTCTTAACCTAATTCAAGATATGATTTTCCTAAGTTTTCTAGGGTTTTAGGGTTCTCTAACAAGAAAAATGTCAAACAAATGGAAAATGAAAGATCAAAACATGGCCATTTTATCTCACAAACTGCATGCTAAACACAATGCAATGCAAAAAGAATCAAGGTCCAACTCTTTAGGGTTAGGCAGAAATGATTTTTGGAAGTTAGGATCAAAAAATGCATCAAAATGATTTTAATTCCATGGAAAATTCTCAAAATGCATCAAGATCAAAAAATGCATCAAAATGATTTTAATTCCATGGAAAATTCTCAAAATGCATCAAGATCAAAAAAGAAATTTGGTTTGAGAGTTGGACAATGTTTCTAAAGGTTTCATGAATTTTTTGGTGATTTTTAAATATCTAAAAGTATTTTTAATTAATTAATTCCCATTAATTAATTAAAAAGAAACTTTTAAATATTTAAAAATACTTTTTTAATGCTAAAAATAAAAATAAAAATATTTTTGTGTTTTAAAAATTAATGAAAACCTTGATGAAAATTTTCATAATTTTTAAATGTATTTTGCTATTTTTAATAAATATGAGAAATAAAATATAAAGAAAATGAAATAAAAATACAAAGTATGCAGTATGAGTGGCTTAGATTGAAAGTTGGAAGATCCAGAGGCTGTGCGTGCAAGTCAACAAGACTGGGGGTATGCAGGATCCAAGGCCCAGGTTCAAAGTCCTTAAACGCGCGCAATCTGATGGCTGAGTTTCAAAGTTGTTTTAATTAATTAAGATTTATTTAATTAAACAGGATTAGGGCATAATGACTCATCTGGGCCGTTCACAAGCGCGCGGGAAGCAGCATCCAAGGGATAAGATTTAAAGTTGCTTAATTAATCAGGCTTAACCCTAATTACATTCAGGCGACCGGAGATGAGCTCCGGTCGTCTTCTCCGGCCATGCCAAAACCCTAACTTCTTATATAGGCTTCCCCAAGTCAAATTAAACGCCCAGAAACCTTCCCCTCCCCAAGCTAAACCTAAATCCACTCTTAAAAACCATTTATCCACCATGAACAAAGAGGAACAAACTCAAACTCAAACACGGGCAAAATTTCAGAGAAGCATAAAATGATCATTCCTTCACTATTTTCAAATCTAAAGACATCCCCATGATCAGCATAACACACACTTCCATTTTATAACAAGAAAAGCAAGCTCTGTAACAAAATGTTCTTGGCCATACCTGAGCTGGAAAGCTTCAATGATGAGCTTCCAGAGTCTCCTACTTGTGCAAATAAACTCTCTTGACGCTTCTGAACCCAAAGGAATGCCTCAAAGCTCTTGTGGATGGCTGATTTGAGAAGAAGAGTTCTGATGCAGCAGATTTCACAGTCAGGATTTGTGAGGTTTTAAGCTACTCCAATGGTGGATTCTGGTTCCTTTGAATGTGTTTGATTTGTTGGTGAAGAGAAATGAGATGTTTGATGGCTGAAAAATGAGATTCGAAGAGAGGAGTTTTTTTGACAGATTTTGTGAAGGCCGTGTTGTGTCTTGCTTCAAGGGCCAATGCTGTGCTATATCATTCCCACAATGTGTGAATAGGAAGGGGAGCAGGTCAGTAGGGGTGGCTGATTATTGTTCCATGTGTATGGGAGCTTTTTCCAAAAAGTCAAGTTGGCTTGTACTTGCAGCATGGGCTATGGCAGCAGCAGTTTGAGGTCATGTCTTGCTTCAGCTTGGGTCAAGGATGACCCTTAGATTGCTTGAGAGTGACTGCAGCATGTGGATCATGAATTGAGAGTGATTTTGCAAGTTGTCCACTTGTGTTTTCTCATGATTTTTGCTTATGCACATGTGATTCTTTTTGCTGAATTTTGGTGCATGATGTTTCATTTGATCATGGCAATGCATAGAAAGTAAGTAGTGATCACATAACTCTTTGGAGAATGATTTTGTCACAAATCCCTCTTTGCACCCTTATGAAAAATGACTTATGGAACTTTGAAAATCAAGGCACAAAAATGAGAAATCCCTTGGGCCAATTCTGTTTTTAGGTCATGTATGATCAAGTGATGAAGCTTTGAAGCCAATTTGAAGTCATTAGAATGCTTGGTACAAGTTTTTGCAAGTTTTCTATTTTGTGCATAACTTGAAATTTAGTGATTTTAGCCAACTTTGATGCACCATAACTTTTGATCCAAAATGAATTAGGTCATGTTCTTGTACTTTTTGAAAAGGGAAAGATCTAATCTACAACTTTCATGACCAAAGTTTTTCCATTTGAAGCTTTTTTGGATCAAAAAGTGAAGGTTGAAAAAGTTGCATAAAATGACATTTCATTAAAAGTCAACCTTGCCCAAAAAAGTCAACTTTGCAAAAACATCAAATTCTTGAACTTTGTGAACTTAAAACTTCTTCTATGATCAAATAAAGATCATATACACTCAAAATGATGAAGATCACCCCTTGGTTGGGTCACTGGGGGCCTCAGATGCCCTGATTTTGCACTGACTTGTCTGAAAAGTCAACTCTTGATCAGATGACTTCCTCATGGAATTTCTTCATGAAAATTGATATGAATACTCCCTATACCATATAGAGACCAATAGAAACAAGAATGACCAAAAAATTTGGAGTTATGGCCTCTGAAACCAAAACCCTAATTTTAGGTCAACTGTGCAGTCTAGTCTGGCTCTGCTTCCATACCAATCCCAGTTCTTGTGATTCCTTGGCATTTTTGACTTTGAGAGGATGTAATATGATATAAGAACATTCCTGGACCCCTTTGCAGTGATTGGTGGCCTTTGGAGTGGCTCATGAAGCTCTTGGATTGCTCAGATCACAAACCCTAGGTGCAGATGACTTTGAATCTATGCAGTGAAACACAAATGTGATATGAGATGGTATGATTGAGTTTATGCATATGAAATGATCACAAGCCATGGTGTGAATGGGTGAGGGCAAATTTGGGGTGCTTACAGAATGCTTCCACAATACTTGCTAGGGACAGAGATATTCTTGTTAAGAACCAACTCCTGCGGGGAATAACCATCATATCACCCTTCTCCGCTTGGGGAAAGGATGCAAGACTTGTTGAGAATCACATAGGAACCTGCTGGAATTCATCATGTGCAGACCTACTAGGGACCTAAGAGAAAGACCTGAGAAGATCATTCATCATTGGAAATATTTCGGACTTGCCGATCCACGTGGGGATACCAGAAGTTAACATCATAGCCAAAAATACAGTTGCAAGGGATTTTAAATCAATACCTACCACTAGGTAAAAGAAAACATCTATACTTGACTGCTATATTAATACCTCTGCTAGGGGATGCAACCAACTCAAGTTGAGGAACAAGAACTCGACTGAGGGTTCCCTACATAAACCTTACTTCTCAAGTCAAAGATAATATGTTGAGGAAAAGATCAAAACTCAGGTGGGGATACTCATGTGAGAAGAATATCACTTCTAACAACTCTTCTGGGGAAGAAAATGGAATTCAAATGAGAATGTTCATATATCCAATAATTACTGCTCCTACTTGCCATTGGGGAGCGAAATATCATTAATATCAAAGTGCCAAGATTATTCAAGAATTCTGTATGGAAACAACCAAATCAAACCCTGCTCTAGGAGAGACAAGGTATACACTTCAAGACATTACCATTCTTAACATAGCTTTTGTACCAGACCACTTAGTTTACAAAGGATTTTACACCAAGAGGAAACTTTGTACCATAAATACTTGAGATAACATGCCCCAGTGTGTTCAAGTTCTTAGAGGGATTTGTTGAATCTCGATGTAACTGCCCCAGATTAACTGAATTTGGCAACTTCTCTGACCAACAAAGTCTTTAACATTTGCCCCATGTGAAATCATTAATTGGGAAAACAAACTTGCTCATACTCAACAAAGTTTCCAAGCAACGTTCCCATGGATATGGTTTTCTTGTGATAACTTGCCAATCCTTATTAGAGTTTCAGGTCTCAAAAGATTAAACTCATCACTGATGCTCATATGTAAGCTTTCAAGTGTCAAACAAATGTATGCAAGAAGAAAATGTTGATTATGAGAATGATGATTCTAATACAGCACATATGTTTATCTTGAAGTTTTTAATGAAAAGATGTCGCAAAACCTTATGAGCGAATCACTAGTTTAGACACGACATTGATTTTTGAATGCATATACAATACCAACAAAGATCTTTTAAGCATAACTCATGGGAGTCAGGAACGCTATCACGTTGAAGTACGCTTTCAAAATAAACCCTGCTTTAGTTGAGTCTTTTAAGGGTTATAACTTTGTTTGGTTCATGGTTTTCAGAAAAAATGGATTTTTAGGCTCAAAAATTTATTTGTACCCACCCAATCTCTATGGTGTCCTTCAGTCTTATATTCAGCTAATTCAATACAAAGGTTCATCTCTTAAAAGGATTAAACAGATGGCTTAAGAACCCAGTGAGGTTGACAATTTGAGATCCAATGAGGATTTTCAGGGAATAACAGTCACCCTGTCAGCTTTTGACTTGGAAGTCACATAGATTTGTTCTTTTGATGAGGATTTTTCTTTGCAATCCTTTCTTTTTCACTTTTCGCGATTCTCATTCTTTTATTTTCCCTAAATTTTTCCTGGACAATTTTTTTAAAATTTTTTTGATGTCCAACGGGATGCCCCAATTTTTGCCTAAGTCATTCAATTTTTTCCGACTTAGCGGGCTTTTCTTTTCTTTTTCTTTCTATCCTCTTTTTTTTAAACAAATCATGTGACATTGAATTATCTGACTTGTGAAAAGGTTGTGACTGTCTCCTTCCTTCATGGATGAGGAATAACCATTGTGATTTTCTTTAGACGCACATTCCTTTTGTAATTTGGACACTTTGGTCAAATTAACTGAAGACTACCCATCCCCAGGGTTAAACATGAAGGTTTTTTCGATTTAGAAAAGAAAATCCTACTTCAAGGCATAAAGGGGTTAACAAGGGATTATCTTCCTTATATCCCCGGTGTTTGGGAATTTGAAACAATGCCTTACATCATCAGCAGGGTCTTATTCAAAAATACGTAACCATAAATTTTGCATTTTCACTTCATCATCCTCCCTCCAAGAGTTTAGACAAGAAATTGGTATTGCAATACATAAAATAAATTAAATGAGAGAAAGCGAATGAATCACTTTAAGATAAACATACTCATTGTATTATGATTAATATTCAAAATAAACAAGTTCTTACCTGTAAACAAAGCATTAACAATCATGAAATATTACAAATAAGATTGCAATAAATGAACTAAGAATCTGGAGAGACTGACTCAGTCTAAGATCTTGGCTTGCACATCCTCAACCTTCTTGATTCTTCATGACAAAGGTGCCCCATTCACAAATGGTACTCCTTCCTCAAAGGTTAGCACTTCATTATCAATCATTTCTTGAACCTGTTCTTGGAAAACCTTGCATTCCTCAATCAGATGCCCTATCACTCCACCATGAAATTCACAACTGGTGTCTGAGTTGTACCAAGGAGGACGATATCTCATTGATCTGGCCTTTCTAGGTGTCATTACCGAGTTCCGGACAAAATAGGACCACAAATGGCTGTAAGTCATTGGGTTGGGATCAAACTGATCTTTCCTTTGAAAAAGGTTATTCCTAACAACAGCAGCTACAACACTGGCTTGTACCTTGGGTCCACTGTCTTCAAAAAACAGAATACCACTTCGCATTAACTTTTGCACCGCATGCTTCAAAGGGAAACAATTTTCAATATCATGTCTTGGTGCACCCTGATGAAAAGCACAGTGAGATTCGGGTTTATACCACCATAGGGGATTCTCTGGAATAGCTGGTGGATTCCTAGTTTGCATCAATTTCTTCTCCATCAAGACTAGAAATAATTTCGCGTAAGACATCGGAACTGGATCAAACGGGCACACACGTTGTCGTTTCTTATTTGGGCTCCGAGATCTTTCACGCTTTTCTTGAAAACTAGAATTAGTAGCTGATTCTTTCTTCTTAGACAAACTATTTCCAAACCTCTTGAAACTATTAGAAGAACTACTTCCTATCACAAATTGTCCCCTTTTGACATATTCTTCAAAACCTCTTTTCACACTTCCCATCTTGGGATACATAATCTCAGAGATGGTGGTCCTTTGAGAAGACATCTGAGAAGAAGGAATGAGAACTGGTAACTGCTTTCGAGCAACTGCAATAGGTTCCATCGAAAAAGGGAACACATCTGTAGCGGTAAAATCATGAGTGTAAGCTATTGGTGAACATAACTCAAAGTAAACAGAGTCGCCACCGCGCTTTTATTTTATTCCAAATGGAAAAGGAAAAAAGAGCGAATAAATCCTAATGAATCTAAAAGCAAAAAGCTAAAAGAATCGAGCAGAGAACGGGTAAGGGGATAGGTTACAAATTGGGAAGGTTTTACGCACCCAAAATGTTCGTGGTACTCCACGGGAGCCCTTTGAAATATTTATTGCTTTTGGTTTGAAAATAGTTTGTTAAAAGAGATTGAAGAGATGAGAAGAGAAATGTTTTTTTAAAGATTTTTGTGTTTGAAGAGACGTTTGTCTCATGCTTACGTACCCACGAAGTGAAATGTGAGATCAAAACCTCGTAGTTCGTGGTACAAATAGTGAAAAGTTAATGTGTTGAATTGATTTTAAAATGTAAAGATAAGTCGTCATTCTTTAGCAAATACTTCCGCTAAAAAGAATGAATCATATCTAAACATGTGTAAAAAATGACTAAAAAGAAAAGTGAACGAGGGCACAAAAACAATTGAATGAGTTTTGCATTTTTTAAAAGGTATTTTGAAAAAGGTTTCGATATGCTTATATGGTATAGCATTTATTACGAAACGAAATGAAAAGGTAAAACCGCTTGACCTAAGTCAAGGTTTGATTATGAAAGCGATTTGAAGTTTGAAAACAAATAAGGTTTTGAAAAGAGGGAGAAACTTTGAAAATTTAAGAAGTGGGAGGAAATGAAGAGGCTATCCTAAGAAGTAAAGTAAAAGTTAAAGGAAGAACAATCAAACCGTATGGAGAGCATTCTTCGAAGTAATAGGACTTCCATCTTCATAAACAAGTGAACCAAATCAGGCTAAAGTCTTCAATCCATAATAACTCAAGCAAAGGAATGATCCTAGAATTAAAGTCCAAAACTCCAAGTCCAATG